>JAGMVL010000192.1:1200000-1620991 GCA_019202695.1 Populus x sibirica | reverse complement strand
CACTGATCAAATCCCAAATCTTACGTATTACAAGATGAATAATTTGTTATATACTTCAGAACACATGGGTGTATTATCATAAACTCATTATTATCTATCATGTATTTATAATTTCATTATACGAATTCTAATTCACTTTTCATTGCTTTAATATGTACTAGGTTCATCAACATCCAGGGGGTTAATGCTAGTGTTATATTGTCTTTACTAAGTTGGGTCCTAAAAGAAAGGTGAAGTAAGTTAAAACAAGCATTTTGTCAGTCGATAATGGTTTCATATTGAAGAATATACAGGTAGAAAGATATATAACAATGGTTTGTGCGCAATCTAATCAATTTTTTCGCTATTTGAAGTTGACTACAGAGAAATTAGTAGTTTTATATTAAATCTGCACATTATGTAACGAGCATATTAATTTCTTTATTCAAATGCTATTGGTATGACACTAGTGATAAAGGAATCAAAGTAAACTTTCATCATATTTTGGTCGAAATTAACTAAAAAGCTAAACTCCTAACTCAACTATGTCTTTATTTTTGCATTAGAAATGCTAGCAAGTTTATTACACATTCACCCTCTCCTTGAAAGGATCGCTCAGTTGATTTGTTATCCGTGATGAAACCTAATCCTTGTGGTCAACAGGCTGCTCGTGATGAGAACGAAGACTCAAATGTCAAAGATGATGTCTTTCAAGTAAGTGAAGTTTGTTGAACTATATCGAAGTTACTCCATCAATTGGCTTGAAAGGAAATTCAAATTTTCACATCTTCAATAATATTTTTGTTGATGTTGATGCTAACGTACTGGAGGAGTTGAATTTTGTTATAAGCTCAAATGGACAAGCATAAGTCGATGAAGATGATGATAACAATTATATCAATGTAGAAGATTGTGGGTTGGAGGCTAAAGACAAGTCAAATGAAGAAGAAGAAGACAATTTTGACTAACTATCAAATCACAAAAGGTAATGTCAGAAATGATAATATAATAGTTATTGATGAAATTCTCAACAAATAAAAGTATTTATTTTTATTATTGTTATGTGAACTTTTGTTATTATGTTGTGTGAGCAGACTTTCAATTTAAGCATTTTACAGATGGATAGATAAGGAATACATAAACAATTTAGCGCCATTCATTGTGTAGTCACCGATGGATGTTGAAAAAATCGGGAGGGGTTTTTGACATTTTTAGTGGGAAACGAAAATTTTAAAGTGAAGTTGAACTTGGGGAATCACCAAAGAAATAATTTAAAATAATAATATTTAATAGTTCATTGGTGATCCCCTTGATGAAAACGTAGGTATAAAACCCAATGAGAGCACCCGAACTTCCATTTTTTTATATCAATCTCCACACAATCACTCTAATCTCTCTCAAATCCTCTCACTTAAAGTTTGTAAGCTAAATGTAGTAGAAATTAATTTTTTTTTTCTGGACACGCTTAACGGTATATGTGAGTGAATCTTTTCGAAGTATTTTTCTTATTATTTTTTCTTCTTTGTATTCGGTTGATTACTAATGTAATTTTTTTTAGTATCACATGTATATAAACCTAAAGTAAGCATGCCATTAAAGTAAGATTTTTTTAATTTCTAAAAAGTCTATATTTGTTTTTGTAATAATTTGTTTTGTCTACATTGCAATATATATTTTATTTGCTTTGTTGGAATTTTTAATTCGGATGAAATTGAATATTATCACTTTAAAAAATGAGATGAAATTGAGTAATCCAAAATTGTGGTAGAAATAAAATAAAATCAACTAGTTTGTAGCATATATGTTGTATATTTGTAGGATTGAAAATTCTAGGTTGTTTCAATGATAGGGAGGTGCTATGATTTTTTAAAAAATCAAAATTGATTATGCAAATATTCATCAAATTTATGAATGCAAAGGGAAAAACCAACTAATGCTATAAGCACATGATCACAACTAGTTCTCCTAACAAAATATGATGATAACAATGTGTCATTAGGTGCCAACCAAGAAGAGGCACCTGATCGACTCACGATGTCGCCTCTTCAATGCGGTTCCACAATGTGTAGAGGTGTCCCTTTATAAGAGGATCCATATATGGGCGGAATATATTCAGCACGTGACATCCAAGAGTTTCACATGACGCTCACGGTCGCGGGAACTGTAGCTAGCAAATTCATGGTTTGGAACATCACTACACTAGCTGCTCTATTCCGCTTCCGTTTTAGCATCGGCGGATGGTAAAATTAATTTCAATCACATCATCGCGTTAATTCATTCGTTAACTGTTTATAAATATATTTAAATTAGCAACATTGTTTTCCAAGATACTATGACTCTTGGACACGTGGTAAGCTCAATGGAGTGTTGTGTAGACACGTGAGGGTGAAGATCACAGAAAGGGGACAACAGTCTTGTCGTTAACTACGCTTTCAACAGCATTCTCAGGGTGTCCGTTCAACTATTTTCTTTGTAAGTTATTATTTTCTTGAATTGAATTTCATGATTTCATTTTTATTGCGCGACATATAGCAATGTAGAAACAAATTACCCGACAAAGAGGCTCACCAGTGAAATTTTTTGTCCATGAATCAGTTGGTAAAATACCGCCAATGAAATGATAGAAAGTAAATGCCAACAAAAATATTCTATCGATAAAATGTTAAAGGTAGTGTGTTTATGCATATCTTTTAAGGTATAGTTTTTGAGTTTTTTTACCTTACATCCACTCTTCCTTGGAGATGTGCTTGCTCTAATGTTGATCCCTAATGAGTGATCCCATATACGCGAAGTTTGTTATTGAGATTTTGTATCTTTTTGTACGTGATTCTCTTATTTCTGGAAGAGCTAGAAACTATTTATTGAGTCTCAATCTTCAACCAAAGCAGAATATTATGTTAAGGCATCTACTACTAAAAGAGATTGTTTGGTTACATTAGTTTCATTATGGATATGAGATTCTCTTTCTCATCCTACTCCTATATATTATGACAACCATAGTTCTATCCCGGATATTGCTCACAACTTAGTTTTCATCGAACCAGTTCATGCACATTGGGCATCAAGTGTCATCCTTACATCGTCATCATCTCAAGTATGTCACCATTACTTTAAAGTTTTGTTTCTTCTTCTTTGCAATTTGCATATTCTTACGCGGTCGCATTCTATTTCCGTGCTGCTTTTGTTTTCTAGATTGGCAAACTCTCAAATACTTATAATTTGCCTTCGAATAAATTCAGGGTGATATGTTAAGAAATATATTTATTTTGTTTTATTTATTAAGACATACAATAATATTTTTGGTTGTTAATTGTTATACCTATATATAATTGTGTTTAAGATTAAATATACAACTTTAGGATAACAATGATCAATAAAACCCTAATCTTTTTCTTTTTTGCGTTTATATTCTTTTTGTTTGATTTGGACTGGGTTAACTTTTTTCTTAAAGCGCTAATACTAATAAAAGTGGTAGTGGTAAGACCCCTACTAATGAAGTTTGAATTGAGAGAATTTGATAGAATTTTTTTTATAACAAAATTCTCATTTTGGTTATTGATTACAGTTCTTGCTTTTTAATGCCTAACAATTGACTGGAGTACGTTGGAAAACATGGGTATCATGAAGACACAGACTTTGCGCATGCTGCGGAAGAGGCGTAATAAAAAGGAAAATTAACAAGGGGGTTAGTGATGATTTGGAATTATCTAATCAATTACACAAAACCTTCTCTTTCAAAGGAGTTTTCTTAAATTTCAAATCGGATGGAAAGATTTTAAAGGGCATTGAAGCCAACAAATACGATATCAACTGGTCAGAAATTAAGAAGCCTTTGGAGTAACTTCAAGCATCTCTCTCATCTTACGTGCTCATTGATTTATCTTTTTTTTTTGGATGCTCTTGCCACGTCCAATCCAACAGACTAGGTTGTCCATGTCTTCCTAGGCCCATTGTCCTATTCCATTCCCTACAACCAACAAAATTCAATACAAAGAACAACTCCGTTCCACTTTTAGGCGGAAAACTTATTTTATAATTAAAAAGTTGGGTTATTTTCATATCTAAGTTTTCATTTTTGTTTTAAAATATCAAATTTGAAATAAAATATAAAAACAAAAATCAATATTAAAAAATTTCCAAATCAACTACAGTGATTTTATAAATTTTCGTTAGTGATTGTTAGCTTTCTCTTTTTTGCACAAGTTAATATCAAAATATATAAGTTTTCAATTCCTGTTTTCAAAAATTTAAAAATATTATCATAAAAAAAAAAAATCAGAACCGTCTCTAAATATTTCCTAATTTTAGCTCTTCCTATTATCTTTTGGCCTTTTAAAAGTTACACGAGTTGCTACCAATAAAAATAATGAGTTTAATTAAGTGCGATTCGATGAATTGTTTTGATATCAGCTTAAGTTATTCAACTAATGCATTTTGGGGGAATTTTATAGCCAATAATTAATTGATCTTTTTTAAAATTAAATAAGAAAAATCGTCTAAAGATAATATTTAATTTCCTCAAATTAAATAGAATAGAATAAAACTAAAGGGGATATTTAATTCTTACCATAAAATCTTCAGCTGAGAGGTGTTTTGAATTATCAGCTAATGGCTTTCCACATGCAGTTGAGACGCTCTTATAAAGACCATAATTGGGATGATGAGGAAGTAGACGATATGGCCATGATGCAGGTATCACTTTACTCTCTTCCCACTTCTAACTCTTTGATCACACGAAACTTCAAGATTCTGTCAAACATTAATGTCTTTTCTCCCCAAATTCAAGTGCAGTTCCAACTCCTCATCATCTTGACTGTATAAGTTGTTAATCTCCGATCCCACTCTGACCCTTCAAATGAATCTGTCTCTTCCACTACCTCACATGGATCCCACACTGTAAAACTTTGCTCCCATCAATGTATTGGCTCCTGAGATACAGTTCCAATTCATCATCTCTTTGGTATTCTTCCATTGCCATATCAGTTATACTTATGTATCTTACCCATTTTATGAGGGTAATCCTGCATCACTACTGTTAGTTTATCTTCAAACAATTGGAACACCGTTGTTTTTATTTTTTAAATAACCTTGTAATCTATGCCTAATTCCTACTTTTATCAACCTCAAATGGAGAAACAACCCCAAACATCCAAGCCTTGGAAAACTGGAGGTACATGATAGATAATGGACATGCTATACTCCACTGGTAGCTTAACAATTTGGCATGTTACCGGAAAGGAGCCAATACAATACCCATAATCACCATTGCACATGCCTGTATATATATATATTGATTTCAAGAAATGCTGAAATTTTAGAAACTAATTAATTAATGTAAATATGTTTGTGTGCTGGAGAGACAGAGAATAGTGCCTCAGTAAGACTATTCTGAAATTATTTGATGAACACTGGGGAAATCAACTTCGAATGAACCAGTAATTATTACTTGGACCTCTTGATGCTTTGAGATCCTCTTCTAACATATAACAATCATTGAGATATAAGATAATCTTTTTTTGACTGGATTGGCATTCTCACTCTTTTCATTGAACTGCAACCAAATGCATTCAAATCGTATAAATTTGAGGAAGATCTAGGATTGATGCAAGCTGATGCATTCCTGAACACTCAAAAATCGAAAGCTTGGGAAGGCCGATCCCGGAAGGCAGGCTAGAGAAATTGTTTTGTGATAGATCCAATTCTTCTCAGAGAGGACAAACCCCTGAAATCACACAGTTTGTTGCGCGATCAGACAAACCACCATTAGAAAGCTTAAGACGTTTCACTGATCTCCATTCGAAAGACGTTGGCAGAAAATGTTTCCAATTTAAAACAGTACTTGTTGTGATCGAAGATGAAACTGGTAGAGGCCAGGAAGTAGACGACGGTGAAAGCCATGATGAAATTTGGGAAACCCAGGATGTAGGTGATGGTGAGTCCTGACAGAAACTGTATCCACGCAATGATAACTTTCTGATATACTTTAAATGAACAAATGAAGGTAGAAGTTCATTTTTAATTCCATCTGCTAGCAGCTCAGTTAAGGATTCCATATCACCCATGCGTTCCGGCAACTTTTTCAAGTTGTGAACATCCAGAAATATTCAACCATTTCAGAGACTTTACATCACCAATGCTTTCGGGGAGAATCTTTTATGCTCCGACATCTCTTCAGATTCAAGAAAATGAGGCTCTTCAAATTTCCAACTGATTGATGCACCTCAACTAAACTCGAGCAACCTTTCAACCTTAATTTCTGTAGACTTGAACTGTGTAAGTTTGGTGTTTTAACAAGGAGCTGAGAATGACTGAGATTAAGGATTTTCAACTTGTTGAGAATCTGTTCACCGTAGAGAGCAAAACAATGAAAAGTAATCATAAAAAGTCATAACATGTAAATATAAATTACATACTAGAGATATTTTGGTGGATTGTAGTATCTTTCGCACCTTTTTCCCTCTCCATAATTCCCTCTAAGGTTACCGTCATTGCATATCAAGAACAACAAGATTCTCCAAAGTAAAATCAGATGGCAAATATTAAGGACATTCAAACCAACAAATCCACATCAACACTTTAGAAAGCAGTTTGAAGGATCCGGTGAGATGTACTCCGTTGATTTGTAGTAAATTTAAGCATCTCATTTTTGCAAATGATCCTGTGTTTAATGATTTAGCTTCTGATGCTCTCACATCCAGTGCAAGACCCTCTACAACTTCCGTTCCCTAAAAATAACAGTACAACTTTCGTATGATTATTTTTAATAAGCTTGACAAGAAAATACGCATGACTATGCTTTCGTGTATGCATTGAGCTCTTACGTACCGGTTGCTGGTCCAAGTACATTCCATGCATCCTCTTGATTCCAAATTCTGTTCCTTTCCCAGGTTGTTTAGGTGACTTTTCCACGAATGATCTCCCTTCCCATGTCTCGTAATAGATCATGCATGGTTATCTTTCCAATGGCAGTAACTTTAATCAGAGACCTTTCACGGAGAGTTCCCAAATCAACTTCTGGATCGTAACCACAACGGGCTTCTAGCACTTTTTCAACGTATTCTTTCTTTCTACCAATAAAGAAGCATGCAATATCATGGAAGGCATTTTGCAGTTCATCATCGTCCAGTCCATCAAAACTATTCTAAGCTTTCCTTGAATATCGCGGTTTGGAATTCTTCTAACTTGTCAATTATAGATTTCCATCTGTGTTTGTTTTTCCCGGACAGACAAGCTCCTATAACCTCAAGAGCTAAAGGAAGTCCTTCACAGTAATCAACTGCATCCTTTGAAAGCTCAATATAGTCTTCTGCTGGCTTGGTGTCCTTAAAGGCATGCCAGCTGAAAAGCTGAAGGGACTCGTCTGGTTTCATTCTTTGATCTGATATGTTTGATCTGCTTTAAGTAGAAAAACTTGAATCTCTTGTTGTAATAATTACTCTACTTCCGGGACCAAACCAAATTCGCTCTCCCATCAAAGCATTTAGCTGGTCAAGATGAGACACATCATCAGCAACAACAAGAACTCTTTTGCGACAAAGTCTTTCTGATCAGAACCATTCCTCTATCAACATTGCTGATGTTAGCAGCATCTTGTTTTAAAAATATCATGAAGAAGTTGTTTTGTAAAAGAGCGAGACCATTAAATTGTTTTTTGATGTTTCATTGATATTCGAAAGAAAACAGCTTCCCTCGAATCCATAGCAGAGTTGATTAAATAAAACTTTTGCTATAGTTGTTCCTTTCCTATTCCTGGCATCCCATATGCCCACAATGCGCACATCATCTGTTGCAGTACTTAGAAAGTCAAAAATATTGTGAGCAAGCGGATCAATACGTACTAGGAGCTTAGGAATATTTAAGTGCTTGGGATCTAATTTATTCAACACATCCTTGACAATCTCTTGGATAAATTTTGCTTCATGCCTGTTCATAGACAAAGGCAAGTCATTTGATATCAAGTTAATTAAATATGCTCAAAACAATATTTTATTGTTGAACTTTGAAAAATCCTAATGTATAATGACTCCATAAATGTCAGCAAGTGAATCTTAGAAAGAAAAGGCATACCCATTTTCCATATCATTGAGATTCCATCCAGATAGTTTTCCCCCGCATCCTCAAGAGCTTTTCTCCACTCCTTCACCTTTTCTTTATAACGTGCTTCATGTTTATCAAATGCTTCTGAAAAACTGCCAGTCTGCTTTCTCACATCTGAAGGATCAATGTCATAGAATATAGGGAAAAGCAATCTGACCGGTTTCTCCTATTTTTGCACTCAAGGAATCTCTACAAGCTCATTAAGACACCATCTAGAAGAAGCATATCCTTTTGAAAGGACCACTATAGATATCTTTGATTCTTGAATTGCCTTGAGGAGATGATCGGAGATTTCTTCTCCTCTAGGAAGTTCATTATCATCTCGAAAAGTGTGGATTCCTGCTTGGACTAAGGCTGTATATAGATGATCTGTAAATGTCTTACGAGTATCTTTCTCTCTAAACTCAAAAAGACATACATAGGCCCCTTCTGTTCTAGATTTAGAAGACTCTGGCTCTGTCATGGCACCTGCAGAAATTAAGGCACAATTAATTAGCAATGGAGCAATTGCAGAAGGTATCTACTCTCTTGCAAATACTAGCAAGGGGTACATGAAGTGATCATCAAAGACAATACAATAGCTTAAGCTAAATAACGAGAGAGCATAAAAAAAAAATAGCAACTGGCAAATAGTTTCATCTATAATTAAGTTAAGTGATACCGACACTTGCAAAATTATTAATCTTTGGCTGACCAGCAACACATCACAAGCAGAAAGTCTACGAACATGAAAAAAGATAATGAAAAGAAACCTAACTTTGTGATGGGATGATTCAACAATAATCTTGTACTAGAAGACACAAACTGATCAATGATCTATCTGAACATAAAGCTTTCAAATTATTGCTATCAGTAAAGGCATGAAATCAAAACAAGAAAAAAAGCAAAGAAGAGTTAGTTATACTTATATATAAGGAAAAGGGTTGGTTGGATTTCACCACCTATGAAATTGCAGGGGATCTCGGAGAGAAAGGTTAGCTGAAGAATCAACTAAGAGATATGCTTTCGTGCAAATTCTTAGCAAGTCAGCCACTCAAATAATTAAGGAATATTACCCCTCACAACATGGAAATGAAACTAACTGTAAGAAAAAACTCTGTAGCCATTTTGTTTTGGAGACAGTGAAGAAGAGAGAAAGTGCTTTGAAAGTTCTTGAATGAAGATGAAATGAAATGAAATTAGAAAGATTGACTTGTACAAGAAATATAAAGAAATATCCCACAGTGGGAGTGAAAATATAAAATTCCTAGAAAGCAACTGGCTGGCCACCACCTCCTAGGCTACTTCCCCATCAAAATACGATAACTCATGCCACCACCCAATTTTTTAATTCATGTTTTATTTTGAATTTTTGGTGATTTATAAAATGTAAATATGGGTGAATGAGAAAAAAAAATAATAAAAAAGTGATGTTAGTGTGTGTTTGTATTTTCTTTTATATATGTTTTCTTTTAATGTTAAAATTAAAAAAGAGTGACAAAAATAATAAAAAAGAAGAAAAAAATTAATTGTTTTAAGTTATAGGTGAATGGTAAAGTATTTTAATGACAAATAAAATAATGTTGTATTTTTCATAAAAATGTTAGAACATGTTTTATATATTTTTTAGGATTAATAACTGATGTATTAAAAGTCTTAAGACCATTTACTAATATTTCAAATTTTCAAATCATATCAAACCGCTTAGCTAACTTGTCTTAGGTAGGGAGTGCTAGAGGTGCTAATATCTTCCCTAGCCACAATCGCTCCTTACCCGTGAATATCCGACAAAGACAAAAGGTACATCACGGATTCCTAATAATCCTCAATCAAATACTAGGTGGCGATTCCCAAGACCCCATTAACAAACGAATGAAAATTATCATCGACGTCACGGGGACGTGATTTAATAACGACCTTAATGGGAAGGTAATATTGTTTTCAACATTATTGGACTAAGCTTGGTGTTTTTGATGTGTTTAAATTCTTTTTGCGTTTTTGTCTTATTTTTTATTTTTATTCATGCATTGTATAGAATTGTCTCACGCATCACATGTTTTAATTTTTGAAAGCACATACGAGCTTCGTGTTAGGTGGGGGACTAGTAGCTTACCTTACGACTTTTAGTCAAGGTTTAAGTTTGTGTAAACCCCAACTCTTCGCTTGAGTGCTTAGACTACGGTAACGTTAGTACACGTGTCATCTCGATGCCTATTGAGCCACCATATTGCCTTCAAAGAGGGTGATCACTAGGACAACGAGAATCCTCTTTTAGGAAACCAAATAGTAAACCTACCCTTTGTCTCACGTAAAATGATTAAACCCCGCTTCTGGATGTATGTTCCGTACATATTGTTTTACTTATGAGCAAGCCTTTCTTGAAGCATCTTGAATTCAGGACTTGCGGGGAATATAATGGTCATCACTCGAAAATTTTCATTGGAGAGTTTGAGCAAGAATAAAAATTCTTATTTCATCATACAAGAGTTATGATCATATGTCAGTCCCTTGGTAGACAAGCTCATCATGTAGATTATATATTCATCATTTATTATGCAAGCACGGTTGAAAATAGGTTCCCCATTAGCGAGGTCTCCTTGGTTTGATGAAGATGGAAAATAAAACAGGGGTCGAGATAGATGTTTATTATTAAAAGGAAGGTGAAAGTAGTAAAGATGAAGTAGATCGACTCCATAAATCTATTTGAATAAGTGTTGAGACTTTAAGAATGGAAAGGGAACGTCTCGCACGGTCTTTTACTTTGGAAACACCCTAGTCCACATCCCACACAAGAAAAAATAGCTCTTCTCCTCAACATTCCACCGGGAGGTGGCCCATGTCATCGATGCTCTGCCTTTCCTTCATATCCATTGGATGCGTGAATAGCCATAAAATTCATTGTTTTCTCCTTCCCTCGTTCGCTTTTTTCTTCTTCTCTCTGGATATTCTCCTCCTCCTCCTTTTTTTCCGTCCTCGCGAGGTTGTCTTTACACTGCTTTTATAGAGCCGCAGATCGATCGGCTGGTAACGACCGGCATTGGTCGTGGGGCGGCGCATTCAATGGAGAAACGTCTTTGCCTTTAATGCGGAGCCATTCCGAGGAAGAAGATGACGAACAATCGCTTGCCAAAACGACTCCGTTTTCCAATTCCAAAGGTTGCTTTCAATTTGGTCCTTGGAATTCTTGTAATTTGCAATCGAGCCCCCAGTTAAAATGTAATTGGATCCATGCATTTCGGCGCCTTTTGCAAGCTAGTCCTTAGACTTCAATCTTGCAATTTTGACCCCAATTAACCCCAAACTTTGATATTTCTTCAACTAAGCCCTTGATTTCATTAATTAAACATTTTCAAGTTCAATTAAGTTCCTAAACTTCCAATTTATGTTGTCTTTGCCAAATTTCAATTTATTCCTCATTTTTATAATTTCACACGTTTTTTTTTAATAAAATAGAAGGAGTCAAAAATTGGGTTATGACATCGTATTTTCATACAACAAAGAAAAATCCAAAAAATATTTTAGCATGCATTTTGGCTTTAATAACAAGTTTATTAAAGTCACGAGAACTTGACCAATATTTTAAAAAATCCAAAAAAAATATTTTGTTTTGTTTTAGTATCAGGATTACGAATTTATACATAAAATGTATTCCGGTATTAAAAAGGTAGTTCTTTTGTTAAAGTTAGGACGATTAGGTTTTACCCGACATGATAAGGATCTCTTTACCGAGAAAGACTTTTCTTAAACCGTAGACAAACCAACAATTAGAAATACAATAAAACCTTAGCATATATCAAATAATTAAACAATGCAACTTACCTTATGTAGGCGTAGTTGGAGTGCTAATACCTTTCATTTACGCAACCCCACTTTTACCCGATCTCGAGACCAGTTAGGGTTTCTACTAACCAAAATACTAGGTGGTGACTCCCATTCCATTTTCCACTAATAAAAGACGAGAATTCCTTGTCGGCCATATTTGCCGATAGACACGATACCTTGAGGGTGGATGATCGCCGCGACGCCGCACACGTGCAACACCATTTGTGATCAAGCAATTAAGACAAAATAATGTTTAGGCTTAACAAATTAAAATTATGTTACCAATATTTATTGTCTTGAAAATTCATATTCGTATAATTAAAAGTATACTCGATATACCTAGCTAGGATACACGATGTTACAATATTTATTGTCTTGAAAATTCTGAATGGTAGTTCATAAAGCTTGTTATGAGTAGCCTCGATTATTATACATGGAAAAGGGTTATCAGACTTCCTTGATATTTAATGTCTTTCAAGGTTAGGTCAAAATTATTATACATGGAAAAGAATATGTAATGAAATACCAATGATGTACAATGATTGAAACTTTAAAGCAAAGTAGTTAAAGTTAGACGAATAATTAGTCAAAATTCTCCATCTTCGTGATCTAATATAAGTTATTTATTTATATAATATTTTTATTATTTAGTTCAGGGGAACGATATATAAATTATATATCAAACCCCAGCATTATATAATTAGAAAATTACATTTTGATATTCTACTATGGTGTTCTCCTGTCAAGAAAGAAATTATATAATTATAATTTTATGCTATTTAAAATTTCTAAATAATATTTTTTTTTTTTACAAAGAGATCTATTTCTCTTTCTCTATATGTCCTTGTTCTCTAATTTTATTCATCTTTTTATATTTAATAACGAAATAGCTTATTCATTTTATTTATTCATTTCTTTTTTTATCAATAATATTTGATTTCTTTATTCTTAATTTGCACGTTTTTGCTAAATATATATAAGAGGAACCGGTACCATTTATTCAACCTAGTTGTTATTTTTATTTATTTCTACCCTCTAATTTATTATCATAGGGTATATCGAAAAACTAAATATCTTTTTGATCATGGCATGCATTTGTTTTCATTTAAATAAAATATTCAATTGACAACACTAAATATCTTTTTGATCAATTATGGTTGTTTATGTTTAATTTGTGGATCGATTTAGTCTTTTCCTTGTAAGTTTTTTTCTTTTGATTTTGCCATGTTCTTAATGATAATATCAGTTGATTAATAAATTTTTTGTATTTCATATAAAAAAAAAAGAACATTTTACCTTCCTTCTAACAAATTCGAAGGATGTACCATCCTCCTATTAAAATGATTATATGCTAAATGATGGTTAGAGAAACAAAAATTTACTCTAAAATATAAGATGCCATCCTTCTAACAAAATGTTTTCTCATTTTGGTGAATTCATTCAAAAGGAGACCATTAAAACCTCTTCGTTGTTGAAATAATTTTTTAAGTTCAATGTAATATTTCAAATTCATTCACCGTTAAATGAGACTCCAGCTTGTTCAGCCAGTTCTAGCCCCTCTGCAGAGACAGCTGCAGTTGAGAAGCAGGAACCGTACTGTGCAGGCCCTTCTGCTGATCCTCAAGTGGATCCAATGTCCACTGAAGCTGTTATAGCTGGTGCCCTAAGGCCCCAGTCTCCTGGTCGCAAGAGGTCCAAAGCTGCTGCCACTAAACTCTCTGGCTCCACCCATTCTGAAGCTAAGGCCACTGCAGCTGTAGGCCCTCCCACAAGGCAATATCTCACTCGAAGCAAAGCAGCTGCCATCCCTTATTTGGGGTCGCAAAAAGAAGTCCAAGGCCCTGCTGTTGATTTCCAGTCACTGCATAGCTCAGATGACTCTGCTCCCTCCTCCTCTTTACTTTCTGATGATTTGTTTCTATTTGATTGGAAGGGTTTTCCCTTGGTTCTTGATTGTTCTATTCTGTTAACTTGCTGGTCTTGTGTTTCTTTTGTGTAGATGGCCTGCTTCATCTGGGGCAATCTTTGGTTTGGTGCATATTCTGTTGCAGCTGGGCTGTTAGTTTGTTCTTGTGCAGTTTTGTTGGCTGGCACTATGTGTTTTGAATGCAGTGCTGCTGTTCTGTTGCTGGTGCTCTGTGTTGGTTGCAGTGCATCTGTTCTGCTTGGGTGAATGTTTTGTTGCTGTTTGGCTGGCAATCTGTGCTTGTTTTGTGCCTGATGTTGCTGTTGCTAGCTCTCCTCTTGCTAGCATTTTGGATTCCTTTCCAGTAGCCAAACGTTACTGGACGAATGCTGGTTTAATTTTCTGGGTGGTCTGCTCTGCTGTTTAGTCGGAGCCTCTGTAGGTGTTTGTGTATTTTGGGTTCTGCAGGTTGCTTCTGGTTTTACCCGCTATGAAGGCTTCTGCCTGCTGGTTAGGTTTGCTAGCTAGCTTCTGTTTTTATTTCAGGGAGTCTGTTTCCTTTTCTCAAGAGAGTTTATTTCCTTTCTCTGGTTTGTATATGCCTGTACAGTTGACTTGCTGGTTAGGTTGGATATATAGCCACAGACGTGGACTATGCTCACCTGGAGCATATGGTTCTGAAATATGTCAAGCAAGCAATCGACTTTCATTTCCTGGGAGCAAGCCAAGCAGTTATCACATTTACAGACAAAGAGTCCATGGAGAAAGAACTAATAAACGGATGTTCTGCCATGAAAAACCTCTTCTCTTGTCTCAAACCATGGAAAAGGGGAGTAAAAGTTATAGACAGATTTGTTTGGGTGTCTATTTTGGGACTTCTCTGATAGGCTGGAACCGCAGATGTATTGAATTCATTGTTGAGGATGCAGGGAAGATGGTTGGATACAACATTACCAACATGAGCCAAGGTTCACTTATGGGAGTAAAGGTGCTGCTGAGCACGGCCTCTTTAGTGACTCTAAACGAACGTGTTTCGCTAATCCTAGATGGCGATGAATTTGAAATATCAGTCATGCAAATGAAGCTAGATTTAAGTCCCCTGCTTACCATAATCAAACACTCAATGGATACATCAGGGACTCAAGCATCAAATGAAGAGTCATGCAGCGAATATACAGTCTCGAGAAGATTTTACGGCGGCGTAAAAAAGGGCTATGACACGGTTAAAGAGTTAATGTCTTCTTCCAAGTATAGGAGTGTCGAAGTAATAAATAACCCGGCAAAACCGGGGTCGAACCACAAGGAGGTTAACTGTATAAATTACAAATAAAGAAATAGATAATAATAGAAAAGGAGTTGAAGAGAGCTTTGAAAAGTGATATTGATGTAAGGATTTAAACAAATATAAAATAATTGTCAAGGTTAGAGGATCCACTAATGGTATTTCAAATAAGTATAATATAAACTCTTTTTATTATTCAACTGGAAACCATATACAAAAGAGGTTTCAATTCGATAATAATTTCTTAACATGATTATATTAATTATCTTATTTGAGTAATGTCAATACTTGTAAATGTTGTCGTGTATTCATGGTGATAACTTATGTTAACAACAAATCAAGTTCCTTTCATAGCACAAATGTCGGTTATATCATACAGTTGGGCTATGAAAGTGCCAAGTATTTGTTGTACCAAGGGTTATACAACATAAATCTAGATTAACCAGTTAACAAGCAAAGTATTAAGAGTGAATAAGATAACAAATACAAAACATGTTAGTATCAAACATTAAAGTCTATGTTGAGTTTATACTATACTTATTCTTACATCATTACTGTAACATTTTCACCTTGACATAATAAAATTAGATGAACATTATGAATAAGAGTAGCATAGATAAACAAGAGGAGAACTTGATTATATAAGTATAATAAAGGAAATGAAAGGTATAAACAAGAGATTAATGAAAGTAAAACTTAAGCATTACAAAAATATAAAGAGAGAGAGCAAGAACATGATCTTGATCTGAAAAACCAAGATGCCTAAATGCATAATAAATGCCTTCTTTTATAGGCAAAAATTCATAACTATTGATTTTATGACTAATTATTGAGTGGGTGGCCACCTCTTGACTTGGTAACCATCCTTATCTTCTTGTTTGCAGAAAACGTCATTACTAACATCAAAATTTGAACAGATAGTCTTCATGAAAGTTATGGGGAATTGTCTTAGCTTTCCAACAAAACAAGAATGAGGTCATTTGAACTTCTAGAACTCGAGATATGGGCTGAACACCCAACGATGCAATGGGCATTGTAGGACAAATTCTGACTTCTCTATTGTTGCAAGAATTTGAACTTAAAAACGGTCATTTTGAATCTTGGACTCTCACGAAAGTTTTAAACTTATGTCTTAGCTTTCTATCAATATAAATCAAAACTAAATCCAAGTTCTACAGCTCCAGTTATGATCCAATAACCGAATGGTGTTTCAATTTGAATTCAACCAAGTATCTCTTTTCTAAGCTTAGCCCTCTCTTTATCTTCTCAATTTCAATGGTTAAACTCATCAATCAATCCTTTAATTTATGTGACAGGCTTGCATTTAAAATGAACATTTACCATAAATTAAAGATATCTTATATTATCGACTTGTTATTATAAAACATGTTCTTATTAATGAGTTATTGATATTTCAAGTGTAAAATGATGATATAAAACCTTGATAAAAATATATTTTTAAGTACTAATCGAAACTCGACCCAGCAAAGGACCATTATGCAACGGCTACTATCTCAAGAGAGCAACAAAAGATGGATATGGAGGGTCAGTGACCGTTATGCAACGGCTACTATCTCAGTAGAGCAACAAAAGATGGACATCGAGAGTGACCCCTATCTCATCTTCTATCTAGGGTATACTGGATCAAAAGGCAGCCTGGACCACACTAACACAACATTCAAAACCTTTTGCCTATTTCCTGAAATTAAGGAAACACACAACCTACAGACAAAAAATTAGCAACTACACACTACTTCACACCAACCGTCCTTTGCGCAGCCATGTTATGACAACTTCGGGAAAACACACAAGAGGCGAGAAGACAATGATAGCAACCTAGATGTATCAAGTGGTATCTACTACGGGAGTGGGTCTCGTTAAAAAGAAAGTATCACAGGTCATAAATATTCTCGGGCACAAGGAACAAGGCTAAACAACGAAGCCCCGAAACCATGCATAATAGGGCTTAAAGCCTCTTCAACCCAGGTTACAAGGCCTTCTCCTAAGCTAGCGAGAACCATAAAATCAGACCAAAACCAGAATTAGAATAAACACCAACAATCTTTCTCTCATCAAACGTGACCTGCGCGGAACCCCAAGAAGTAGTGGAAATGGAACTGGAGGGAAAAAAAGAGAAGAAGCTCGAAGAACCGAAGCCTTGTGCGTAAATCTTCATACAGAAAAGGGAAGAAACTGATGAAAGATAGATCTGGTGTGGTTCACGATGGCATATCGTACGATGTACCTAAGTTACGTGCAACTAATGTAACCGACACTAAAAAAAAACACGCCTCCGAAAGACACCGACTCATCCCCTTACCAAGTCACTGATGATGAAAAAGAAGATAAGAACCCTAACTATGCTTCCATGGATGAAGAGGCTAGTGGTACGCAGATCCATCTACCAACCCCGTTGAGCTCTCGCATGACCAACGGGCCTTTTCGGAAGAGGTAAAGGAAAACACCAAGGATGCTAGAAGCAAAACAAGGAAGTTGAAACTTGTTGCAAGCCGGTGGTAGTGTAGCCGAACACTACGAGGAATGTGTTTCTTCAGATTCCCTAAACTCGGAATCTAGCAAGGAAATGTCCAGCTTCCAAACAACTTGCAAAAATAATAAAGCCAATGGTTTTGACAGAGAAAAGGAGACTCACGAAATGATACATGATGCAAGTGGCTTTAGGTCCTGGGAAAATCTCAAGACCTCAAAGTGTATGAAGAGGGAATACGAGGGAACATTAACGAAGTAGACGAGTAGACATTCGTCAATGTGCTGTAAGTTTTTTGCCCTGCTAAGTTTCGGCCTGTCTTAGTTTTTGCTCTCTCTATGAATATTTTTGCTTGGAATAGTTGTGGTTTAGAGATGTCTAAGAAAAGATATTCCATCCAGAATAGGCCGATAAACAATAATGTTGGTATTTGCTTTCTTTTAGAAACAAAGAAAGATAATTGTTGTGACTCCTTCATCAAAATCATGGGAATATTGTAACTATTAAATAGGTTGTTCTAGAATTTGTAGGCAAATCAAGAGGGATTATAATGATGTGGGACAACTCTATCTTTGAGGTTAATACCATAGAATTTAGAAGGCAGTACACATGTTAACTCTTCCTTTAATTGTATGGTAGTTGGTGTCTATGTTGCAACCTCGTGCAAGAATGTGCTAAATCAGGGAAGACATCACCACCCTTATGTTTGCTTTCAAATTACCAATGGTGGTGCTAGGAGACTTCAATGAAACCCTACATGTTCATGAGAGAAGTAGTGGCTACTTAATCACTCAGGCTCAACTTCGTTCCACATATTCTTATCCAACTGTGAACTAGTTGAATTCAATTTGAAGGGCCACCGGTTCACTTAGTTTAGGGGTGGTTCCAAGAGCCGCATCAACAGGGCTTTTGCTTCTCCGCATTTTCACCTAGCTTTCCATCTTTATCTCTCTACCACTACCCTAGAGGGATGTTAGATCACTATTAGTTGCTTCTTCAAAGCTCTGAGGTAGACTGTAGGGGTGAAAGCCTTTTCGCTTCATAAACTGTTGGTTGTCACACCCTTCCTTTTTAGCTGATTTTGAGGTCTTATGGTCTGATAGCTACAAGGAATTTCCAAGTGATTATAGATTGGTGAAGAAGCTAGGGACTCTAGGAAAAAAAGCGAGACAAGGAACAAATCCACTTTTGGTGATCATAACTCAAAACTTGTAGACATTTAGAATTCCATTACAATGCTCGAAGATGTAAGCAAGGTGTGCCCCCTGTCTACGATTGAAAAAACAAAGCTCCAGGGTCTGGACTCTAAGCTTTGGGAGGTTAGCAGGAAGATTGAAGATATCTGGAGGCAAAAATCCCACCAAAACTAATGCAAAATAGGGGATAAGAAAACTCATTTCTTTCACCTATCAGCAAGTTTAAGGAAAGGCAATGCAACCACATCAACTAGATCGAGCAGAATAGTAGCGACCTAGTCTCCTTAAATGATATCAAAGAGGGCGTTATCAACTTCTATTCCACTTTGTTTGTCAAGCCAAAATGCAGAAGAATTGAAATGGGAGGCTTAGGGTTCACTAAAATTTCAGAGGTTAGATCGCTTTGGCTAGAAAAGACCGCCTTCAATGGAGGAAGTGAAGCAAGTCATGTGGTACCGTGACAGCTCAAAAGCTCCTAGTCCCGATGGGTACAACTTCTCTTTTTATAAAAAGGTATGGAACCTTATCAACTCAAATGTCTTCGTGATCGTCAAAGAATTTTTCGAACTAGCAAATTACCAAAGGGTATCGCCTCCTCATTTGTGACTTTGATTCCAAAGACTAAGGGGCCGAACATTCTCTCAATTTCATTCAATTAGCTTGATACACGGGTTATATAAAATAGTGGCAAAGCTATTGTCCACTAGACTCCGAACCGTTTCGCAGATTAGTGTAAACCAGTCTGCTTTTATTGTCAGGCATTAGATTTTAGATGGGTTCACGATAACAAACAAGGTTGTCCATTGCACCCGCAGCAAGAAGGAGCATGGTTTCTTACTAAAGGTAGATTTTCATAAAGCCTTTGACTCAATTCTGTGGGAGCATATTGATACTACCATGGGTTATATGGGTTTTGGCTCTCGTTGGAGGAAATTCATCTTTGAATGCTTGTCCACCTCCAAATTAGCCATCTTGATAAACGACTCTTCTATTTGAGAATTCCGCTCCTGAGAGAGGTCTCGGCAAGGGGACCCTCTCTCTCCTTTCCTATTTAACATAGTAGTTCATGGCTTGACAATTTTATTTAATAGGGCATCAGTTTCGGGTTACTTCAAAGGCTTGTAGACTTCTCCAAGACACTACATAACTCATCTATAATATTCAGATGACACTCTGATTTTCCTACCAAATGACTATTCCTCTCTGCATGCCAAAAGGATTATTCATTGGTTTGAGATCATCTCAGGCCTAAAAGTTAATTTCTATAAAAGCTCACTCATAGGAATCAACTTGGACAACGACTAAACTTCAGGTTTAGTGAACACATTTTTCTGTCATAGTCATACTTTCCCGATCAGATACCTTGGGCTACGTCTTGGTGCCAATCCAAGTAGACTCTCCTTTTGGAAACTAGTGTTGTCCACAATCGGAAAGAGCTAAGCACATGGAAAGGAAAGTTTCCGAGCATGGTTGGGAGGATATGTCCGATTAAATTAGTTCTAAGCTCTTTACCTCTGTACTATATGTTTGTTTTTCCTATGCCAAAGGGCATTACTAAAGCCATCTCATCTATCAACCACTCTTTTCTCTAGAAGGGTACCTCAAATTCTCATGGCATTTGTAAGGTGCCTTGGCACAAGGTAATTAAGAGTAAATTCTTTGGCGATCTCGAGCTAGGATCTCTCCATGACAAAAATTTAGCTCTGCTTTTTAAATGGCTTTAGAATCTTGATAAAGGAGTGGCAGGAGGTTGGCAAGATCTCATCCTTCGAAAATATCAGCCTCATTTTGCAAATGGACTTTATATGTTTGCAAGTTCGTTATCTCCAACTTGGCATGGCATGATATCAGCGATTTCCTCAAATCAAAGCATAGCCATTCCTCTCCAATCAAATTTCAGGCTCAAGGTGGGTGATAGGAGAAACATCAGGTTTTGGACTGACTCTTGGCTAGGCTCTGCAACCCCTCTCCAACTCCTGTTTCCCAGACTTTATAACCTCTCCCTACAACAATCGATAAGCCTTGCAGATGTATATGGCCTGACCGATATTTCGCTTAACATATCTTGCAGAAGATCTCCTCGGCCCTATGAGCTCTGCATGCGAGAGAGCTTAATTGCATAGGTGAAGCGTGGTCTAGTCTTCTCGATGGTGAAGACAACAAGAAATGGAAATTTCACAACTTCCGACATCTACTCAATTTACTTAGGTTGCTATTTTTTTTATAGACTCTCCGTCGCGAGGATAATTCCTCCCCCGTTTTGCTTTGGAAAGGGTAAGCCCCCTTAAAAGTGGATGTGTTTATATGACTCTTTCTAAATGACAAACTCGCTACAAAAGGTTTTTTTAGCTAAGAGGAGGATCATTAATTATGAGGAAGCTCTTTGTCCTTTTTGTCGTAAGGAGGTTGAGACAATACATCATCTTTTCCATCTTTGTCCTATAACAAGGTCTCTCTCGGGATAGATTCTTGAATTGGTTTAAGTGTTTAGGTTGTCTTCCTAAAGACCCCAATCATAACCTCCAAGAATGGTCCGGCTTGATCAAAGGAAATCTTCACGTAATGCCATTACCCTTCTTTATAAAGGCTTGTACTGGTCAATCTGGATAGCGCGCAACCACTTAATTTTCGAGTCTAAGATACCAAATTGAAATGCGATTTTTGACCTCACCTTTCATAACTTGGTCTTTTGGCTGAAGTCCTCAGTTAAAAATTTCAACTATACAAGCTCCGATCTTTTTAGAAATCTTGAATGTATCATGAACTGGACTAACTAGTTGAGTCCCTCGTTGCTTATTTTCTTTTTCAAGTTCCCCTTATTCTTCCTTATCTTTCAGCCCCCATTTACTTCATGGAGCTGCTTTATATATAATTTTCTTGATTACTATATAAAAAAAGTCAATAACGAAAGTTTTTCATTTCATGTACAGAAGAAAGCTCCAGAAAATTTCCTTTGTAAATTACTAGGAATTTGGAGTGATGGTGATTTCAAGTTCATGCAAGGCAGACTCAACCTATGATCAAATTAATCAAATAATATATTCAAAGCAGTTCCGTGTTTTTTTTTAATATATATATATATATGCTATTCCTTTCAACCACCCAAACCTAATATATATATATTTTATTTTGTACTCGGGCATTGTTCATTCCTACACTGGATGTAAACAATGTTTGCCGAGTCAGTATCATTTGTATTCATTCGGTGAAGTTCTTATTGTGATAAACAAAAATAAAAAAACGAGTTTCTTTCTATATACGTAAGAGTCATTGTATATTTTTCTAAAGGTAACTTGTAACGAAATGGGTAAACGTATACAGGAAAGTAATGTATAATGTGCATCATTAAATTTGTTAAGATTCAATGAATCATTTATAATCCTTGCAAGAAAAAAAGAAGAAGAAAAAGAATTCAACTAAAGATATGGTAAGTTATGCAGACTTTCTTCATCTATAATTAGCTATGCGCGCATGTCCATGAATAATTAAGGAATTTTACCTTCAGAACGTGGAAATGAAACTCACTATAAGAAAAAAACTCTGCTGCCATTTATTTTTTGGAAATAGGAAAGAAAATCAGAGTACGAGACCGAAAATGCTTTGAAAGTTCTTGAATGAAAATGCAACGAGAAAGATTGACGGTGCGAGAAATATAAAGAAAATTTCACATTTGGGAGGGGGGATTGAAAATTTAAAATTCATAGAAACACTACCAAAAAATTGCCAAAGATAAATAGAAATACTGATGAAAATAATACCATTGGCAAAATACGATGACATTTACCGACAAAATATTCTCTCGCTATTTCCATCAATATTCATTGAAGAAAAAAAAATTGGTGATTACAGAGGGAATTATAGTTGGAACATATATATATACTATATAGACATGTGTTATATATAGAGAAATCAATTTAAAATGTATGTACTAACTCATGTCAAGCAAATTTAATTGTAAAATATTTTTAAAATGAAAAAACTTACAATATTATAATTGTTCTTTTCGAGTTTTCATATTTTAAAACTGCTTCATAATAACTTCATTCTTAATTTCATTAAAGATATTCTTTCTCAATATATATAATCAAACTTTCATTCACCTATTTCTAAATCTTCGAGGAATTAGTGAAGTTATTGGCATTCTTTGTTGACTTGTTGTTTTATACAAGTAGGTTAAATATAAATATTAATATATTTTTTTTATTTTTTTTATTGTATCCTTAATTTTTTTAGTTGTCCAGTACTTTATTTTTAATCACTGGTAAGTTTATTACCATCATTTTTCATATAAAATTCATAACAAAATATATATTAATTCATCAAAACTCATTTCAATTTATATTCATATGCATATAATATTATCCATACACATATTAATTTAACAAACCCATAAATTATAATAAACTCTAACATTTTTAATAATTAATTATAAATGAATAAAACTAAAATTAGACAATGGAATAAATAGAAAAAAAATGAAGGAGACTCACCTAAAGCATAAAGCATAAAGCATAAAAGGTTACTTGCTTAACTAATTAATAGTTTAGGACCTGAAGATAAATTTTGTAAAAGAAAGAGAGGCAAGGCTAATAGTTCAAAAAGGAAAAAGAAGAGCTTGGATCAATTAGTAGCAAACAAATAAAATTAAACTTGTTAAGTTATTATATTAAAATTCTAATATAAAAAATATTTTGAAAGAAAAAAAGATTAAGGGGGCAATTGCCCCCTCTTTCCCCTATGTGGCTCCGCCACTAGGTCAATCCATCAGTAAAATTGGCAAATGACCCCCCTCTCCCTCTCCTTTATTTCTTCTTCTTTATTTTCTTTTTTATTCTATAGAAAACATCATATAGCACCCCCCCCCTCATTTTATTACAAATTAAGCTCCTATCATTACAAATTCGGACACCTGAACACTCAGTCTATCAATATCCTTGTTCTCGTTTAGTTTTTTTTTTAAGATTCACCACATCAAGTAAAACTACCCATTTTTTTTAAACTAATTTTTAAAATGTTATTTTTTTTTTTGTATTTTGATGTGGTTTATGTAGTTTGTTTGTATGTTTACTTGATTTATAGTTTTTTCTCATAGAAATTTCTTGTATGAATGTATTATTTGTACATGTCAGGGTTTGTTTGAGATTTAAAAAAATTATATTTGTTTGTTATTTGATGAAATTGTTTTTTTTTTTGTAACTTAGGTGTTTTATAATGAACTAAATAATGGCTTCTTTAATGGGTATGTTTTATTTTTTGTCAATTTTATTATTAAGTTGAAAATTTTAGTAAATTTAGAGGAATTTTATTTTTTAGAGAAAATTGATAATGATTTAAGGGTACTACTAAAATAAATTGAATAAGTTTGAGTTAAATCAATGTAGATAATTACGTGGGTATCAATAATTTGTTTAGTTGACATTATTAATTAATACATGTTATGATCAATATTCTATATAGGTTTTATATGAGTAGTGGATGATCATTCTTGGATGTATCGAGTTTCACCCGAAGGTTCGCAAGGTGGATTATTGTTATCGTGGGGCAACGTTGAATGGCTGGTGCACTGAATGTGCCTCATGAGAGGTATATTGTTGGGAAATGAAAGGGTTTTAGATTTAATAAAATTTTGATTAGGGAGTTCAGAAGTCGTCACCTAGTATTATGGTTATTAGAAAACCTATAGTCTGCGAGAGTCTGGGTAAGGGATTAGTTGAACGATGGGAAGACGCATCACTCCAATGCATCATGCCTAAGGTAAGTTGTATTATTGTTTGATTGTTGTTCTATGTCAAGTTTCTATTTGTTGGTATGGTCTAAGGTTCAAGGTAGATCTCCCTTCGTGAGTAAATCTCTACCTTGTTAGGTGAAGTCCTAAACGTTCTAAAATCCAAATTTTAGCATCGTATTTATTTTGCACTTTGTATCTTTAATACCCGAGGATGTACTCTCATACACCCGACATCACGGTGACCTTTAAAAATTATATTTCATGTAAAAGAACATAATTTGTAACATCTTGTTCTTTTTAGGAAAAGGTCTAGTTTAAGGAGTCGTCACCTAGTATCATGGTCACTAGGAACCCTAACTAGTTAGTAAAGATTCTATGGTATGGAATTGGTTACACAAAAAAGAAGATATTATCACCCTTTAAGTGTTGTACCTAAGGTAGGCTGCATTGTTGGTTTTGTCTTAAATTGCTAAGGGCTTGTTGTGTTTTATCTTTGATGGTCTGCCTATGATATTCGTGAGTCTGGTGGTAGTGAGTATTTGGCTATGGATACTTCCAACTCTGGAATTTATAAATATTACATAGCAAAAAAAAACAAACGTATGGTATTCTTAGCTTTAACGCCAATGAATAAACCAATAAAATGAATTTAAAACAAAGCATACATATATTTTATCTTTTTTTTAAGAAAGAAAAATATATATCAAATACCGGATTTGCATTTTACAGTAAAAATACACAGATCAAATGTATATTAAAATACCCCTAAAAACGCATGAGGGACCTACAAATATATTCAAAAGGGTCCATAATTTTTTTTTAGAATTTTCTGATATAAAAAAGGGGCTCGTTTGGCCATATATCAAAACAAAAGGGAATACCTAACCAAAAAACATAAAAGGTTGTGCCTAGCCTGGCACAACCTTTTATGTTTTTTGGTTAGGTCTAGCCCAACTGTATGGTTGAGCTGGACCCAACTGGCCCAGCCTTGGTCACTGGCCTAAGCCAGTGACCCGGCTGACTGAGGCATGCATGCGTAAACTATTCATGCATGTTGTGCATAATGCGAAGGTAATTAAAATTACCTTTGCACAGTGATATATAGCTGTAAAAGAAAGGAAGAGAAAAAAGGTCTTTGTTCTTTGTCTTCCTGACCTTGCTCTCTAGTTTTCGTTTCTTTGTTTGTGCTCGATGGTGAAAAGAGCGAAGAATAAAAACTAGGGTCCCCATAAAAAAAGAGAGGGGGGGGAGAAAATACAAATGAAATAAAAAATTATTGGTAGACAACCAAAAAATATATTACTGAGAAAAGGATATCGGAATACCTAGAAAATAGCCATAGATTGGTTAAGGAGGATCAAATATACAAATATTGAAATTTGATAGCTAATGAAGGCCTTATTGGCAAAGCAAATTCAATTTGAGTAAGAAAAATTCAAAATTAGATGTTTAAGGACTCAATTAGATTTTGTTGAAGGTTTAATTGAATTTATAAAGGGCTTAATTGCAATAAAAATTGATTTTTAAGTCAATTTAGGCTTTAATCGGAAGAAATTAAAGTTTAGGGGTCGAATTGCAATTTGTAAGAGTTATTTTGGTCAAATCAGGGGCTTAATTGCATAAATATTGAAGTTTGATGGGCAATTAAGGAGTTAATCGAAGAAATCTAAAACCAAGGACCAAAGTGGAAAAGATGTGTGAATGTAGAGACTGAAATTGACCGAATCAGGGGCTAAATTGAAAAAATGGGAAGTTTGTTGGTCAATTAAGAGTCAAAATGCATAATTCAGAACTAAGGACCGAAATGAAAAGGGTGGTCAACTTTAAGGCTGACATTTAAGCTTGGCAGGGATGAAATTGAATTGATTGTGAATTCAAGGACCTGATTGATTTATTCAAAAATTAAGAACTAGTTTAGAGACAGGGATTTCTATAGGCTATTTTTCTTTAAACGCTAAAACGACACTGTTTCATTTAAATGAACCGACATGTTTTGTGCGAAACAACCTCATTTTTGTTTATTACTATATAAAAAAGGGATAAAACGAAATGAGATTGTTTTGATGGTATTGTGTACCATTTTCTTCCCCTAGGCTAGTTATATAGGCCGAGGATGAAGGTTTTCCTCTGCTCCTTTGCAGCGTGCTTCAGCTCCCTCCCTCCTAATTAGTACTTAAAAGTGTATTTTTATTAAGGTTTTATATCATCATTTTACACTTGAAATATTAATAACTCCTTAACTAGAGCATGTTTTATAGTTATTGATACTTCCAATGCAAAATAATGATATAAAACCTAGATAAAAATACACTTTTAAGTACTAATCATTTCACCCCAGGAGGTAGCTTAGGAGGAACTAGACAGGTTAGTGGAAGAGGATCTTGGGGAGGACAGGCTAGATAGGGAGTCACAACTGCTGGAGGGTCTACAAAGCAAAAGGGACCAAAGTGTATCCATTTTGTCTGAGGTGTGAGCAGCAACACCCTGGAGATTACTCCGTGATGCTAGGGAGATGTTACTCCGAGGGCTGTTACTATTATAGGGACACGAGTCACATGAAGAATGATTGTCCATGTAGAACTACCGAAGGAGCCCATGGTCAGAGGACTGAGGTTTAGAGCCAAGCGAGTAATCGGTTATAGACGATCGTCCTATCGTGCCTACACGGTCATGGACGAGTGCTACTCGAAGGAGGCCTAGAATTCGGGGAGGGGAGGAATTAGGCTCGGGTATATCATATGACCCACGAGGATGTGGGAGTTGTACTTGATGTGGTGGCAAGTACTTTACAGTTAGATACAATGCAAGTTTATGCTTTAATTGATCCTAGAGCTAGTCTTTCCTTTGTAGCTTATAGAATTGTGAATAACTTGCATGTGTTATCTAGTAAGTTGGGTGTAGGAGTGATAGTTAGTACACCTCTAGAAGAGAATATACATATTGATGATGTTTATAGAGGGGTAAAACTATATATTGGAGGGTTAGAATTGAGGCTAGATCTTATGTCGTTAGAGTTATATGATTTTGACTTGATTCTGGGCATGTATTGGCTAAGTAAACATAAGGCACAAGTGGATTGTTTCACCAAAATGGTGACGAGCCAAGGAATAGGTGATAAAAGAGTAGTGTTTAAAGGGGAAAGAAAAGTAATTCCAAGTTGTGTAATCTTAGTCTTGGTGGCTGGAAAGTTACTAAGGAAGGGTTGTTTTGCTTGGTTAGCCCATGTAAGAGAGCTGGAAAAAGGTAGCATAGATTTGGCTAGTATTACTGTTGTGAGGGAGTTTCGAGATGTATTCCCAGAAGAGTTGCCTAGATTACCTCCAGTTAGAGAAATTGAAGTTTCTATAGAAACTATTCCAGGAATTTCTCCTATAGCCTAGTCTCCTCATAGGATGGCACATATGGAATTGGTTGAACTGAAGGTCCAGCTTCAGGAATTTTTAGATAAAGGCCTCATCAAGCCTAATAACTCGCCTTGGGGAGCTCCAGTATTGTTTGTGAAGAAAAAGGATGGCACACTTTGTCTGTGTATCAATTATCATCAATTGAATAAAGTGATGGTAAAGAACAAATATCCACTTCGACGAATAGATGAATTGTTTGATCAGTTAAAGGGTGTTAGGGTGTTCTCTAAGATAGACTTAAGGTCTGGGTACCACCAGTTGAGAATTAAGGAGCAAGACATACAGAAGACTACTTTCAGAACCTGTTATGGGCATTACGAGTTTTTGGTGATGCCTTTTGGGTTAACCAATGCTCCAACCGTATTTATAGACTTGATGAATCGGGTGTTTCGGTCTTACCTGGACCAATATATGGTGGTATTTATTGACGATATCTTGGTGTATTCAAACTCTTACTTGGAGCATGAACAACATTGACACAACCAAAAGATTGATGTCTTCTCCCAAGTGTAGGAGTGTCGAAGTAATAAATAACCCGGCAAGACCGGGGTCGAACCACAGGAGGTTAACTGTATAAACTACAAATAAAGAAATAGATAATAACGTAAAAGGAGTTGAAGACAGCTTTGAGATGTGATATTGATGTAAGGATTAAACAAGGATAAAATAATTATCAAGGTTAGAGGATCCACTAATGGTATTTCAAATAAGTATAGTATAAACTCTTTTTATTACTCAACTGGAAACCACACATAAAGGAGGTTCCAATCGGATTATAAATTGTTAACATGATTACATTAGTTATCTTATTCGAATAATGCTAATACTTGTAAATATTGTCAGGTATTCATGATTATAACTTATGTTAACAACAAATCAAGTTTCTTTCATAGCACAAGTGCCGGTTATACCATACAATTAGGCTATGAAAGTGCCAAGTATTTGTTGTACCAAGGTTTATACAACATAAATCTAGATTAACCATTTAACAAGCAAAGTATTAAAAGTGAACAAGATAACAAATACAAAACATGTTATTATCAAACATTAAAGTCCATATTGAGTTTATACCATACTTATTCTTACACCATTAGTGTAACCTTTTCACCTTGACATAATAAACTTAACTAAACATAATGAAAGAAAGAAACATAAATAAACAAGATAAGAACATAAATAAGATATAAGTTAACTAAGTAAAGAAAAGGAAATGAAAAGCATAAACAAGATATTCATGAAAGCAAAACTTAAGCATTACAAAAATATAAAGAAAGAGAGTAAGAACATGATCTTGATCTGAAAACCAAGATGCCTAAATGCATGGCAAATGCTTCCTTTTATAGGATAAAATTTGGAACTATTGGAACTATTGATTTGATAACTAATTGTTAAGTGGGTGGCCACATCTTGACTTTGTAACAATCCTTATCTTCTTGTTTGAACAAAACGTCATTGCTAACATCAGAATTTAAACAGATTGTCTTCATGAAAGTTCTAGGAAATTATCTTAGCTTTCTAAAAAAAAAATGAATTGGTGCATTTGGACTTCTCTTTTGATGCTAAGATTTGGACTTCCAAACGGCAGAATTAAGTCTTGGACTCCTCATGAATGTTTTAGGCCTATGTCTTAGCTTTCTAGCCATATAAACCAAATTGAAATCCAAGATCTACAGCTCCATATATGACCCAATGATCGAACAAGTGTTCTAATTTGGACCGAACCAACATCTCTTTTCTAAGCTTAGCCCTCTGTTTGTCTTCTCAATTTCAGTAGTTGAACTCATCAATCAATCATTTGATTTATGTGATAGGCCTGCATTTAAAATGAGCATTTGCCATAAATTAAAGCTATCTTATATTATCAGACTTGTTATTATAAAACATGCTTAAGTTAGGGAATTTAATGATACTTTAAGTGCAATATGATGATATAAAGCCTTAATGAAAATGCACTTTTAAGTACTAATCAAACATCCAAAGGTTATGCTACAGATTTTAAGGGAGAATCAATTATATGCAAAGCTGGATAAGTGTGAGTTCTGGCTTAAAGAAGTGGTATTTTTAGGCCATGTAATATCCACAGAAGGAATATTTGTGGATTCAAGAAAGGTGGAGGCCGTGTTGAAATGGAAGAGGCCTACCAACGTGAAAGAAATGCAGAGTTTCTTGGATCTTGATGGGTATCATAGGAGGTTTATTGAGGGGTTCTCTACCATAGCATCACCTTTGACTAAGCTGACCTGTAAGAAAGTCAGGTTTGTTTGGTCTGAAGAGTATGAAGCGAGTTTTCGAGAACTAAAGGAGAGACTCACTTCTGCTCCTGTGTTGGCCCTTCCATTAGGGATAGAAGGGTTTTTGGTATATAGTGATGCCTCAAAAAGGGGTCTAGGATGTGTGATGATGTAACATAGATGTGTGATTGCTTATGCATCAAGACAGCCAAAGTCGCATGAGGTGAATTACCTAGTTCATAACCTAGAACTTGTAATGATGGTGTTTGCCTTAAGAGTATAGAGACATTATTTGTATAGATCATAAGTTCAAATCTTTACAGACCATAAAAGTTTGAAGTATTTGATGTCATAAAAGGAGTTGAACATGCGACATAGAAGATAGGTTGAGTTAATAAAAGATTACGATTGTGTGATTGACTACCATCCTGGTAAAGCTAATGTAGTAGTCGATGCCTTGAGTAGGAAGGGAAAAACAGTAATGAATGATATGGAGATTAAGGAACAGGAAGTATAGTGGAATTGAAGAAAATGGGCTTGCGACTAAGTGTAGGGCCCGAGGGATCACTATTAGCTTAGTTAAAGATCCGATCTATGCTTCGAGACAAGGTCTTTGTGGCTCAACGGGCAGATGGAAAAGTAAAGGAGAACAAGGAGAGGGTAAACCAGGTTATAGAGACAACATGTCATATATTATTTGATGGGCTAATAGCTATGGGTAGGCGAATTTATTTACCTGAGGATAAGACTTTGAAATATAAAGTATTAAGAGAAACTCATGAATTTCAATTTGCTAATCATCCTGGGAGTACAAGATGTATAGGGATTTAAAGGAATACTACTGGTGGCTAAATATGAAGAGGGAAATAGCAGAATTTGTACCAAACTTGTGGGATCTCACGCAAGTAAAGATAGAACACTAGAGATCTACAGGGGAACTACAATCACTATTGATTTCGAAATGGAAATGGGAGAGTATTTCTATGGATTTTGTGATGGGATTATCTAGGGGAAAGAAGGGTAATGATGCCATATGGGTAATGGTGGATCGACTGACAAAATCTGTTTTATTTTTACCTATAAAGATGACTGATTCGGTGGATAAGTTGGAAAAATTGTATGTAAATGAAGTAATCAGACTTCATAGGGTGCTAGCGTCGATTATATCAAATCGGGATCCAAGATTCACATCGAGATTATGGCTTAGTTTACAATGGGCATTAAGGACAAAGTTGAATCTGAGCACGACGTTTCACCTTTAGACGGACGGTCAATCTAAAAGGACCATTCAAACTTTTGAGGATCTCCTAAAGCCTTGTATGCTGGAGTTTGGAGGGAACTAGTCATCAAGCTACTATTGGTATGGCTCCATATGAAGCATTGTACGGGAGGAAATGTCATACCTTAATTTGTTGGGATGAAGTAGGAGAAAGGAAGCTTCTAGGACCTAAAATGGTACAATTGACAACTTATAAGGTGAGGGTGATCAGAAAGAGGATGAAGAAAGCTTAGGATAGACAGAAAAGTTACGCAGATAGCTAAAGAAGGCCTTTGGAATTCCAGGTGGGGGATAAGGTATTTTTTAAGGTGACGCCTTAGAAAGGCATCATTCGATTTGGAGTAAAATTAGCCCCGAGATATATAGGCCCTTTTGAAATTAAGGAAAAAATCGGGCCAGTTGCCTATCGATTAGAATTGCCTACATATTTGGATAAGATTCATAATGTGTTTCATGTGTCATTGCTGCGGAAGGCTAAGATAAACCGCTCACTAGTATTGCCACAAGTTCCTATGAAGATTAAAGGGGATCTAACCATAGAAGCTAAGCCCGTCAAGATCTTGGATTGATATGAGAAGGTATTGAGGAATAAGAGAGTTCCCCTTATGAGAGTATTGTGGAGAAGCTCTCGGATAGAAGAAGAAACATGGGAAAGAGAATCCGAGATGAAGCAAAAGTTCCTGTATTTACTCTTCGACATAGGTACGTAACTTGAATTTCAAGGATGAAATTTCTATGAGGAGGGGAGAATGTAACCCTGGGAAAAATAAAGGTTGCTTAAATTGCAAACTAAGTACATGAGAAATAAAAGTGAAGAAATTCATGTATATGGATAAATAAAAACAGGAATTCAGAAATTTTTAGATATAAATTTCCAGGCAAAATAATTTGAGACATTATAAATTAACCCGGTAATGTTAAGGGTTGGATTTAATTGAAGGAAATAAACTAAACTAAAAGTTGTGGGGTGGAATTATAAGAAATGAAAAGAGGTATAACTTAATTATAAGAAGAAAAAGATGTGGGGGGTAAAAATAATACACTTAAAGGAAATGAGGCCAAGGTGCAAATAAGAGAAATTATAGAGTATAAATACTCCTCTCCTCTCCTCACCAAAAATATACAGCAACCATAAGGAAAGAAAAAAAGGAGTTTTTGTATCCATTCTTGCAAATCAAGAGAGAAACACCAAAATTTCAAGAACTCATCCAAGATTAAGGGTTTATAAGTAGAATAAACACTTTAGGGCAAGGAATTAACAAGAAAAATTTGAACAAAAAGGGAGGGGAGTGTCAGCTATCCATAAGAAAAAGGGGGAGTCAAAAATCTTTGACTGGTTGAAGATCAAAACCTTGATTCTTACCGGGTAAGATGTTCTAATCATGGTTCTATAAGTCATTTCCAATTCGATTATGAATTTGATGCCTTGATGTTGAATTAAAGATTAGGGTTCTTAGACTTGAATTGGGGGAAATGTAATGGATGTTAAAATTAAGTTAATTCATGGATGTTAAAATTAAGTTAATTCATGTGTTGTATATGATAGGGGGCATGAAACTATGATAATTTACCCTAAAAATATAGTTTGTGAATATTATGTGTGAATGGAAAGGGTGACGAATTTGGACAAGCTCGTCTCCCGACTTTCAATGCGATTTCAGGTAGGAGGATTAAGGACTTAGGATCAGGTTCCTTCATAGAAATTATAGTTTTGGATGTTGACTAACTAAGAAAATTGGTCTTGCTCAATTTGGAGCTACAAAACTCTAGTTATGGGTCACCAACCGAGACTGGGTCATGACACACCTTGTAGGGTAGTAGGTCTGATTCGTTGATGAGTGTCTTGGGGGTAGAACTGGGTTCTCCTTCCTTTAGAGGACCTCTAGCCCTATGTCTTAGCTTTCTAACGCGATCAACTTCGCTTAAAACAGAGTCCTAAAACTCCAGATATAGTTAAAAATCTAAAAAGAGGTTGGAATGCAACCTCTACATACAATAACAGTTCAAGACAGTAACAATCCAATGTCTAGACAGTAACAATTCAATGTCTAGATAGTAACAGTCCAATGTCTAGACAATAACGGTTCAATACAATAACAGTTCAAGATAGTAACAGTTCAAGACAATAACGGTTCAATATAGAACAATTCAAGACAGTAACGATTGGATAGTAACAGTTCGAGGTCTAAACAGTAACAATTCGAGATTTAAACAGTAACAATTCAAATATAAAGAAAGGAATGATAACTATGGTTGGACAAAGAATGAGAATACTAATGGGTGTAATGAGAAAAACATAAAATATAAAGAAAAAAATGATTGAAAGAAAGACCTATTAGCTGTTGATATGATTATTATAAAATATATCATTGAATGAGGAAAATTTATAAGATAAGCTTGTGATTTCAGGAGGGACCACAGACGTGGTGCAGCAATAGCAGCAAGGGAGCACGAGTAGAGCTTCTATTGCAGGTAGGTGATCCTCACTTGAGCTTTTTAGTTAAATTCAAGAATTTAATATGTTAATAATGTGAGATGTGAATTTGCAAACTTTGGATATTATGTGAAAGGATGGAAGTTGGTGTAATGATATTGTTATTTCGGATAATATCCTGAATGTACGTGTGTTCAAGGTGAACTACCCTTGTGTGTATTGCCAAGTGATGGGAGTACCACTGACAAAGAAAATATGAGAAGTGTATTGCCAAGTGATGGGAGTACCACTAACAAAGAGAATATGAGAAGTGTAATATATGTTTTGACTAGCATATATTTAGTGTATGTTAGGATCCCGGGTAAGGGGATCACCGGTGTTTTTGACTAGCATACATTTAGTGTATGTTAGGATCCCGGGGGGGTCCCTTTTTTTATAGCATACATTTAGTGCATGTTAGGAACCCGGATAAGGGGATCTCCATATGTTAATGCTAATGGGATGATGATGATACCGATGAAAAGGGTATTAGTAATGTGTGGGTGAGACAGTTGTGGTTGATTTTAATGGAATCTTGAATGGAAGTTGGAAATGAGAGATGAAACAATTTTCAGTAGATGAATGAGAAGGAGTTCTAACGGAAATGAATAGGGAAAAGGAATATAATAAGAATACATATCTATTTTTAAAAAAAATTATTGAAAATTTATGCTACTGTACTTATTACGATATTCATATTTCAATAATATGTATTTTGTTTTAGGACCATCGCATGGATGACAGGAGTAGATGTTAACTTTTATTCACTTTTTGTTATGTAGTCTAGGTTGGATGACCTTACATTTTGTAAACATGGAAATATTTGTATAATTTAATTTGTATAATTAATGTTTAAACTTGATTAGATGAACTTAACTTTGTAGTTCATATAACCATGTTCCATGTATGCATATTTATATCTTTTATCCATCCATAATGATATTTGTTATATAATGTATATCATAAATATTGTGGTTGATATGTATGATGATGTTTGTGGGATTGAGACCCGGGATGATTGGGTCGTGATTGAGTTAGGAGATGCGGGTTATTAGAAGTGTAAACATGTTAAATATCGATAACTTGGGACCTTCCAGTACAGGAGAGATTTCGTCGAAATTTTAGTAGACTTTAATATGAACACCATGTGTGTGTGTATGTATATAAATTTAATTACTCTATTTTTTGGTTGACATGAGATTGTTGTTTTTATCCCGGATATGGGGATGTTACAAATACAGAAGATAAAAACACTTAATAAGATTGCCTTCCTCTCAAATCTTCTTCTTATTCTTTAGTTTTGCTTATTGTTTTGCCTTCCATAAACTCCTACCACGTTAATTGTTTTCCAACAATTGATATTAGAGTTTGTTTTTAATTGTTTGACATGGCCAATATAAACTTCCCACTTCAATATTCTCATTTGACAAAGAACAATTATGAAAATTGGTGTATCCATGTGAAAGCTTGGCTAGGTTCTCGAAATGTGTTGGAAACGATTGAAAAAGACTTTGAAGAGCCTATAAAAAAGAGTAACATTGACTTTAGCCCAAAGGGAGGTTATACATAAGGCGCAAAGAAAGGATCAATAAGCACTCACACTCATCTAACAATTTCTAGATGATGCCACTTTTAAGATAATGGTAATACAACTACCGTAAAACAAACATGAGAAATTTTGCAACAATCAAACTAAGGAGTTGATAATGCTAGAAAGGTACGCCTATAAAAGTTACAAGGTGATTTTAAAAGTTATATATACTTGAATCGAAGAGTATTTCGGATTACTTTGCTTGGAGTATTGGCTATATACAATCAAATGAAGAGATATGTGGAGAAGATATAGGAAATACGAGTGTTAGAAAAGATTTTATCCTCACTGCAAAAACAATTCCCTTATGTGGTGGTCGCGATAAAAGAATCATAAAATATGGACTTTTTAACTATTCAAGAACTTATGGGAAAACTACAAGCCCTTGAAGAAAGAGTCAATGACATTTAAGAAGACAAGAGTGCACAAGCACTCTTTTCAAAACATTATTCAAAAGAGAAGCAAGATGGTTTTGGATATACCCAAAGAGGTTGAGGGCATGGTCAAGGTAGAGGAAGAGGAGAAAGAAGCAGATGAAGTCATCCATTTATTAGTGATTTCTATTATATTTTTAATGTAAAAAGCAATATATTGAGTTTGTAACAATTTTTTAAGAAAGGTTATGAGACTAAGTTGAAAGATTGTACTTTGACATTACTTGATACTCATGGAGCTATGATTTCAAAAGTAATCATGACAAAGAATATAATGTTTTTGCTAACCATAGAGACGGATGTGCCTAAATGCTTACAGGTATGCGTGAATGATGAGACTTGGCTTTGGCATATGAGACTTAGGCATGTAAACTTTGACAGCTTGAAGATGATGGCACAAAAGGAGATATTGAAGGGTCTACCATTCATTATACATCTAAATCAGTTGTGTAAAGGATATTTAGTGGACAAATAATTTTGTAAGAGTTTTCTAAAGAAGTCTACATCTAAAGCAAGACAACACCTACAAGAGATACATGTAGATTTATGTGGTCTTATTCAACCATGCTCATTTGGCAAAAATTTATATTTTCTACTTTTTATTGATGATTATAGTAGAAGAACATGGGTATACTTCTTAAAGAAAAAGTCTAATATATTTAATTATTTTAAGAAGTTTAAAACATTAGTTGAAAAAGAAAGTGATTATTCTATAAAATCACTTAAGACAGATAAGAGGGTGAATTTTGTTCTAACGAGTTTAATGAAGATCATGGTATAAAAAGACTCTTAAAAGTGCCTAGATCACTATAACATAATGGCGTGATGGAGATAAAGAATAGAAGCATCCTCAACATGGTGAGAAGCATCCTCAAAACCAAGAAGAAGCCAAAGGAGTTTTGGGCTAAAGGTGTAGATTATGTTGTTTACTTGTTAAATAGGTGTCCTATGAAAGACTTGAATCCCATGACTTCATAAGAAGCATGGAATGGAAGAAAGCCAAGTTCTATTCACTTTAAAGTGTTTGGAAGAATTGGCTATGTGCATATATATGATCAAGTAAGGACTAAGCTAGATGACAAAAGTAAAAGGATGATGTTTATGGGCTTTGACCAAATGTCCAAAAGATATAAGCTTTACAACCCCAATGAAGGAAAGATGATGATTAGTAGATATGATAAGTTTGATGAAGGAGCATGAGATTGGAAGGTAGATGATGGTGAGAAATATTATTTTCTATTGGTTCTTGATAAAGGGAAGGAGAGATATGAAGATCATCAAGAACAAACTACACCTCCATAATCACCAATGGTGTCATCTTTACCTTTATCTTTTTTTTTCTAATGGAAGTTCAAGTAGTGGTAACCATCAAGTCCACCAAAAAGAATGGGGAGCCTTGATGAGCTATATGAGGTAACTACTCCTATTGATGATGATGTAACACTATATTATCACCTTGCTACATGTGATCTTATAATGTTTGAAGAAGTAATAAAGGATGCAAAATGGAGAATCGCTATGGATGAGAAGCTTGCATCAATTAAGAAGAATGACATATAGAAATTTATTCCTAGACCAAATGGAAAGAAGCTAATAGGTGTCAAGTGGATCTATAAAGAAAAGAAGAAATGGAGAGGTATAAAGAAAGGTTAGTGGAAAAAGGCGAAAGCTAAAAGTATGAGATTGACTATGATGAGGTTTTTGCTCTCGTTGCTAGATTGGAGACCGTTCAATTAATCATTGCCAAAGCTACTCAATATAGATGGAGAATCTATCAAATGAATGTCAAATCAGCCTTTCTTAATGGTTTTCTTGAGAAAAAGGTCTACATTAAGCAACTTATGAGTTGTGAAGTGAAGGGACATAAAGACAAGGTACTAAAGTTGAACAAAGTCTTATATGGATTGAAGCAAACCCCAAGGGCTTGCTATAGTCACTTTGATGGCTTTTTTTTAAAGAATGAATTTGTTAAATGTTCCTATGAATATGCTATCTATGTAAAGATCAAAGAGAGTGGTGATACTCTTATTATATGTTTGTATGTGGATGACTTAATCTTTATAGGAAATAATCCAAAGATGTTTGAAGACTTCAAGCAAATAATGATCAAGGCGTTTGAAATGATAGACATTGATCTTATGACATATTACTTAGGGATTGAGATCAAACAAGGAGAGGATGGAATCTTTGTAAGCCAAGAGATTCTCAAGAAGTTCAAGATGAAAGATTGTGCGAAAAAGAATATTCCAGTTGAGTGTGGAGTGAAGATGACAGAGAATGATGAAGAGGAGAAGATAAACTCTAGTTGGGAGTTTGAGATATTTGACATGCACTCGTTTATATATTCTTTTTGGAGTAGAATTTGGGAGTAGGTCTATGGATACACCAACTATGACACACTTCAAAGCTTTGAAGTGAGTTCTTCGGTATATCAAAGGTACTGTTGATTTTGGCTTGTTTTATGGATATTCTAATAGCTTTGATCTTGTGGGTTACAATGATAGTGATTGAGCTAGAGATATGGATGATAAAAAGAGCACTATTGGTTTTGTTTTCTACATAGAAGACACAACATTCACATGATGTTTAAAAAAGCAATCTATAGTCACTTTATCAACATGTGAAGCTGAATATATAACTACTACATCATGTGTTTGTCATTCCATATGGCTAATAAGATTATTGAAAGTATTACGGATCCCATAAGAGAAGTCTACATAGATTTATGTGGACAACTCATTAGCCATTGCCTTAGCTAAAACTCAAGTTTTTCATGACAGAAATAAGTACATTGACACAAGATTTCATTACCTAAGAGATTGCATTACAAACAAATAAGTTGAAGCCAAGTATGTAAAGGCACAAGAGCAAGTTGCAGATATTTTCACAAAACCAGTTGAATATGATGTTTTTACCAAAATAAGAGATTTGCTACGAGTTATGAAGAAATCAAGTTTAGGAAGGGGTTTTGAAAATTGAACTCGATTTCTTATTTTTATAAAGAATAGAGGAACCGATCCACTAGTTGGGAACTAGTCGATTGGTTTAGTAGGCAAAATACAATTTCTGTTCAGATTAGAATTTCCTTGTATTAGTTTAATTCCTTGATTATCTAGGACTTTATACCTATAAAAGGCTTATAATTTAGCATTATTAAAAAGAAAAAAAGCAGAGAGAATAACTAAAAGAGTTTAGAAAAAAACACTTAATAAAAGTATACATTTCTCTCAATTTTCTTCTTGTTATTGATTTTTTGACTTTGCATTACTATTTTTAATATTATACAACACCTATCTTTCTTTTAACATAAACTCCTACCATAGTAATTTTCTTCCAATTGTTTTTGGCTACTTTCTTTTTGTTTTCATTTTTATTTTTTTCTGTTGTTTTGTTTTTAATTCATTTTTTCCTTCATATTCTATGTTGTTTTGTTCTTTAATTCCTAGCTTTAGCTTTCATTTCGCCTTGCCTTAGCTGTTGTTTTCCAAGGTGTGCTTCGAGAATCATTTGGCTTATCAGAAGTAAGAAAGATCATCACAACCCACACCCAAAAATAGAGAGAGAGAGAGAGACATAAAGAGTTACAGTAAAGCTGATTACGTTATAGATAAGACAACTGCGTGACAACAGGAGCTCTAAAGATAAAATTTACAAGGTTCTTTAGCAGACCAAGTTGCTTTATCTATGAGTAAGAAACCAGGAGATTTAAGAACCAAGTGACTCAGATTACTCATACATGACATTAAGTATGTTCAGTAACTTCATGAAACCTAATAATCTAAACGAAATCGTTTCTTTCTACCATCCTATTGAGCTGCCTCATCGCTAGTGATAACAGGCTCTTTCACCACACCCCCTTGATATTGAGCTGCCTCATTGCTAGGAATAACAGGCTTCTTCACCATGTTACCATAGTATTGAACTACCTCATTGCTAATGATCACAGGCATCCTCACCGTGGTAATTTGAGTTCCCTGATAAACCAATGTTTGCTGATCTTGGTATTGATGATGATGATGATGATAATGATAGTGATGATGATTTTGCTGTACCTGAGTTGAGGGGAGTCTTCCAGACCTTCCAGGCCAGCCATAACTATTCTCAATCAGAGCAAAGCCTTCCATTCCAATCCTTGTGAGACGATCTACCTGACGTGCCATATGTGAAATTAACACTGTAACTCAAAGAACAATTAAAACTGTATGGTTTGCCTTGGTACAAAATAGTTCATATATGCAGCCTTATATATATTTGCAGAAGGCAGGCAGCTTGTAACTTGCTTTCTGCTTTTTGGACCCATCACAATCAACAGAGGTTTTCAAGATTTATGGGGTTCTCCACTTCTGGCTGATTCCATATCCACAAGTATACACATACTGTTGTTAGTTTGAATTTTGATGCAATATTACAAGTATTTGTGTATACGTTACCTGTACAACTAGAGTAAATATTGTCCATGAAATATCAAGAACAGGTTCTGTATTTTCAAGTGCAATTTAACAAAACAAAACTATTAGAAAATAAACAGTGAAGATGTTGCTAGAGGTACTTTATTCTAGCTTTCTTTAGCTACTCAAGGATGTGCTAGATTCTGTATTAATGGACAATCATATAGTACAGAGACTTAGTTGTGGCTTTCCCTTTAGTTAATAAAATTAGGAAAATAGGTTCTGATCCCACTTCATGGCTACACCTGATAAGATTAAGATTTATCATTTTTATGATCTTGGGACGATATATATCTCATATTATATGCCTCAGATTCCTCATGACTTTCCATGATAGACCATTTTCTTTCGGGGGGGGACCCTGAAGAGGACTTAAAGATTTCAGTTGTATATATGCAATAACAGAGCAGAAAAAGAAAACTCTCTCGGAACAGGACCCAATTTGTGGCAGTTTCATGTCATCAAAAGTTCACCGAAAGGCGATGCTTGCAATCGTTATGTTTCAGAAGCAATAATATTCTTGTTTATCCTTCTAGGCTAAGATGAAATATGGAGGAGGTTAAAGCACATCTCATGTTTTTGATGGGTCCCATTTATAATGAAGGATTGGGAAAGATCAAGAAAAGGTGTGTAAAGCAAAGCATTAAAGGGAGGCTTACTAATCTCGTTTTCTTGGGAGATGAGATATTTTTACTAGATACACTTGCTCACATAGCTCGGATTGGGAATCATGCTTTTCCTTTACTTTTCATCGACAATCAGCTTAGTTAAAGAGCTGTGAAGGAAATTTTGTCTATACAAGTAATGATTTGCTAAGAATTCACAAATGATCCATCTATGGTCATCATCGCTGATATTCTTAGATATATTGTTCACTATTGTAAATTTCTATTGTAAATGCAGATAGAACTCCTTTTATTTTTCTTTCTTAGCCCAACTATATAAAAAAAATAATCATGAGTAGTAAAATATAATGATTTAAGAATATATTATTTAGAACAACTTATAGAAATAACCAATTATATAATTTCTTAGGTGGGGAGCAGGTTCCATGTGATGGGATAAAAACAAGATTTTTTTTTCATCAAAATCACATCTCTTTTATTAATAAGTTTTATTCAGAAAAATAAATGAATCTTTATATATTTCTTGACCAATAAAAGGTTGACACTTGAGATGAGATATTTAAAATATCTTATTATAAATGCAAGATTTTATCAATAAAGATTAACCAATAAAATTATGTCATGTGACATTGGAAAAGGACCTGAGAGTCCTTACAAATCTCTATAAATAGAGAGTCTCAACCTAAAAAAAAAAAGAATTCGTCGGAGATACAAATTTTCTTCAAGACAAGTTCTTCAAGTAAGGAAACTCTCTCAAAAGCTCTCAAGCCTTCTTTATCTACGCTTGAAGTCTACAAAAAATAAAGCTCTGTTGGATTAAGCCTAAAACGCTCCATAAGAGTTGTTCAACAACACTTTGAAGACAAATCAAATGTACTCTTCAAAATATCAAATCATCAAATTTCGCTTTACAATACAAGCTTAAATTCGAGTTCTTGCAAAGCATAAATTTTAGCTTGATTTCACAAATAAATCAAGTTATCATATATCAAATTCAAAAAAAGAATCAGAGGATTGTCTTATTTTTTTGAAATAATATTTTAGATAAAGATTATACCCAGTTATATATTTAATAAAATCATATATTTGTACATATATACTTGTTTAATTTTAGTTGCTCAAAATTATATCTACAAGGATATAAGATATTTTTACTGGATACACTTGCTCCCATAGCTCGGATTGGGAATCATGCTTTTCCTTAACTACTCTTCATCGACTATCAGATTAGTTAAAGAGCTGTGAAGGAAATTTCGGTTATAGAATTCACGAATGATCCAATCATGGTCATGATCGCTGATATTCTTAGATATATTGTAAATTTCTACTTTTTTTTCCCTAAGCTATTGTTTTACCTTGAACTCCGTTTATTTTTCTTTCTTAGCCCAACTATATTAAAAAAACAATCATGAGTTGTAAAATATAATGATTTAAGAATATATTCTCTGGAACAGCTTAATTATAGAAATAACCAATTACATAATTAATTTCTTAGGTGGGGTGTGATGGGATAAAAATAAGATTTTTCTTTTTCATCAAAATGACACTCTTGTATTAACTAGTTTCATTCAGAAAAACTAAATTTATATGAGTATTGTTCTTAAAGTTTGAAATAAAAAATACAAGGAAGAGAGCCAACCTCCTTATCCATAAACCTACAGGTTTTCTATCCTTAAATCCAATATTGATGTCAGGATAGAAGTTTAAGAAGCTTGTCATCACTTGTGGTTTGCGGATCCTGCGATCCATTTAAGCATATGGCAATAACAGAGCAGATCTGCTGTTTATATTCATACGTACACTCTTGCTTACAGTGCAACAATCAGAGACGCTTCCCATGGCTCATCATTGAGCTCTGTACAGGTCCAAAATTAGACGGTGAAATCACACCTTGAAGAGCTTCAAAGCATTTCAACAGCAAATTACTTGTGTATCTTTCAATTCCATGCTAAGTAAGAGGTGAATCAGGTGATAATTAGGTAGTCAGAAAGATATTTATGACAATACGTACTTGACCAGCCAGATAGAAAATTATGATGTATAAATCACAGAAATTTTATTTGAGATTATAAATTTTGTAGCAAGATAGCAAGACAACTGTGTTTACTTTTTTAAGAAAAATAATGGTTTTTTATTTTCTTAAAACAGTGGCACTCGCGGTAGTTGACACAACATATGCGGTTCGAAAACATATCCTGCAAAGATTAAAGTGTGAAGAAGGCAACAATGGGAGTTTGATGTTGTAGAAGTTGTTCAGAGATCCACTGCTCGGAAACTCCTTCGAATACTGGCTGACTGAAGAGCTGAAACATAGTATCATGGTTACTCAAAAATTAATATAAAATTTTCTCATGACACAGGAGAAAGTATAAGACAACACAACAAATTAAATGATGGAAGTTAAATCTTCATATATCTAATTACAATGGAAACTGTTTTAGCAAAAATCCCCAATACCAAAACCTTAGATTTTTTTTTTCTTCCAAGAATTATAAAAGAATAGAATTATGTTCTTAATTAGCACAATCGGGTGTTGAAATTTAATATCAACTGGAATTTAGACTAATAGAATTTAAAGTTTATAAAAGTTTTAATATTAGCTAAAGGAGGAATCCTTGATGAATAAAGATTTATAATAAACTAGTTTATTGCAATCCTTTTTTAATTAGAATGTTAGATTTCTTATTAGATTAGGATTTTCTTTGAATAGTTTAATTTCTTGATTAGCTAGGACTTGAGGCTTATAAATAGATTTGTAATCTTAAGCATTAAACACAAGTTGAGAGAGATATAGAGAAGAGCTATAAAGTTGCATATTTTAAGAAAACTCTTAATAAAATATAATTCCTCTCATTGTTCTTCTTATTCTTATGTTTGTTCTTATAAATTAGCTATCACACCCTATCCTTCTTTTCCAACAAGTGGTATCAGAGCTTAGGTTTGGTTATTTAACATAGTCAATTCAAACCTTCCACTTCAATGCCCTATATTGATAAAGGATATCTATTAAACTTGGTGTATTCGAGTAAAAGCTTAACTAAGTTCCCAAGATGTATGGGAAATGGTTGAAAAAGGCTTTGAAGAGCCTATAGATAGAGCAATGTTGACTTCAGCCCAAAGAGAGGCCGTGCAAAAGGCACGAAGGAAGGATCAACTAGCACTAACAATCATCCACCAATGTCTGGATGATGCCACTTTTGAGATAGTGGTTAACGCAACCACTACCAAGCAACCATAGAAAGTTTTGTAAGAATCAAACCAAGAAGCTAATAATGTGAGAAAGGTACGTTTACAAAAACTACATGGTGACTTTGAAAAGTTAATTATATATGCTTGAATCAGAGAATATTTCAGAATACTTTGCAAGAGTATTGGCCTTATATAATCAAATGAAGAGATATGAAGAGAAGATGAAAAAGACACGTGTGGTAGAGAAGATCCTACAATCGCTGCAAAAAAAGTTCCATTATGTGGTGGTCGTGATAGAGTAGTCGCAAAATATGGATTTTCTTTCAATACAAGGTCTCATAGAGAAATTACAAGTCTATGAGGAAAGAGTCAATAAGATTCAAGATGATGTGGGTGCACAAGCACTTTTTTCAAAGCAAGATGGTTCTGGATATTCCTAAGGAGGAGGAGGAGGAGGAAGATTTCGAAGAGGAGGCCGAGGTAGCCTCAACAGATCAAACAGTCAACTGAACGAAGAGAACCGGTCGATTAGTTCAACTGGTAGTAGCAATTCAAGATCCAGATTTGACAGCAGGTTTGGCAAATCAAAAGTTAAATGCTATAATTGTCAAAAGATAGGTCATTATGCTAAGGATTGTTGGAGTCCAACCAAGAGGGTTAAGGAGAATGCAAATCTTGTGATAGAAGAAGAGAATGAAGCCACTCTACTATTAGTGCATAATGAGAAAATGTAAGAAAACAAGAACATGTTGTACCTAGACAATGGAGCTAGCAACCACATGTGTGGAGACAAACAAGTTCATGGAGCTTGATGAAGCAATTAAAGGTAATGTCGCTTTTGCACATCATTCAAAGGTTGCCATCAAATGAAAAGGTACGATCTTGATTAAATTGAAAGATGGAAGTCATCAATTTATTGGTGATGTCTATTATATACTAAAGGTGAAAAGCAACATATTGAGCTTAGGACAATTGTTGGAGATGGGATATGAGATTAAGATGAAAGATCGTACTTTGACATTACTTGACACTAAAGGAGATATGATTTTAGGGTAATCTTAACTTCAGTTCTTAATTGATTGAAAAATTTAGTTCCTTTCTCCTTGCATGTAGTCGGCCACCCACCCCTTTTCTTCTCACAATTCCCACACTTGTTTCTTCTAATTTCTCTTGTTAAATGATGTTTTTCTTCTACCAACTTGTCTAAGACTTGTAAAATTTGCTAAGTTTTGGTGTTTCTCTCACAAATTTTGATGAAAATCTAAAAATCTCCCCCCTTTTTTTGTATATGCTGCTGGTTTTCAAAGGAGAAGAAATAGGGTATTTGTAGCCCAATTTCTTTTTAATTACACTTTGACCCCATTTCTATTCTTTTTCACACTTTGAGCTACAACCCTCATATCTTTCATATTTTTTTAATTGCATTATTATTATATTTATTATTATAATTATAATTATAAATAAATATTTTTTTTATAAGTTTGTTGTTAGGGTTTTACAGCCAATATCGACGTTACTAGTCGATATCATTAATTATTCCCACCCGAATAGTTAATAAAGTTCAATAACCCTTATTTTTAGGGACGAACATGCCAATTTTAGTAAACCTTACTAACATCATTAGTCTCCGCATTCGGGACCAGCTAATCAAGTTTGAGGAGCGATCATCACCGAAATACATTAATATAACTCATATTCTTAATCAAATCAATTGCTCAAATCCATTTTTATTTCTTATTTATTTCATTTTATCCTTTCTCTTTGTGGCTTCATCCGTAGATGCAAAATCCTAGAATTTAATAGATTAGAAAAATCATTGTTACGTAAAAAGTACAGGTATAGAACACCTACTTGTTATAGAAGTTCGGCTTGTGCTCCCTTGTTGTTGTTGTTGTTGTTGTTGTTGTTGTACCCCTCCTACGGTCCCTATTTAATCCACATGTATATCATATCATTTCTTACTCAATTACATTTCTCATAACAATAACAACAATAATAATGGCAATGTTGACTTCTTTTTAACAATTGTTTCCTTTACATTTGTGTTTCCCATTATATCCCTTTAGATCATTGTTCTTTATTAAATTATAACTATCATCACTAATTCGGTTTTGAATACAACTTATTTCCTTTTAAACCCTAAGACACAAAACTACACATTTTCTGAGTGAAGTCTGATTTTGCCCCTAACACTACTAAGTTTCCCTGTTTTGTCAATTGGTTGAATCTGCCAGCAGAGGTGACAACTCGACCTCTCCTCAGATATTTACATATATCTGGAGTTCTACAACTCCAAATTAAGTAAGGTCAAATTCATTGGAAAGCTAACATCTCTGGCTATATCATTTTTAGGCCTACATACTCTATAGAATCAAGGTGATGAATCTATCCAGTTTTCATCAACGGTTTTTAGATGAACTTTCCATTATCCCCATTTTTCCTTTTTCTCTCAAGACAACCATTCTTATGATTTTCCTACATTTTGCAACTCCTCTTGAGCCGAACCATAAGTTATGCCCATGTTTAATAAATTTCATTTCCACCTCACGTAACACACGCATTTGACTCATGAAGTTTTCTATTATCAAGTTTTCATGCTTTTCCCTATTAGTAAGCTTTCTACTACAACTAATTCATGCATCATTAACATATAACATGCCAAAACTCTTCCTCCCTCCCCTCAACTTGTTCTTGGCTGAACTTGGCCTAAGGGGACTAAAGGTCCCCTTTTCCTTTCTATGCAATGGTTTGCCATATTTACTCATTGTTCACATCATAACACATATCACAAGGTTTATCAAGTACAAATTAAGAATTTCTTTTCCTCCCATTCAACCCTTATATGGCCGGCCACTCATGTCCCTTGGTCATTAATTTTTCTTTAATAATGTCTGCATGATTTCACGTTCAAAACAACTTATAGTACTTAAATTAACCTCATTCTAACAATTTTTGCAATTCCTCTAAATTTTGCTCTAGAACCCTAATTTACAAAATCTGAAATTGGTGCACAATTCCTAATTAAATTTCAAATTAGTTTTCAAAATTAGGTCTAGGGTCCTTACCTTGAGGAAATTTGGATTTCAACTCAAATTTGGTTGAAGATTTCAAGTGCAGCCGACCCTCTCCTCCTCTTTTCCTCACAATTTCTCACTTATTGCCTTGTTAATTCCTTTTTCAATGAGTATTCTCTCTACTTAGTAGTTTAAAGTTTGTATAGTCCTAACAATTTGGTGTTTCTCTCGATTTTGGTGGAGAAAAATCTAAAATCTCCCCCTCTTATTCTTGCCTGGTGCATCCAGCCACATGGAGGAGAGAATGGGGTATTTATAGTCCCATTCTCTTTTAATTATACTTTGACCCATTCTTTCATCTCTTTTTATAATTTGACCACAACTCTTTTATTTATTTTTTTAAACCCCCCTCCTTCTTAGCAATTTAATTTATTTGAATTTTTTTGTAGAGTTTTATTCTCAGGTTTTACATAAAAAGATAAAAAATAATAATTTATATATATATATATATAAATCTATTTAGCATTTTTTTATAAAATATATATTTGCATGCATTTTGGATTGAATAACTAGTTTACTGAATCCATGAGAATTTGATCAATATTTCAATAATATCTAAATTATTCTGAATATTCATCAATTTTAATTGGGAGTATTTTTCACCACAATACATAAATTGTGGAAAACCATTCCGCCTTTTAGGATAACTGAACCCTGTTAGGGCACCTACATGGATCCTTTCTATAAGGATTTATTTGGGCACATGAGCCCATAATAAATTCAAAACACCAAATTTATTCACATGAATAAATCCCCATCCTAAAACATAGACAAACCACCAGTTAGGAACCCATCAAAACCTTTAAACCATATTCAAACCACACAATGCAACTTACTACAGGTAGGGTGCGCAAGGAGTGCTAATACCTTCCTTAGCCACAACCAATTTCTTACCCTTAGAATCTCTGATAAGACCAATATACTTGGGTTTCCTAGCTACCCTGAATCAAACTACTAGGTGACGACTCCTTGACCCCAACAACGTGCATCCATGATAGACCATTTCCCATGATATATTGTTTATATGCCTCAAATTCCTAGGACTTTACATGATAGACCATTTTCTTTCAAGGGTACCCTAAAGAAGACTTGAAGATTTCAGTTGTATATATGTGATAACAGAGCAGAAAAAGAACACTGTCTCGGATAGGATCCAATTTATGGCAGTTTTTGACCGAAAGGCGATGCTTGCAATCATTATGTTTCAGAAGCAATAATATTCTTGTTTATCCTTCTAGGCTAAGATGAAATATGGAGGACGTTAAAGAACATCTCATGTTTTTGATGGGTCCCATTTATAATGAAGGATTGGCAAAGAACAAGAAAAGGTATATATACTTAGCATTTCCCATTTTTCCCTTTTTCTGTAAAAGATAATGCTTCATAGGGAGGCTTACTAATCTCATTTTCATAGGAGATACACTTGCTCACGTAGCTCACATATGTAGCTCGGATTGGGAATCATGCTTTTCCTTAACTCTTCATCGACTATCAGCTTAGTTGTCGCACGTCAGAAATCAGCGGGCGGCATCGGCTGGCGATTTTTCGTTGTTGCGTTTGATTTGATTGGTTTGTTGGAGTCGCCACCTAGTAATTTATTCAAGGCTACTAGGAAACCGGATGTACTTGGTCTTGTCGTAGATTCGCGGGTAAGGGACTCGGTTGTGGTTAGGGAAGGTATTAGCACCCCTAACGCACCCTACCTAAGGTAAGCCGCTTCGTGGCTTTGACGTGTTAAAGAAGTTTTAATAATTGTCTTTTCATCGGATATTAGAAATACAACTTACATGTAAGTTAATAAATCTTGACCGTGATCCAATCAAAATATTAAATTCTTCTTTAATCTTTGCAATTTTGTTTATAAAAAAAATAATACATAAAACAAATACAAACACACGCATACACTTCCACTATATTTTCTTTTTCTTTTCCTTTCTTTTCCCTTTTTCTTTTCTTTTTTCTTTTTTCTTTTACATCCACATTACAAATTATAAAAATTCAACAACTAAACAAAAATTACATCAAACACTTTAAAAATTACAAAACAACCCCTATAAATCCTTTACAGTGCAGGAAACCTTCGGACCCGTGTGAACAGGCGGCGCGTCCTTCCACGCGCCACCGCCACTGGCGGCGCGTGGGCTCACGCGCCGCCGCTGGAAACTCAAAAAAACAGGGGCTCTGGAATGCTTCCTTACCCCTCTGTCCTCCTCAACCGCCGGCGACCTGCAGAACAAGAAAGGAAACGCACACCAGTCGATTTTAGTTTATTATTTTTAGATCTGCTCAAAAAATTCTGTCATCCGTTCCTCTCGGTTTGTTCTGCATCGCCAATGGCGATCTAGTGGTGGCGGTCTTCGCGGAAGGGGCGGCGACGTTGAGATCTCTCCTGGTGGTAGCAGTGGCGGTTGCTGGTTCTCGGTCTTCTCCTTCCTCTGATCCGGTGGCTGTCGTCCGTGGCCTCTGAAACCGTGGTGGAGATGAGCTTGCTGGCGGCCGATCTGTGTAAAGGAGAGCCGGTCGATGGAGACAAGGGGGGGCGGCTCTGTGGTGTGCTGCGGGTCGTCGCTGCTGAAGAGATCGCAGTAGAAGAAGACGCCGCTGAGGGGTTGGTCGGATGAAGGAGGGTAGGTTGCTGAGGAAGGAGACGATCGGTGAGGGGGAGCCGCCCGTGGGCCGCTTGAAGGCCGGTCGTGGCCGGATGTGGACGGCACTGCTTGAGGAGGGCGCCGTTGGCTCCTACGGGTGAAAAAGAAAGGCAAGCCGGCTGGGAGAGAGGGGAGGAAGATGGGGTTACAAATCTTTGTTATGGGGAAGAAAAAAAATCAAAAGCCTGAGGGGGTTGGAGCTGTGAGGGTGGTCTCTTGTGGGTGCCTTGGTTTGTTGCAATGGGAGGGGGGATGCGTTGTTGGCTGGAAAAGGAGAAGAAGATGGGGGAAAACGGTGTGGAGAGAAGAAAATGAAAAAATCAAAACCGGGGTAGGGGAAGGCCGGCGGGCCGCTGCCTTAGGTGAGATCGTGAGGTTTTTTTTTGCGGGGAAAATGGAGGGGCGGAGGTGGAACCAAATGGATCGGAAAAATGAAGGCCACCGGGAGGCGTGTGTGCGAGAAGAAAAAAAATTCTCTGGTGGGCGGCCGGTGGGTGTGAAAGAGATAGGTTTAGGGTTTCTCTCCCCCTTTTTTATTTGTCAAAATTGCCCCCCCCTCTCAAAAAAATCAGTGTAACTTGGTATTTATAGGAAAGGTTTTGCTAGGTTTTCAAACTAATCCCTCAACTTTTCCTTTCCTTCTCTTTTCCTCTTTTTTTTTTAAATTTTTTTTTGATTTTTCTTATTTTTTTGTATTTTTAAAAGCGATCAAATATCAATGTCGACTCAATGAAGAAAATCAATGATTTTAAAAATAACGCGTTAAAGTTGAACGCGTTCCAAATGTCTTTGAAAATTTAAATTCTTTTGAGACGATGCTAAAAATGCTAAAAACAATGCAAATGTATTAAAAATGTATTTTTTTGGATTTTCAATGTTTTTCGCTATTTTTGGATTTTTCGAAAATTTATCAAAACATGGGTCAAAAATTGGGTAGCAACGAGATGCCCCCTCTTTACAATGCTTACGAAGAAAAACTCCTCAATGTTTCACATAGTAAGCTTTGTAAAGAAAAACTCTAAATGTTTCTTTTTCTCTTCTTTTTTTTCTTCCTCTTCTTTCTTTCTTTCTTTCACTCTCTTTTTTTTCTCTTTTTTTTTGTTAACTTGAGATCCCATCTGGCGATCTCCTTGAACCAAAACCAAAATTTGCGTGGTTGGGCTAACCTGAGATCCCGTCCGGCGATCCCCTTTAACCAGAACCAATATCCTGTGTGTGGTTGGGCTAACCTGAGATCCCATCCGGCGATCCCCTTTAACCAGAACCAAAAATCCTGTGTGTGGTTGGGCTAACCTGAGATCCCATCCGGCGATCCCCTTTAACCAGAACCATTATCCTGTGTGTGGTTGGGCTAACCTGAGATCCCATCCGGCGATCCCCTTTAACCGGGAACCAAAAATCCTGTGTGTGGTTGGGCTAACCTGAGATCCCATCTGGCGATCCCCTTTAACCAGAACCATTATCCTGTGTGTGGTTGGGCTAACCTGAGATCCCATCTGGCGATCCCCTTTAACCAGAACCAACATGAGATCCCATCTGGCGACCTCATTCAACTAGAACTAAAAAAAATGTGTAAAAAGTGGTCTCATTGTAATGGGTGACCTACCCAGGTGGAAAGAATATGGAAAGCGGTCTCATTATGATGGGTGACCTACCCAAATGGAAAGAATGTGAAGTGTGGTCTCATTATAATGGGTGACCTACCCGGATGGAAGATGAGAAAAAATGTGAAGTGGTCTCATTATTATGGGTGACCTACCCGGGTGGAGGGTAGAAAAAATATGAAGTGGTCTCATTGTTATGGGTGACCTACCCAGGTGGAGGATAGAAAAAATGTGAAATGGTCTCATTGTTATGGGTGACCTACCCAAATGAAAGATGTGATGTGACAAGTGTGAAAAATGGGACTTACCTGGCGAAGTCCTGAAGGGATGATAGAAGAAGGGCCAGAAAACTTGGTGCTTCTTGATAATTCTTGATCACAGGGTTTGAAAACTCGATGCTTCCTGACTGCAAGGTTGATCTTTTCATTTCTTTGAGATTTTCCTAACAGAAGGTTTATCTCATCTTCTTCCCGTTCCAAGGTCACAACCATGATTCTCTCGTTATTATCGCTCAATGATTCTCCCTTTTTTTTCTTCTCTTTTTTTTTTGGTCCCCAATCTTGTTGAACTACATTGAGGATTTTTCTTGCAACAAAACAAAATAAAAAATATGTGTAATGTTTTAACGTTAGATGACATGCATGCATCCTTACCCGATTCGAAATATAGGTCCCCCCTTTGATGATCCGTCGTCATAGGGTGCCTTTGTTTGCATTCCAAAGCTTTATTGGTTCTTTCGATGCCTTGGCTCATTCATGTGCTAGCCATCCACTCACTGGAAGTGCGTGCCCATCCTAGGCCGTCTATGACGACACGCTCTTGTTGTTTATCAACCTTAACTCGCCCCCAAGTGTGGTGTTGCTCGACTCATCTTAAAGGAGTTGATCAAATCATCCATCTCCTAGATTCTCTCAAGAATCGTCATCTGATTTGGTGTTTAACCTCCAAGTGTGGTGTTGCGTGTGTTTTGCCAACACCCATCAAGATGGTCAACCAGTCATGAACTTGCCTCCAATTGAAACAATACTTTTCAACCTTCTTGGAAACTGCCAAGTCATCCAGACATGGATCTCATAAGTTGCCGTAAAAGGCTCTTTGTTGCATTCCAGATGCTCTCCTCAATGAGTTCTTCGCAGCTTGTCAAATCAGCTTTATGCCAAAGAATGATTTGGCATTATCAATGATGTTTAATCACCCATATTCATGCGGTGAAGTGCGCATTTGGCCTCAAAACAAATTGTCCCCACGTAGACGGTCTTCGGGGTGGGTGCCTTTCCGAGATTCATTCAATGAAGTTGTGTGATAACATCTGTCGATAACCATGTTTCAAAGGATGACAATGAGATTGTCCTTCAAGTGCAACATTATTCCCACAGTCAGTTTTGGTGGTGTGCATCTTTTCAATATTCATTCAAATGCAACTGTATGCCCACATCGGTTGATAGCCATGTTTCAAAAGGTGATGATATAAAGATTTCCTTCAAGTATATCTTTGCTTTCCCGATTGTTGACGGGGTTCACTAGATCATGGACATATCTTTGAACAACATTGCCCCCAAAGAATGATTTGAATGCTCGTTCTCCTGTCTATAACCAAATGGCTTTTGTGATCGCCAAGAATGACTTTGATGGACTTCACCGACTCATCGTTCGATTCTTTCTTTGCCCCAGCTGATCTGAATACTGCTTGTTTTCCTTCTCAGGATCCACTGTATTGGCCCCGATGGTCAATTTTTCAAGGAGTATCGATAAATGTTGATGTCATTTCTATCGTGGATTTTGCAAATTTGATCAATGTTCTTCCCGTTTAACAATCTTTCTTGTTCCGGAATCAACTCTCATATTTCAAAGATCATGTCAATTCAAGTCTAATTGTTGAAATGAAATCAAAGAGATATCGGTTTTGGAAAAGATCTTTTGAAAATCAAGCTTTTTGGTCAAAGACCCAACATACACTATTCGATATAGTCCTTTGATTGTCTTGTATTTTGAAAACGAAATGACCCATTGTAAGATTAAAATGACTTCTTTCATGGTTCTTTGTGTCAATTTTAATCTTTGATCTTGGGTATATCTTTTGATGGTCTGCGATGAGGTGACCTTCGTGAATTTCAAGGAAAACAAAAGGCTCAAGTCAAAACTTGAGAATTCATCAAGAAAGATTGTTTCTTTTTTCAAAGCACCAATTTTATCAAGCATGCATAATAATAAGTAGCTTAATCCATTAAGCCACGACTCTTATGGAAAAGCTCTTCAAGTTTTGAGAGCGCCATTTCTCGGTTCAAATTGCTTACCCGATCAAAAAGGGCTTTTAAAAGCACGTAATGTAGGCTATGGTTCGTGGCTATGAAAAAAAAAAGGAATTTCAAAAGCTCAAAAGGTGTTTGAGGGTTTCAAAGCCCTAGGATCAATATCAACTATTCATCAACTTTTTTCTTATTGTCATTGTAGAGAAAGTGACATATAACCTTGTTAATATCAAATTCAGAATTCTCTTAACATAGGTTATAATGCTAATCCAACTTTATCTCTCGATGAATAATGAATCTAAAAAATTTTGAAGACACTAAAGGCTTTATCCTAGACACACCGAAAGACATGAAACTTGATTTTTTTGGTGTTGACTTTTGGCATTTGTTGTGTCTTTCTTCCATTGAAACCTCTTTTGCCCCTCTTAGAATTGATAGGCATTCTCCTTCATTTCCACTTTTTTTGCTTTTACATAACCTTCCTCCAAGTTTTCTTGGATGTCCCTCAATCTATGGCTTTTCTTGTTCTCCCTTTCTCAATCATTGGGCTTTCATTCTAAGCCTTTCTTTTATCATTGATTCTATCGGTGTCTTCATCCTTCCTAATAACATATCTCTCATTGCCCCCGGTGTGGGGTGTGATCCTAGTCGGGGTTTCTTTTTGAAAGAAAATATTTTACCGAGACTCAAAATGGGACTACAAGGGATATAATCTTTAGAAAGTGAAGGGATATCAAAGATGGCCTTTTCTCATTTCAAGCAAGGTCGGTTAGAACCGATAAATTTTGACCTCATCCAAGTGTAATGATTGGGACTTGTAAGAATCATGACTCACGAGTCCATAACTATTGAATCCACTACATGTCATTATGCATACTTGCTAAAACTTAGCTATATGATGTGTGGTTCGGTTTCAGGGAGGTATGAGTTCAAAATTGTTTGGTCACCTCATGCCATTTTCAGGCATCAAGTCATTTTTGCAATCAAAATACTTTTAATGTTCAGATTAATTAGCTTTAGTTTTGTATGTTGGAGTTTGATCAAAATATTTTGTAAAAATACCCTTTGAAAGAAGCATCTCTTGATTTCAAAACAACAGGAAGACAAAGGAAAGACATGTTTCATTCAAGGATGAGCTGTGACCCCAAAACAAAATGCAAGATGGCAAAATCCATAACAAAAATGATTGACAGTTTAACCCTTTCTTAGATCAGCCTCTTTGGCAATATCTCTCGTTTTGTCAAGCAATTTCAATCACTCGTCATTCCGAGGATGTTCGCGACAAAATGATCGATGACAAGCTCCTTCATAGATTCCTCTCGTCTTTTGCTCACCAACTTCCGGACTCGATTCTTGCAATTGTTCAATTGAAATAGCTGAGGACCCCACCATGACATCACATCTCTTGTCTGGATTATACCACCTAGAAAACGGTGGTTGCATGGGATCTGTCGAGTCAAGCAAAAATCGGAATCGCGGATCTTTGGTAAATAAACCCATATGGCAAAGGAATGTCTATCTTTGGCAAAGACATTGGAGTAGTTGATGCTTGAGCGAGACTTGACTAGGCAAAATAACCGAGGTTTCTCAATTGAGAGTCATCTTCTCGATTCAACTCTCTTCACAGTTCTGGAATCCGTGGCAAAACCTTCAATCCTTTACTTCTTCATAGCTCGCTCAATTCTTTCGATGATCTTCACAACATCATGTCATTCTTCCAATGTTGCTGCGGTTGTATGAGATTGTTGGAAACCTTCCAACAATGCCTAGGTAATCTTGGCAAGACATAGAATCATGCAGCTGCTATCACTGTCAATGTGTGAAATGATGCATTGTTTTTATTGGAGGAGAAACTAATGAATATGAAACTCCTTTGTCTCCTCTTCAATCCCTCACAGACAGTGCAGCAAACAAACACCTGTAGAGGGAGCTCTGCTCTGTCGAAGTTTCAATCTTCTTCCTATTTTTCAGCCGAGGTCTGTCTCTTTTCCCTACTTCCGTGTTTTAATGCTGACACTGGTAGGAGAAACTTGTAGGTGATCTGAAACTACTTCATTCCTTCTTGGATTCTCCACTTGCGAGCAACAAACAGATTTCGTGGAGAGAGCTCGCCACGATGAACTTCTATATCCGCTCCTGTTTTCTAGCTCGCTCCGGCTTTTCCGCCTACTACGTGTCTTTGTCTTTGAAACCGATGAGAGATTTTTATAGCATATGCAACTAATAAATCCCCTCTTGCATTCCCAACTTGCGAGCCATAAACGGATTTTTGTAGAGAGAGCTCGCCACATTGAAGTTTGATGACTGCTAACATTTTCGGACCGGGTCTCACTCTTCCGGCTACTACAATGTTTTGCTGGTGCCACCGGTGAGAGAAAGTTTTAAAGCATATGAAACTACTACACCCCTCTTGCGTTCCCCACCGGCGATCCACAAACAAATCTCTACGAGAGAGAGCTCCGCAACGTAGAAGTTCGGTGTCGAATCATGGTTTTTTTTTTCGGTTTTTTTTTTTCACATCTTGTCTTGCTGAACCGGAATTGAGCTCACGGTTGGGGTAACTTCAAAGAAGGCTAATGCACCATGCATAGAAGGCTAGCAGTTTATTTGGTGCCATTGAAAAATACGGAGGCGATGAACAATTATCAGGGCAACTGACCAAGAATAAAAGTTGTCATAAGTTGATGACTGAAAGCATTGTGGTTGTTCGTGACTGAAAAGGAGAGGTGCAGCTTCAATGGGACATGGACGAGCGGTGTTCTCACAGAAAACTGTGCAGACATTCCCTTTCCATTTGATGCTCTACACTTGTTCAAGCGAGATCCGATTCTAGCTACTTCACCTCGATGCTCTCTACTTCCTTTTGACAATGAGCCTCTCTCCGACAACTTTCTTTGCTTCTATTATCTTTCTTCATTTGCGTGTAGCACGCTTGTGTGGGGGAACCTATCTTTAACCAGGTACATGCATGATAAATGTATGAACATGTAAACTATATGAAGAACTCGCCCTTCGAGGGTGACAATATGGTCGTAACTCTTGTATGATGAAACAAGAATCTTGATTCTTGCCCAAACTCTACAATGAAAATTTTCTCGAGTGACGGTCATTGTGTCACCCACCGCCTTGAGGTCAAGATGCTTCAAGAAGGGTTTGCCCTGATGCAAATAAAAATAGCACATACAACCTAAGGACAGGTTCTATTCATTATGTGATCATGGGTAGGTTTTCTACCTGGTCTCAAAAGGGTCTCATATCTGCCCAGTGACGTTCTTCGTAAAGACAGTATGGGGGCGTTGCAAGGAATAGTTAAGGTACGTCTACCCACCATTACCAAGCGAGGCACTCGAAATGAGTTCGGTTTTTCACGCATCCGAACCCCGACCAATAGTCATAGGGCGGATCGCTAATTCACCACCTAACTTAGAAGCTTGTGTGTGCTTTAAAAAATAAATACGGGTGATGCATGAAACAATTCTAAAAATACATGGATAAAACAAAAATAAAACAAGACAAAAATGCAAAAACTTACACACATCAAATACACAAAGCTTAGTCCAATATTGTCAGAAACAGTACCTTCCCCGGTGGAGTCGCCATTCTGTCGCACGTCGAAATCGGCGGCGGCATCGGGCCGGCGATTTTTCGTTGTTGCGTTTGATTTGATTGGTTTGTTGGAGTCGCCACCTAGTAATTTATTCAAGGCTACTAGGAAACCGGATGTACTTGGTCTTGTCGAGATTCGCGGGTAAGGGACTCGGTTGTGGTTAGGGAAGGTATTAGCACCCCTAACGCACCCTACCTAAGGTAAGCTGCTTCGTGGCTTTGACGTGTTAAAGAAGTTTTAATAATTGTCTTTTCATCGGATATTAGAAATACAACTTACATGTAAGTTAATAAATCTTGACCGTGATCCAATCAAAATATTAAATTCTTCTTTAATCTTTGCAATTTTGTTTATAAAAAAAATAATACATAAAACAAATACAAACACACGCATACACTTCCACTATATTTTCTTTTTCTTTTCCTTTCTTTTCCCTTTTTCTTTTCTTTTTTCTTTTTTCTTTTACATCCACATTACAAATTATAAAAATTCAACAACTAAACAAAAATTACATCAAACACTTTAAAAATTACAAAACAACCCCTATAAATCCTTTACAAGCAAGGTGTGAAACCTTCGGACCCGTGTGAACAGCGGCGGCGCGTCCTTCCACGCGCCACCGCCACCGGCGCGCGCGTGGGCTCACGCGCCGCCGGAAACTCAAAAAAACGGGGGCTCTGGAATGCTTCCTTACCCTCTCCGTCCTCCTCAACCGCCGGCGACCCGCGGAACAAGAAAGGAAACGCACACCCGCCGATTTTAGTTTATTATTTTTAGATCTCGCTCAAAAAATTCTGTCATCCGTTCCTCTCGGTTTGTTCCTCCGTCGCCAATGGCGATCTAGTGGTGGCGGTCTTCTCGCGGAAGGGGCGGCGACGTTGAGATCTCTCCCGGTGGTAGCAAGAGTGGCGGTTCTTGGTTCTCGGTCTTCTCCTTCCTCCGATCCGGTGGCCGTCGTCCGTGGCCTCCGAAACCGTGGTGGAGATGAGCTTGCTGCGCGGCCGATCTCGTGTAAAGGAGAGCTGGTCGATGGAGACAAGGGGGGCGGCTCGTGGTGTCTTGCGGGTCGTCGCTGCGAAGAGATCGCAGAGAAAGAAGACGCCGCTGAGGGGTTGGTCGGATGAAGGAGGGTAGGTTGCTGAGGAAGGAGACGATCGGTGAGGGGGAGCCGCCCGTGGGCCGCCGAAGGCCGGTCCGTGGCCGGATGTGGACGGCACCGCTGGAGGAGGGCGCTGTTGGCTCCTACGGGTGAAAAAGAAAGGCAAGCCGGGGGAGAGGGGAGGAAGATGGGGTTACGGTCTTTGTTATGGGGAAGAAAAAAAAATCAAAAGCCCGAGGGGGTTGGAGCCGTGAGGGTGGTCTCTTGTGGGTGCCTTGGTTTGTTGCAATGGGAGGGGGGATGCGTTGTTGGCTCGGAAAAGGAGAAGAAGATGGGGGAAAACGGTGTGGAGAGAAGAAAATGAAAAAAATCAAAACCGGGGTAGGGGAAGGCCGGCTCGCGCCTTAGGTGAGATCGTGAGGTTTTTTTTGGCGGGGAAAATGGAGGGGCGAGGTGGAACCAACGGATCGAAAAAATGAAGGCCACCGGGGAGGCAGTGCGAGAGAAGAAAAAATTCTCGTGGTGGGCGCGGCCGGGTGTGAAAGAGATAGGTTTAGGGTTTCTCTCCCCCTTTTTTATTTGTCAAAATTGCCCCCCTCTCAAAAAAATCGGTGTAACTTGGTATTTATAGGAAAGGTTTTGCTAGGTTTTCAAACTAATCCCTCAACTTTTCCTTTCCTTCTCTTTTCCTCTTTTTTTTTAAATTTTTTTTTGATTTTTCTTATTTTTTTGTATTTTTAAAAGCGATCAAATATCAATGTCGACTCAATGAAGAAAATCAATGATTTTAAAAATAACGCGTTAAAGTTGAACGCGTTCCAAATGTCTTTGAAAATTTAAATTCTTTTGAGACGATGCTAAAAATGCTAAAAACAATGCAAATGTATTAAAAATGTATTTTTTTGGATTTTCAATGTTTTTCGCTATTTTTGGATTTTTCTGAAAATTTATCAAAACATGGGTCAAAAATTGGGTAGCAACATACTTAGCATTTCCCATTTTTCCCTTTTTCTGTAAAAGATAATGCTTCATAGGGAGGCTTACTAATCTCATTTTCATAGGAGATACACTTGCTCACGTAGCTCACATATGTAGCTCGGATTGGGAATCATGCTTTTCCTTAACTCTTCATCGACTATCAGCTTAGTAATTAAAGATTTGTGAAGGAAATTTTGGTTATAGAATTCACAAACAATCCAATCATTGTCATGATCGCTGATATTCTTAGATATATTGTAAATTTTGGTTCAAGCATTTCTCATTAATAAGTTTCATTCAGAAAAAATAAATTTATATGAGTATTGTTCTTAAAGTGTGAAATAAAAAATATAAGGAAGAGAGCCAACCTCAACCACAAACCTACAGGTTTTCTATCCTTAAATCCAATATTGATGTTAGAATAGAAGTTTTTCTCAAGTGAAAGCTTTTTGGATTTGAAACTTGCATAGGTCTACTTTACCTTATGTTTAATTTTTATCAAATAAATAGAAATGATGAAATTCAAACTCGTGACTACTTGGTCATCAAGACTCTGATACCATGTCATGTGTCACATGGTTAAAATCCGTCAAGGCATAGGCTAACGAAAAACATTGCTGGACAGTAGCTACGGGGTGGCGGCCGCGTGACGAGAGAGAAAATCAGCGAGAGTGTGTGTGCGGCAAAGACACAACAACTAGCAAGGCAAAAGATGCCGACGAGAGTTGGGGCTTGGGTGAGGATTGTCCAAGGCTTGACGAAACAAGGCCTTTGGGATGACACAATGGGACAAAGGGGGAATTCGGCAAAGACCGGTGAAATTGGCGGCGTCGATAAAATCGGCGGCGAAGGGCGACGATAAGTCCGGACAGAGGGCGGTCCTAGACTTGACATAAACACTACGGCGGAATGGCAGCATGCATCGACAGTGGCATCGTGCATGGGCGTTGGCAGATTCGGCAGCAGTGTGCGTCAACGATTCGGCAGCGTCGAGGAATTCGGCAGCGTCGACAAAATCGGCAGCAGGGGCTGACGATAACTTGGACAGCGGACGGTCCAAGGCATGTGAGGCGATTATGCGCGGCATGTGTGTCCGGGCAAAGGGCGGTTGGCTTGTGGGAGAACATGCCAATGCGATTGCAAGTAGTTTCTTATGTGGGGGAGAAGTTGGCCAGAACATGGGATAATGGGTGCTCCAGCTGTGCAGGGAGTTAGGGGTAGTTTATTCTTGTAACTTCCATTATCTTATAAATAGATAGGCTGTAAATGTGTAGCATGCAGAACGAATTGTGCATAGCACACAAGATGGACTTTGTGTAATCCTTTAGTTAAGTTAATGAAAAGGTTGGGACATGTTCTTGTAATCTGCTGTGTTGATTCTGTTCATATTCATTAGTGTTATTCTGCTTGCTTGTGACGTTGAAAGAGTGTAGGGATCTCTTGGGTTTGTGGGACAAACTAGTCGTAGGCAAAACACGAGTGAATAGGTGAGGGAAAGGCTGAGTCTAGCGGGGCTAGACTGCCGCGCGAGGTCTGTTTTTGAGAGCGAAAAATTGACCCCGTGACATCATGATACCATGTCAAAGAACTATCTCAAGGTGAAATCAGAGACGCTTCCCACGGCTCATCATTGAGCTCTGTACAGTTCCGAAATAAGTCTCAAGCTAAGTGATTAATAACTAGGTCTTTAAAACGGAACTGGTTTCCCCTTAGGATAATCGACATAAATCCTCCCCTTGTAGCGTTGAGCTGCCTCGTTGCTGTCGATAACTTCTGTTGCAGGAACATAGTAATATGTGGGATGAGCATAGGGAACCTTCATAACTGGTGGCCGCCGGCTCCTGGCCCGGGCGAAGTGCTCATCAATGGCTGCAAAACCCTCCTGCCCAATCTTAACAAGACGATCTGCCATGTTAACTACAATTAATCAACACACAAAGACAAGTAGCTGTATATAGGTTTTGTTGGTTTTCTTGCTTTGGCTAATATGTAGGAGGCCAAGCCAACCTTTATATAGATAGGAAAGGTTTGGTTGACAACAGCTGTGGAATGAATAATGTTAGACAGTACTCCTTTTTGTAAATAAAAGCACACAACATTTGTGTACGATAAAACTAACCATTGCAGAGAGAAAAATCAATAGCTTTTCTTCATCTTATCACTACTGACGAGAAAAACATCATAAAATGAAAAAAAGACTATCATCAATAGTTTATTAATATCATATTTAAACACAAAAAAAGTAAAAACTGTTAGATTTGAATGTATTCAATACTTGATAAACTTTTTATATAAGAAACTTTTATTGGGTTTTTTGTTGTCCGATCACCATCGATGACAAAACCATCACCAAGAGTTTATTATTATCGACTTTGGATTAGAATTGAATGTTCTAAATACTTAGTAAACTGAAAAATAAGGGACGCAAACACTGCTCATTAACAACTGTTGTCAGCCAATCATTAGAGCCACATTTATGAATTTGTGTTGGGAATAAATGAGAATATCAGATCATGTGATTAAAGAAAACAAAAGCTTCCCTGCTTTTGGACTATGCTGTTTCTAGCGGTCAGGAATCAAGTCACGTCCAAAAGTAGTAGTAGCAAAAACACTAAACCTTCTCGAAAGCAAATTACGAAGGAAGATTAAGGGTATTTTATCTCGGTTTCTTTAATTTGAAAAATAATGGAAAATCCAAAATAAAATATGAATAAAAAAAGTAATATATATGTATGCATATTGAATTCAGATTGAATTGATATCTCTAATAATTGCTTTCAAGTTAGTCCGAAAATATCTATTAACACCGGGAAAAAAAAAGTTCCCTTTCTAGTGTTAGTACTTGGTGGCACAAATGTTCCCTTTCGAGTGCAAAGTTCCTAAAATATATATAAGACAAAAATCGCATTCAATTATTGAACAAATGATTCCTTCCGACAAGTTTCGTAGAATCGATGAGACTCTTTAGTTTAATGGTGAATCTGATTCCATATAACTAACTTTTCCTTTCTAATTTCTTTTGATAGTCTTTTTTTCTATTCTTTTTCTTTCCCCTTCTTTAACTGATCTTTATTCTTTCCAAAACCTCTATCTTTGTTTCTTATTCTAGTTAACCTAAGTAACATGACATAATTAATGTGACACAACCTCTCCATCTCATGGCCGGCCTCAAATCCGAATAAACGAGAGAGAAATTCTGTATGAAAAATATCTAGAACAAGTTCTTTATTTGTAAGTGCAATTCCACAATACAGAACTATTAGGAAATAAGCAGTGAAGAGTACTTGGCCTACTTAATAATGCAAATAATCACTGAAGCAACTTTATTCTAGCTTTCTTTATTTACTTAAGGATGTGCTAGATGTTGTAATAAAATAAGATGAATAATAGAAACAAAATAAAACTTGAGGCATACACAAACATTGTCTATAAAGATATTTTTTCAACACAAGGTTATATATCAGAATTCAACAAGTTCTTTTTCTAAAACAAGGGTTACAGAAACAACTAGACCAAGATCAAAAAGAAATGCCAACAAGCTTTGCAAACAAAGAAAAATACTATGGTTTTTTCAGCACACTTTGATTGTAAGAGTGCATGGTATATACAGGTTGTTAACATGGAATAACTAGGCAGAAAATAAATTAAAAAATTAAAGAGTTGTTACAATAGTTCAAAAAATAAAAGAGCTATTAGCAAGTCAAAGAGTTGTAACTGTTAAAAACGTTTTAAAATAAAAGAGTTGTGTGACTAATAGAAAATTAATTCTAAGTTTTAAAAAAATTATGGTTTCAGTTTAAGAGCCAAAAACAAATTATTGCTAGAGACAAAAGGTTCAGAAAGTATAGGCATTGCCTCACACGCCGGAGAGCAATCAGAGGTTTTCCTCTTGCTTTGCTCAACCTTATACGTGCAAGCCCACTATCCCTTTTGTTTTGGTTACTATCCCGTATCAAAGTTTACTATATAAATACTAAATAAATATTTTAGTTTTTTAATGTATAATAGATTCTATATTCACAAGAAATAAGTTGTGTTTTTTCAAATATAGAATAAAAACCATTTAAAATATTCTTCATTATCTACAACACTAGATTCTATAGGAAGGGGCAATCCATTGAGATCTTATGGATGTAAACATATGGTTATCCTTAAAAGCATTCTGGACATTGTACCTCTCAATCCCGATATTATAGTACAAACAGTAAGTTATGGCTTTCCGTTTTGTTAATAATAATAGGAACATAGATTCTGAGACCCCTTCATGTGTTCATATGCTCACATTTTTTAACATTTTTTTTATATGCGTCAATATCCTCAGGACTTCCCTTGAGAGACCATTTTCTTGGAGGGGTACTCTGAACAGATTTAAGTTCTATGTGATAACAGAACAGAAAAAGAACACTCTCTCGGATAGGACCCATTTGTGGCAGTTTCATGTCATCAAAAGTTCACTAAAAGCCGCTGCTTGCAATCTTTATGTATTCTCAAATAATATTAAGTATTAAATCTTTATGTAAGGTTGAATGAAATTTAAAAAGATTTTCAAATAATTAGATATGCTAGTTTAATCAGTGAAGGCACTTTATTCTAGCTTAAGGATGTGCTAGATTCTGTAGTAAGGGTCAATCCATTGAGATCTTATGGATATGGACATATGGTTATCCTTAGAAGCATTCTGGACATTGTACCACTAAATCCCAATATTATAGTATAAACAGTAAGTTATGGCTTTCCGTTTTATTAATACTAATAGGAAAATAGATTCTGATACCACTTCATGGGTTCATATACTCACATTTTTTTTATATACTGGGACAAGATTTAAGAGATCATGGTATGTTGCATTTGATATTTAAATATAAATTTATCAATTTGTTGGATTGATAGTAAGTTAAATTACTTAATTTATTTAATCTTGTTTTGAATAGGATTATGATTTATATTTATGCCAACATATTCAAAACCTAATAATTCACATGGATGATTAAACAAGCATGAATTGTGTCGCCCATGTGCGCGGTGTTGCAAAGATCGGATTAAGGAGTCGCCACCTAGTTATGTGGTTCAAAGTCATTAGAAGATCCAAGTAGACTAATCTTATCTGAAATTTCAGGGTAAGGGACTAGTATTGGCTAGAAAAAGATATAAGCATCCTTACTTGAGGTAAGTTGTATTGTGTTGTCATGATGTGGTTTAAACATGTTGATGGGTTCCTAACCGGTAGCCCATTTATGGCTCAGAAAAAAAATTTACACCCACAAATAAATCTGACATTTTAAATTTATTATGGGCTCTTATGCTTAGGTAAATTCTTTTAAAAAAATTCATGTAGGTGCTCTGACAGGAGTCATCTATCCTGAAAGGTGAAAGTGTTTTCCACAACTCATATATTGTGATGAAAAAATACTCACAATTAAAATTGATGAATATCCAAAATAATTCTGAGAATTTTCTAGTTAACTTCTGGTACTTAAACACTAGCCTACTGGCAGGTCTAACATTTATACCAGAATGTTGACCATTAATTTTTAAGAATTAAAATTTTTAGGGTTATTGAAATATTGGCCAAATCCTTAAGAAATTTTGAAAACTTATTGTAAATTACAAAAATGAAGAAAAAACAATGCTAAAAACATTTTCCCCTCCTTTTTATAAATAAATTGCAATGTTATGTAAGGATTGAGACGTATGCAACAAACCAAAATCATTTTTTTATTATTATTAACAGAACTCTAAAACATGTGGGTTTTCTACTGTACATAAATACATTGTGGACTGAGAGATAATTCACTGTGAACTTGCTGTATATTCATGCATTGTGGACCAAGAGACAATTAACTGTGGACTTGCACAGTTGTTTTGCTATGTATTAAAACTTACACAGTTGCTTTGCTATGTCTTAGCACGTATGAGGATTTTCTATTGTACATGCACTGTGGCCCAAGATACAATGAGCTGTTGACGACACTATAACACCTTGGGGGGCGTTTCTTACCTGTGTTTTTAGTCAAGAATTGCGGCTGGGGTGGTTCATTTGACTTTTTTCATTAAGATGGGAGTGATCCAGCGGCAGAGGCGACATATAATTAGATCAGGATCGACACCTTGTGCTTGGGTAGCCAAGCCAGGGTGTTGGGGCTAGCCACGCGCCCCTAGTCGCGGCCCCAGGCATCAAACACTTGGTGCTATGGCTGGTCGAGGCCTCAGCATACAAACACCTGGCACAGGGTGTGTGACCAACCTTGAGCGCTATGGTCGAACCCGCATGCTTGGATTGAGCCCTAGGGCGTTTGGCGCTTGATTATTTGTTATGATAATATCTATAACACAAATAATTATATTAACAAACTCAAGAATATTTATAACACAAATTATAATATTTTTATATTAATACTTAGACTTATAATTAAAATAATATATTTATAACACAAATAATAATTTTTTTATATGAATACTTTGAATTATAAGAAAAATAATTATATTTATAAAACAAATAATTATATTTTTTATATGAATACTTTGAATTATATTTTTAAATCTTTAAAAAAATAATGGTTTTTCTTCAATAGTAATAATAGTATTTTTAAAATTTATTAATGATAATAATAATAATAATAAATTTCCCAAATTTATTAATTATTATATGAATAATATTAATTATAATAAAAATAATAATATGTATAATACAAATAATAATATTTTTAATTATAATAAAAATGATAATATTTTTAATATTAATACTTTTGTATTATAATTAATGTTATTAAAAAATATTCTTAGTTGTATTATAAATAATAATAATAATAATAATAATAATAATAATAATAATAATAATAATAATATTAACATTAAAATTATTATTATTTGTATTATAATATTTTTATTTTTATTATAATTAATATTATTCATATAATAATTAATAAATGAAAAATATTATTATTTGTATTATAATTAATGTTATTGAAATTCAAGATATTCTTATTTGTACAATAAATATTGTTATGTTTATTATAATTAATGTTATTGACATTAAACATATTATTATATGTATTATAAATATTATTATTTTTATTATAATTGTCTTGGGTCCTGCCGCCGAAGCCAAGGACCCAAGAGAATTGGGTCATGCGTCAAGACCCAAGGGTAATTGGTCCTACATTACGACCTAAGAGAATTGGGTCTTGGCTTTCTAAATATAATTATTTTTATTATAAATATTATTATTTTATAATTAGAATTATAATAAAAACGCAGCCATGGAGCCAGACCAAAAAACAATACAACATCAAAAATATTAATTTGAAGTAAAGAAAACAATTAAACATTTTCAAAATGTTTTTAAAGTATTTTTGAAACGTAAAAACAAACATGTTTTAATAAGAAAATTCAAGAAGAGAAATATCAAAAATATATAAAAAAAAAGTATTCATATCGAAAATAAGAGAAAAGAAAAGAAAAATTAATATTATTATTTCCTTTTTACACGAATGAATATTTTGATGTGAGTATATAAAAAATGGATTTTCAAACATAAAAAATATATTATTGTTTATAAATAAGTTGATAAAATATGTGATAAATATTATTATTAATATTGTATCAACTTTGGTCAAGCAAGTTTCATATTATTATTAATATTGTATCAACTTTGGTCAAGCAAGTTTCATATTATTATTAATGTGATAAATATTATTATTTGTATTCTAACTATTATTATTATTATTATTTTAATTAAATGTATTAATATTAAGAATAGAAGAAAATTGGAAAAAACAAATATAATAACAATTATCATTATTATTATTCTTTAAAAAACATTTTTTGAAAAAAATCTTATTGCACGCCCCAAGCGCCTGGGTGGACGCAGCCCTATCATGCAGACACCTGGCGCAGGGTTTGCCATGCCTTTGGAGCTAAGAGTAGACCCGCGCGCCTGGCTGCAGCCCCACAACCCTGGGGTTTGCAGACACGCGAGTTGGGTCTGCACCCCGCGCTCCTAGCCTCCCCGACCCGCGTGCGGGTGCGTACCCGACCGCCGATGCCTGTTCTAACCGCCCTTGGGTTTAGAGGCTCGCACAGCTAGATCGACAGACCCTGCAGGGGGGAAAAATACAATAGCAATTATCATTATTATTATTGTCTCATTGTTAATTATCATAAAAAAATTATTACTGTAGATATTATTATTAATATGATAAAAATTATTATTTGTATTCTAAATATTATTATCTTTATTGTAATTAAAAGTATTAATGTTAAGGATAGAAGAAAATTGAAAAAAACAATATACCAACAATTATCGTTATTATTATTGTTAATAATTTTTGAAAAAAATATTAGTGTAGGCCCCAAGTGCCTGGCTGGACGCACAACCCCTAAGGCTGGGGACACTTGGCGCTTAGGTTGTCAGGCCTGGGAGTGGGGCAGGCCACGTGCGCTTGCTCGCGCTCTAGGCTGCTGCCACCTGGCACTAGGGCTGGCCAAGGCCCTAGCATGCGGGACACTGGTATAGGGCCCGCCATGCCTTAGGTGTTAGGGGCGACGCGCGCCCGGCCGCATCCCGTGCGAGCGAGTGTGCGCCTTGCGACCTGGGGTCTGCAGACTGCGAGGCGTGGTCCGCAACCTCGCGCTCCCGGCCTTCGGACCCGTGCGGCTGGGCGCAGACCCGGCCGTCGAGGTCTGTTCTAACCGCCCTTAGGTTTAGAGGCCCCACAAACGAGCCAGACAAAATCTCAATATTCTTTTAAAAAATATATTTTAAAAACATATAAAAACATGAAAAAGATATTATTTTGAAGCAAAAGAAAAAAATTAAAATTTGAAAATTTCTTGGGTCTAGCATCGCAGACAAACACAATGCCAACATTTAAAAAAAAATCAAAAACATAAAAAAAAATTAATTTGAAGTAAAGAAAAAAAACTTCAAAATTGTCAAAAAACTTTCAAAGAATTTTTGAAATGCAAAATCAAACATGATCTAAATAATTTGAAGTGAAGAAAAAAATATCAAACGAAAATTAATTTGAAGAAAAAAAATGAATTTTTTTTTTAATTTCTTGAGTCTCACCTCTCAACCAAACACAATCTCAATATATTGTTTTAAAAAAAATATTTAAAAAATAATACAAAAACATGGAGAAAATAATATTTTGAAGTAAAGAAAATTAAAAATTAAAAATTTTAAAATTTCTTGGGTTTGTTTTGAAGTAAAGAAAATTAAAAATTAAAAATTTTAAAATTTCTTGGGTTTGGTGTCGCAGCCAGACATAATCTCAACATATTTTTTTATAAAAAATAATACAAAAACATAACAAAAATATTAATTTCAAGCAAAGAAAAAAAACTTAAAAATTATCAAAAAAATTTCAAGGAATTTTCGAAATGCAAAATCAAACATGATTTAATTAAGAAATTCAACCCAACCTAAAATGGGAAAAAATTATTATCACTCAACTTTTATACAATATAAAAAAATCTCATCAATTTATTTTGAAACATAAATTTAAATCAGAGAAGGCAACGACAAAGAAATTTAATTGGGTATGGTTGCTGGGTCTGGAAGCCAATCGTCCTTATTGATCAATGGTCTTGCATTAATATTCAATGGTGGTGTTATAATGTAGTGAAAAAGATATATATATTTATGATGTGCAAAGATATATGGGGGATTGAATTCTCACATACGTGATAACATGGATTTCCAATCCATCTACTAAAGGAAATCAATTGTTTTGTTTTGTTTTTTTTCAATCTTCCTATGCCGATGTCCCTAGGATGGATTACTTATACCATAACTATTTTGATCAGGTGCAGGACCCAACACCCTCCAAAGGTGTTGGGTTTGGCTGCACAATCATACCCAAGGATATTGGGTATGGTTGCACAGCCAGACCCAACAGCCATACACCCTGGGGGTCATACCCTGCTATGATTTTGGTCAAAATTTACGGCTGGGGGCTTTGCCTTGTCTTCCCAGAGCTACTGGGAGACCCAACAGAGTGGTTAATTGTGGGCTATTGGATACTACTCACACCAGGACCCAATGACATTGGGTCCTCCTCAACCCTTTAGAGTTAGGACCCAAGAGCTGGGGGTGTTGCCTTCTCTACCAAAAGACCCAACAACGTTAATTTTTTGAATTTGTAATTTTTGAAATAACTTTTGACAAGTCAGACCCAAGAAATTTGAAAATTTTTAATTTACTTTAAATTATTTTTTTTATATATTTTTGTATTATTTTTAAAATATTTTTTTCCAAAATATATATTGAGATTGTGTCTTGAAAATTTTTAATTTTTTTCTTTAGTTAAAGTTTTTTTCTATGTTTTTCTATAATTTTTTAAATAATTTTTTTAAAATCTTTTTTTGAGATTGTGTCTAACTGTGAAGCAAGAGCCAAGAAATTTGAAAATTTGAAATAACCAGGATAAAACATCATCTCTTTTATTTTGTTTAGGAGCTCTTTTAAAATTTTTTGATTATTTAACCCGCGGCGGAGCGCAGGTCACATAGCTAGTTTATTTCTATAAGCCAATGTTTGGCAAAACCATCTTTTCTTTCCCTAAAAATTACCAAAATGCACTTAAGTGTGTGTTTGCCAAACATTCCCCTGGGCCAAAAAAATCCTTCACAAAAGGTTGTTCAAACAAACAAAACCTTAAGTACTTGACCTAAAACAAAACCAAATGGGTCGACCCAAAGACACTAGTTTAACCATAAACTGAACCAAAAACAAGGTTCGACCTGAAAAATAAACTCAAACAAAAGTTTAAATTGAAACAAAATCAAAGTTGAAAATTAACGCAAAACATAAAAAAAATTGCAGAAAAATAAATCAAACACTCAAATCATAAAAGAACACAAAGAGCATTCATCAACAAACCAACAAACACAAATCTCAATCCAGTCAAGTTTTCATGCAATTAAGGGTAAGGTTTTATTTGAAATCATGCAAGGATCCATAATCTAGCATCCATTACTTCGATTATCAAAGAATTAACGCGATTTTGTGAAAATGGGTTTCGGTTAAAAACCAAAATCTTAGGATTAAAAACCCAGAAACTCGTTATTAATGCAAATAAACCCTATATTATCTAATAGTCAAGTCGCCATAATGGTTTAGTGTAAACAATGGGACCAAAGTTGATCTAAATCATAGTGCTAAGACAATTTTCTTTCCAAGAACATGAAGAAACCAAACCCAAGAACCTAAAAGTTCCCAGCCTACTATTAAACCCAAAACTAGCCTTTTAGGCTTCTAAAACATGTTTCTTTTGGTCTTTACAAACCATATTATCAATATTAAGTGTCGCACCTGACATCGCGGCGGCCTTAAAAATAATATTTCACGGAAAGAACGTATTTCTAGCATCTTGTTCTTTAATGGGGAATGATCTTGTTTAAGGAGTCGTCACCTAGTATTATGGTCACTAGGAACCCTGACTGGTCAGCAGAGATTCTATGGTACGTGACTGGTTACGCAAAAGGGAAGATATTATTATGCATTAAACGTCCTGCCTGAGGCAGACTGCATTGCTAGTTTTGTCATAAATTGCTAACATTTTGTTGGTTTATGCTATGATGGTTTGCATGTAATATTCCTGACTCTAGCACCAGTGAATATTCAACTACGGATACTTCCAACTCTAGCGTTGGTAAATATTCCTGACTCTAGCACTAGTGAATATTCAACTACGGATACTTCCAACTCTGGCGTTGGTAAATATTACGTAGTTATAAAAACAAAATAAATTTAAATTAGTATTTTTTATTCCTGACTCTGGCGTCAGTGAATAAACAAATAAAATAAAATTATTTTTACGCATACACAATTTTTTATTTTTATGTAGCTAAATAAAATACAATGAAATAAATTTGAATCAATATTTTTATTAACATCAATAAATAAATAAAAATTAATATTTATATTTTTTTATTTATACATGCACAAATTTTTATTTTTTATTTTTTTATTTTTTTTGGGCTGGGCCCTGCTCAGCCCATAGGGGCTGGGCTAGACCCAGCCAGCCCGGCCAGTCACTGGCTCAAGCCAGTGACCCGGCTGGGCACTATTGCAGACCGCATGCGTGAATTATTCACGCATGCACTGCACAGTGCGAAGGTAATTAAAATTACCTTCGCACAGTGCCAAAACAAATGAAATGCAAGGCGTGGAGAGACGGGGAACGACTTACCTGGTGCAGCGAGGCGTAGCCGAAGACGATGGCGCACTGTGCTGGACGAACGATGCTGCCTCCTCTACTCTGTTTTTCTCTTTTGCTTTCCTTATTTCCTGGTTTTTTTTCTGGCTCTCTCTGTCCTCTCTCTCTCTCTCTACTGGTTTCGGTCCTTTTTTTTTCTTCTTCGTCTGTGTTTGTTCGCCTGTGTTTCTTTTCTTTCCCCCTCGGTTCTGCCTTTTTTTTTTGTCTGTGAATTTGTGCTCTGAAGACGAAGGCGAAGCTGGGGTACGTTGGCTTTTTCTCTGGTTTTTCTTCCCCTGTTTCTGTTTCGTTTGCTTCTCTCCCCTCAGTTTTTTTTCCAGTTTTTCTTCAGTTTTTTTTTCAGTTTTTCTTCCCCCTATGCCTCTGTTCTGCTCTGCCTTTTATAGAGCCAGAGAGCTTGCCCCTCTAACCAGTCCCTGTTACAGTCCTGCATTTACAGGACTGTTAATCAATCCACGAGCGAGATCGTGGGCAAAAGAAGTGGTCCACGATCGGATCGAATTGCTGCCGTTTTCCTTGTTGAATAGGCTTTCTCCGCGCGAAATGGAAGGGATAATGAACAGCTCTTCAAAACGGCGCCGTTTGTGTCCTTGGGAATGACTATTTTTCACTTTGGTCTCTGAACTTCTGACATTTATCAATTAGGTCCCTGATTCCATTAATTAAATAATTGCAAGTCCAATTAAGTCCCCAAACTTCTAAATTATGTTGTCTTAGCCCAAATTTCAAATATATTTTTATCCATTCATTTTTTATTATTTATTCAAAAATTGGGTTATAAAGCATCGTTGAATTCAAAGAACTAACAAATAAAATAAAGTCATCAATAACATGCATGAAGTTCCAAAGTTCAAAACTACTATAATCAACAAGCATATTCATGCTATTTGGATTCAAAACTTGATATTTTTAACATCTATATGCCAAAACATACGTGTATGAACCATGAACTTGCACTAAAATCATCAAATTAATCAACATGCTTCCAAAATATTTAACCCACAAACAAAAACAACTTATTGATTTATTACAAAACATATTCAAACACTAATCAAAATATCTCAAATACATCATCATCATGCTATTAGGCTAAAATCACATAATCAAAATATCTCAAATACATCATCATCATGCTATTAGGCTAAAATCACATAATCAAACAAGTGTGAAAACCAAGAATCATGTCTTTAGTGCAAGCCTCAATAACAAATTATTAACCAAAACTAAAACAAATTATCATAATAAAATCTAATAAAACAAACTCTGCTGAAAAAACATCAAATTATTCCAGCACCAAAATCAAACCAAAAATTGCAAGATAAGCTCAAACAACATCAAAAGAGGTTTAAACATTAAGAAAGCATGAAAAGGAAGGCCACATGGACTCCACGCTTGAATTTCTACATGGTTATACCTTCTCCAAGCTTACTAGCTATGAACTATTTTCGTTCTCTTTTATTTACTTCTTTCCCTTTCACTATATTTTTTTCAAAGTTTGTTAGACCCTCTATGTTAGGCTCTTGAACCTTCACACCAGGATCTTTTCATAGTGTGTTTCTTCCATGTTTTTCCTCTCTCTCTTTTTATTTTTATTTTTCAGGGGGTATTTATAGGGTTTTGCTAGGGTCTTTGATGGATTCAAATATAGATCGATCAAAGCTTAGCTCTTTGATCAAAATGAGAGAGTTCTGGACAAATGTTAACAATCAGAACCTTTGCCTTTCAATGGTTTTGGGACAATGGTTTTGTAACAAAATTACCTAGGAGGTTTTCTTTTTCTTGGAGACAAAGGCATGCATCCCTCACCTTCTGATTATGAATGAAAAATTTATGACCCTTGATAAGAACCCTCTAAAATTTTTTAAGTGTGAACACACGAAAAATGGCTTTGTACAAATAGGTATCTTAGTCAAGACTGACTGAGTTGACCAATTTTGAGGCCACGCCAGAGCAACTCCAACGTAAATGTTATTGGAGACCACCTAAACTTTATAAAGGAGAATCACACCTTTCGATTTGGTCCATTCTTATTCAATTTGAATGTCTGTAGCTCCATATTCACTTGTTGAAGGCGACAAACTCGATTATCCAAGAATCTGAAAATGTAGTAATGGCTAATTAGGAACAAGATGTTGTTGAGTTCGATAAAGAAAATGGGATATAAGTGCTTGATGGTTGTAGTTGATGCTTGTAGAGGGGGTGTTTCTCAATTAAATGGTGGTGGTTACAGCCCTAGAAGTGGTTGGAAATGTCACATTCATTCGTTTGAAGGTGCCTACTCAATCAACCAAAATTGCCAACAAAAAACTAAACAATGGCCGAACGACGCGTTGTCTAGGTTAAACCCTAGAAATTAAGGTTTTTAATTTGGGATTTGAAAATTTTCACTTTAGTCCCTATTCTTCAAATTTGTTTTAATTAATTGCACCTATAATTATCTCTCAAACTCTTAATTTCATGTAATTTCACCCTTGTCCAGCTTAATCATCAGCCTCAAAGTTCAGCGCCATTTTAATCTTGGTCCTTAGTTTCTAATTTGTGCACTCGGACCCTTAATTGACCATTAAACTTTCAATTTTCTTCAATTTGGCCCCTAATTTGGTCAAATTTAGTCTTTACAGTCATGCGCCTTTTTTTCAGTTTGATCATTGGTTTTAGATTTCTTCAATCAAGTCCTTAATTGCCTACCAAACGTCAATATTCTTACAATTAAGCCCTTGATTCATCCAATTAAACCTCCTAAAAAACCAATTAAGTCTCTGGACTTTAATTTATTTCAATTAACACCCAAATTGACTCTAAAAACTGATTTTCCCAGTAATCAAGTCCTCAATAAAATTAATTAAGCCTTCCAAAATTTTCATTAAGTCCTTACCTATCCAAATTTGTATTTCTTTACCCTAATAGAAATATTTTCACCAAAGGGGCCCTTTGTCAATTGGAATTGGGTTGTTAATTATAGCAGTTTAGTACATTTTAGTCCTTGAACTTTTCCACTTGTAATTTGGTCCTTCACCATCAACTTGAGTAATTTTTTAGGTTTTTTTCATGTATATCCTTTTGTATTTTGTATTTTCTCTTTCTATCTTTTCTTTTTTCTTTTCTTGATTTTTTGTGGAGTCAAAAGTAGGTAATAATAAATTAATTGTAAATAAGTTTTAGAAATTAAAAACTATAATATAATTAGCACATGAGATTAAAATTCTAAATTTAAAAAAATCAAGTAAGGACTTGATTTACGAGAACACAGCCTTCAAGTGTTGATCAAATTCTAGGAGGAAGAACTATCTTCATAGAATTTTCGCACAAATCCTAAATAAGTTTATGTTGTTTAATGAGATCCATGAGACTTGAAAAAACTATTTTCACTATGTCATGTATTTCAAGAAACCCAACATCGTAATCATAGAGAAATAAGGTGCAGCAAATCACTTTAAGGCACTCATACTTTTTCATGTTTTGGAGTAGCTGACTCTAAAACATTGGCATACACACACACACACACACAAACATAGAAAAAAGAAGAAGAAAACAATAAAGTTAAAAACGACTTAATTATGCTTGGTAATTAACTTAACCAAGCAAAGCAACGCCCAATACATTATCACTAAAGAGCTCAATAGAGTAACTTTTTCTTTCGATAATCCATAATCACCACCCCACCATAATGTTTAGCTGCCTCCTTGTTGTTGATAACATCCATTTTCATCATGGGAACTTGGATTCCACCATAATCATATCGTTGCTGATGGTGCTCTTGAGGAGTTGAAGACCTCCTAGGGCACCCGTACCACTCGTCTATTAGTGCAAACCCTTCCAACCCAATCTTGTAAAGGCGATCTGCTTGGCGAGCCATTTGCAAAATGACACTAAAAAATAAGAAGAAGAAACAGTTTAAGTAGGTTCTGAGTTTGAGCTTGACTTGTACATATGGTTTGAAGCCAAGCTAGTCCGTATATATAGAAATCATAGAAGCCCTCTCTATCTAAGCTTATAGGTTCACTGTGGTCAAAATCAAAATCTTCAAAGAAAGATATAATTCTCACAACTTCTGATGATTGATTCTGTTGCTTTTTCTTTTTTATTATTCTCTATGTTGTTAATTCCATTCACATCTCAGAGAACCTATCGATCCAAAGGCTTTACCAAGTATTACGACTTTTCCAAAATTCAATTAAGAAATATCAAATTCTGGATATGCATGCATGATTCACCATAATAATTATAGCATTCTTTGAAAATATATAGGGAAGAAGGCTTTCGTTCCTTGCAAGAAGGGTGGATTTATGGTTAAGTTCTTTGAAAATAATTACAGCATTCACATGTTATGCAGTTTCTTTCTCTAATGAGAAAAATCTATACTTTTCCCTTCATCCCAAACATTTGTTACAGAGTTAGCTATGAGTCGATTGACGAATTAAACATATTCTTTCCTTGTGCATGAAGTGTGAAGACTGAGAATGACCTTTTTGACTAAACCCACAAGATACTCCAAATTGGATCCTCAAGGACCCCTTTCCAAGTCGAGCAGGACCAGGAAAAAAAAAAGGTTCTTATTACGACCAATTTTTCATGGTATGAAAAATCTGCCCCAATTTTGTGTTGGTATCTTTATGGTTCTAAATGCTTGAAATATTCTTGTCAATTAATGCGGTAGGCAAAGGTCTGGATTTAAGGTCCTGGCGGTGGCAAGGCAGGTAAGATACTGTTTGATGCTTTTTTACTTGAATATTATAGCCGGTTCATGTGAAAGAATATTTCATTGCATTTTCATTCAAAATTAGAATTCATTGCATATGACATATATAGAATTCGGATTAATCAAGAGTTCATGAATAAAGTGATAAGAAATATATATAATTGAGAGATAAGAAAGGAATATATATTGGTAACTCCTTCTCTCTTGAACGGCTTTCATGCTTTGACAAATCCACTTGTATGCAATTGCTCCATGTATTCAACCTTGTCTAAGAAATTATACAAAAACACTTAAGCTACCATTCTTTTAAATGAAAGTTTTTTCAAACTTGTATACATCACCACTTTTCTATATTGAAGTTTTCTAATTACTAATATTGTTTTAGACAAATTGCTACAATGTTGTGAAATTTTAGGAGAAATTCTTATTATTGTGTATTTTTTCTGGATTGGTGGACACTTTTAATTTGGTTTGATTTGTATTATTGATTTTGAGGTGATTTGAGTATTTGTGGTGAATTATGAGTTTATTATTAGATTGTGATTGTTTTTTAGACATTAAATATTGATGCGTGAATTATATTTGGGTTTGTGTTAATTCCTTTGAATTAATACGCAGTTTGAACAAAGTTTATGAAATTAATAAAATTCGTTTGGATTTTTGGTGTTGCTCGTTTTAAGTTGATGAACGATATTTGTTTTGAATTAATATCGTGGTTAAAATAGCCTTGATAAAAATAATTTATTTGTGTTTTACTAAACACTATCTTCGTCCATTTTCAAAATCTTTGGAAGATCATCTTGCAATTAATTTTGAGTTTTTCATATTTTCCAACCATCACATATTTAATATTTGAAATCATGACTTACACACGAGACGCTTCTTCGATGTTAAACGAATCGTTTTACCTTTTACAAAAACAACAAAAAAAAAATCTCTTCTTTTGAAAATACAATTTTATCTTAAATAACATACGACCAAGTCTTCCAAAAATAAAAATAAAAATCATATCTTGTTTAAAATATAAAATACATGGTTTGTCTTAGTACCAAACTATAACATCCTCAAATTATAATGTCATAAAATCTCAAACATTTCTTTACGAATATCAAGTATTGAATAATATGTCTAAGATTATGGATTTTTATTTTATTTTTTGAAAAGTTCAGCAGAGTTTCCTCTATTTTTATTGGTATCAAGTTATCAACAACACTTCTATTATATGTTTTTTTGAGAAGTATAATATTGTATTAGAAAACGCCAAGATCTGGCGGGGAGGACATAGAAAACATACAAAATCTGCTTACAGCTCAAGTTTAGCTGAACTATGGAAAAAATTGTCAACAAACCAAGAAATAAAAATACAAATAGCAGCTAAAAGAAGCAGAATAGAAGCAAAAACAACACAAAACAGCTAAAATACGCGGAATTGATGCCACACCAGGAAGCATTGCTAAGAGAATTTCACCTTGATCCAGATTTGAAAGAAAACGAAACCCGCATATCCAGCAAAATTTAAAGCCAAGCGACAAATTCAGTGTTTCTAAACACTCCCTGTTTAGCCATGTGATCTGCCATGTGATTACTCTCACGAAAAGAATGAGTGAATGTGATTGAACCAAAGCATGAAGCTAATCTCTAAATAGAGGAGAAAAGATTATGATGTAGCCAAGGCCTATTATAAGGATTATTCATCCATCTAATGACATTGGCGAGTCGATTCAATAATAATGTGTTTATGGTGCGGATGGCGGTTAGTGGCCGATAATTCAATAGCTTTGACAACCACTTTCAGCTCGGCTACATTGGAGTCTAAAATCCCAGCTGACATGGAGAAAATACCAAGAAGAATCCCATTATGATTACGCAAAACTCCGCCTATACCTGAGAGGCCCGGCTTCTCAAGAGAGGAGTCATCCACATTCCATTTTAAGCTATTAGTGATAGGGGGAGACCACACAACAACTGCCCTTTGTTTTTTATAATTAGACCACACAACAACACACACAACACTTCTATTATATGTTATTATAACTTTCATCTTGATCCAATCATCCTGGAGCACATCCCATTCATCAATCAATCTCTCAAAACTTATAGTTATCAATAAGTCTAATAATATCAATTATGACAATGATATATAAATCACAGAAAGTTTATTTGAAGAAGTAAGAAGAAGCTCCTGACTCGAGTTCTAGCAACCTCTCCTCGTCTACGTTTAGCAGAGGGAGAATATCGTACAGGACTAAAGGTAACACAACTGGAGGAGGTTATGCATACAAGAAAGATAAGTGATTAATCACTAGGTCTTTAAAACGGAACTGGTTTCCCCTTAGGGTAATCGATATAAACCCTCCCCTTTAGCGTTGAGCTGCCTCGTTGCTGTCGATAATTTCTGTTGCAACGGGAACCTTCATAACCGGTGGCCGCCTCTTGGCCCGGCCGAATTGCTCTTCAATGGCTGCAAAACCCTCCTGCCCAATCTTAACAAGACGATCTGCCTGACGTGCCATGTTAACTACAATTAATCAACACACAAAGACAAGTACTGTTTATAGGTTTTGTTGGTTTTCTTGCTTTGGCTTAATGTGTAGGAGGCCAAGCCAACCCTTATATAGAAAGGAAAGGTTTGGTTGACAACAGCTGTGAAATGAATATTGTTAGACAGTACTCCTTTATGTAAATAAAAGCACCCAACATTTGTGTACGATAAAAGTAACCATTGCAGAGAGAAAAATCAATAGGTTTTCTTTATCTTATCACTACTGACGATAAAAGCATCACAAAATAAAAAAAAAGATTATCATCAAAAGTTTATTAATATCATATTTAAACACAAAAAAAATAAAAACCGTTAAATTTGGATGTTTCCAATACTTAATAAACTTTTTATATAAGAAACTTTTACTGGTTTTTTTGTCGTCCGATCACCATCGATGACAAAACCATCACCACGAGCTTATTATTATCGACTTTGGATTGGAATTGAATGTCCTAAATACTTAGTAAACTGAAAAATAAGGGACGCAAACACTGCTCATTAACAACTGTTGTCAGCCAATCATTAGAGCCACTTCTATGAATTCGTGTTGGGCATAAATGAGAATATCAGATCATGTGATTAAAGAAAACAAAAGCTTCCCTTCTTTTGGACTAATGCTGTTTCTACCGGTCAGGAATCAAGTCAGGTCCAAAAGTAGGAGTAGCAAAAACACTAAACCTTCTCAAAAGCCAATTATGAAAGTAGATTCCTTCTGTTCTCTAATCAGAATAATCTCAGTTTAATTATGTGACGATATTGCAGTTTCTAATTAATGGCAATATAAGCACAATCGTACGCTAGTATTATCTGACCTTGATCTCGGCATTGGATAACCTCAAGCAATGTTTGTTCAAGAACAGCAAGCAACTGTTGTCTCGGAACCTCATATGTAAACAGAAGGGAAACTTACCGAATCCCAGTCCAATTACAGGTGGAAAAAAATTAAAAGGCAATTTGTAGTAAAAACTCAATGATCTCTGAGCCAAGCCCCCGCAAGCTATTCCAAGCTTATTTTACAGAATATTAACTCACCCCAGTTTTTTCTTCTTCCAAAAAACTATAAAAGAATAGAATTATGTTCTTAATTAGCACAAATGGCCTTCAGTACATTTGAATAACGATTCAGTACTTAGTGGCACGAAGGTTCTCTCTAGTGCCAAGTTCAATTATTGTAAAATTGATTCCTTCCAACTTGTTTCCTAGAATCGATGAGACTTAAATTTCTTTGTGAATCTGATTCCTTATAACTAAACTTTTCCTTTCCAATTTATTTTCATAATCTGTTTTTTTTTTGCTTTAACTGATCTTGATTCTCTCCGAAACTAGATATCTTTATTTCTTACTCTAGTTAAGTTCATGACATAATCAATGTGACGCAACCTGACCACCTCATCCTAACAAAATTAAAATCTATTTACATCTCAAATCCAAATAAACAAGTTGCTTGCATTAAACCCCAATATTGAAGGAATAATAAAGAATGGAATTTTGGTCAAAAAGTTGCCTCAGATTCTATTCTTTGACATAGACAAATTGACCATATAATAATCATAAATATAATTGTGTATGAAAATTAATAATAATAATAATAATAATAATAATAATAATAATAATAATAATAATAATAATAATTTTAGGAAGTTTTTTTTCAACCAACAAAACTTAAAAAAAAAAAATATGTGCAACCTAAGAATGATATGGGAGAAGCAGTCTATATACTGAAAATAAAAATCTACAAGGATAGATCTAGAAAGTTGCTTTAATTGTCTCAATCTATCTATATAGATAAGATGTTGAAACAATTTAGCAAATTTATCTTTTTATGGGTTGTTGTTGCTATCTTGCTCAGGGTTTTAGCTAGAACTAGGTAGCTAGAACTAGGTGTTGTTGTTGATAATTATAGGGTTGTTATGTGGTGGTTTGTATTTAGGTGTTGAAGGTTGATTTCTAAGCAGCCTATGGTTGGTTCTAGTCAATGGTAAAGACCAGTATTGTTCTCCACAATATCATTCATTCTTTTCCATTTTTAGCAAATCAAAGTAGGACTAAGAAGGGGATGATGTTTCAAGATTGAGATTTTAGGTTAACCGAGTTGAAGGTAATATTTTGGTTCTTGTTAAATGGGATCGTAGGATTGAGATCTCAAGTTGACCGAGCTAAAGACAAAGACGAAGGTTCTAGTTAAAGAGGGGTCTTTAAATTGAGATTTTAGGTTAACCGAGTTGAAGGCAACATTTTGGTTTTGGTTAAAGGGAATCGCTTGATTAAACAGAGTCACTAGATTGAGATTTCAAGTTAACCAAACTAAAAGAAACATTTTGGTTCTAGTTAAATAGGATTGTCGAATTGGGATCTCAGGTTGATCAAGCTAAAGACAAAGACCAAGGTTCTAGTTAAAGGGGGTCTCTATATTGAGATTTTAGGTTAACCAAGCTTAAGACAACATTTTGGTTCTCGTTAAAAGGAATCATCAGATTGGGATTTCAGAATGGCGAAGTTGAAGACAAAGACCAAAGTTTTGGTTAAAGGGTGTCTCTAGATTGAGATTTCAAGTTAACCAAGCTAAAGGTGACATTTTGGTTCTACTTAAAGGGAATAGCTAGATTAGGATCTCAAGTTGACTGAGCTAAAGACAAAGATCAAGGTTCTAATTAAAGGGGATCTGTAGATTGAGATTTCAGGTTAACCAAGCTAAAGGTGACATTTTGGTTTTGGTTAAAGGAAATCACTAGATTGGGATCTCAGGTTGACCGAGCTAAGGATAAAGACTAAGGTTTTGGTTAAAGAGGGTCTCTAGATTGAGATTTCAGATTAACTAAGCTAAAGGCGACATTTTGGTTCTTATTAAAGAGAATCGTCGTATTGGGATTTCAGGTTGACCAACATAACGACAAAGACCAAGGTTCTAGTTAAAGTGAATCGCCAGATTGGGATTTCAGGTTACCGAGCTACTTTTCATATATTAGTTCTAGTTAAAGAGGATCGCCAAATAGGGATCTCAGGTTGACTGAACTTTTGGCAATGATTTTGGTTTTGGATTAAAGAAATCACTAGATTGAGATTTTAAGATAACCAAGTTGTACACAGTTTGATCGTAGTTTCCGTTGATGGGGATTGCTATGAAAACAAAGTTTCAGGTCAACCGAACTAAAAGGTTTGAGAAATAGTTTGTTAGTCAAGCACTTAACAAGTCTTTGTTCCATAAATATTGTAAAGAATGAGCATCTGTTGCTACCTAATATTTTTACTCCATTTTAAAAGATTAAAAAAAAAACCCAAAAAAATATATTTTTAATGTATTTTCGTCATTTTCAATGTCTTTTCTAAATAATTTAAAATACAAAACTCTATGTTCAACACATTCAGTTGTTAATGTGCTTATTAAGTCAACATTGATATTGCTCTTTTTCAAAAAAAATCAAAATACAAAAAAAAGAAAAATTAAATTGAACAAGGGGACCATATGTGAAAAAAAAGAAGTTGAGGGACTAAATTATTTTTGGGTTAACTTGGTCACTAAGTTTGCTTGGAGACCAAGCAATTGAAAAAAACAAACTTGTTTTGCCTATAAATAGGTGGTTGCACTACACAAAAAAAAATGAGAGTTTTGGGGTAGAGAGCATTAGCAAAACAAAAAAACAGAGTGAATTAGTTAAAGAGGCTAACAAAAAATCACTAGAAACAAACCTTCTATCTCTAGAAAAAAAAAAGCAAAAAAACAAAATATGACCTCCACCCATTCCATCTTCCATACACTTATCTTCTTCAATCTGCCCTACACTTATCTCCTTCTTCCTCACGGTCCAAAAAAATAAAAAAAGCCTAGCCCCATTATACTGAAACCTAGCAGCCAGCAAAGATTACCTTCTTCCCTAAACCCGCTGCCTTTTGTTCTTTCCTTTAGACCAGCACCAACCCAAACTTGTCTCACTCCCCCAGCCTTTCTTCCAATTAACTCTTGATCGATCCTTTCTAATGGAAGGGGTGTATGTGTAATAAATTTACTGGCATTGTTTGGCGGAAACAAAGACATCGTTTACGTTGTGGAGTCTAGCTTTGGAGTTAATTTCGACCAGACCATAGTGGGGATCTACTCTGATTCCTCTGTCGGTGGTGTCATACCAATAACATTTGAATACAAACACTCTATTATGCTCGCTATGATATTGCAATTCAACGACCTCTTCTTATTTACCATAATAGTCAACTTCAAACTCATTATAAGTCGATCCCCTAACACAAACACCACTGTTATATGTCTTTCTTTCATGCCCGTATTCTTCGGTATGAAACACATATCCATTGACAAAATACCCATTGTAACACTTTATTTTTCTTTCAGGACCTAGGCTTAGTAAAGATAATGAAACACTAGCAGTCCTTCCCATTTGATAAACCTTGTACATCAAGCACAACAATGAACAAGAACGAGAATTCCATCTACGAAATTAAGTACCATGATAGATAATGAGTTTTTGATAGTACTTACATGTATTTTGAACCATGTGGAAAATTGTTCATCTTCTAATCTAAAGATTTGAGATTTGGTTAGGTGTGAGTTATTAGACAATAAATATTGTCGATGTTGCCTACAAGGTTTTTAAAATTGTATGAGTTTGTGATATTACAATAGATAAATAGTCCATTTATAACAAAGTTTAAGTAGTATATATACTTACTGAATAAAAGGTCTCAATTCATCATAGTTAAATAACATATAATTGTGTGCTTGTTGGAACTCTATTTCAGATAAATATCTTCCCCTTACAATATTTTTAGGTGTGGGTCATCCAAGATTGGAGAATATTGACAAGTTCCCACTTAAAGGCACTTCACCACCATCATTATGTCGTGGAACGTGGTTGATTCTCGTTCTCAAATGAGGCTCAAAATAGTACGAGATAAATGTTGAGATCTCCTTAACAATATAGGCCTTACATATCAAAGCCTCAACATACGCTTTGTTCTTAACCTTTTTCTTAAGATTAAACAAGTACCTGCATTGAATTAAACAAATATTTTCAATTAAGAAAAACAATGAAAATAAATTAATCATTACAATGCATATGTAATATCTAACCTCTCGAATAGATACATCCATCTATACTGGACTTGGCCTTCAACTTTTGCCTCGTACGGTTAATGTATGGGTAGATGCTCCATCGAGTAAAAAAATGATGGAGGGAATATCATCTCAAGTTTGCATATTATCTCGACGATGTTCATTTCAAGCCTCGCAATGTGATGTGTGTGCAACTTGCTGGCGTATATATCTCTAAAAAATGATTGATCTACATAAGTGCATCCCATATCCCTTTTGGCAATAAATCACGATAAGCTAATGGAATGAGTGTTTTCATGAACACATGGTAGTCATGACTCTCAATTCCATACAATCTGCATTCTTGCAAATTAACCAACCTTGATATGTTTGAGGCATATCCATTAGGAAAACACAGACTCTTAAGTCATTAGTAGACTAGTAGTTGTGTATTCTTCTCTAAGGCAAAGCTTGCTTTCGGCTTTGCAACTCATGACCCATTAAAAACCAACTCCATATTTTTACAGTGATAAAATAACGGTATATCCATTCATTCTAGCCTTGATTTTGTCCTTTGTCTTCTGCTTCACGTCCATGACCGTGTTGAAAATATTTTTAAACACATTTTTTTCTATGTGCTTTATGTCAAGGTTATGGCGGAGGAGATTGGTCTTCCAATAAGAAAGCTCCTAGAAAATACTTCGCTTTACCCAGTTGTGGGTCAAACCAAAACCAAGAAACTTCTACTTACCGGATTGGAAACCAAACACAATGTCACCGTACTCTGACACCATGTCATGCAATTCTTCACTAGAAAGACGCGAGGGTGCAACATCATTTTCAACGCTACTAACAAAGAAATCCTTTTTGTTCTTTCTATACTTGTGATCCGTTGGCAAGAAACACCGATGGTAGTAAAAGGAAGACGCTTTACTTCTGCTTGTTAGCGTGAATGCCTTGTTGTTTTCCATGCAATGTGGACATGCTAGTTTTCCATATGTGCTCCAACCATAAACCATTTCATAAGCTGAAAAATCATTGATAGTACACATCAAAGCTACCCTCGTAAGAAATTATGTTTTCTCAATACAGCATAAGTCAAAGCCCTAGAAGACCACAACTACGTCAACTCATCAATCAACGGTCGAAGACAAACATCTATATTCCAGCCCAGACTATTAGAACCGGGTATGACCAAAGATAAAAACATTGATGCAGAACGTTTGGTAGGGGAATTTGAAGCACAAATTGATAGGTGCATTGTGAAGACGAAAAGGTCATGAGTATTGTACGCTAAGTTTTAAATAGCATTCAATAGGTATAATTAATCATGCATGTTTCAAGTAGAATAAATAGTCAACGTAAGCGTTGCCGTACATCGATCACTTTGTATTCCAAATATTCAATACGGTTTGAGACTTTCTCTCATTTTCTGGTGGATTCCAGATAAACTTTTGAGGGTGAACGTGAGGATCCCTCTGTTAATTTTCTTGCTACGTCAAACATGAACTCCAGCCTCATACACATCCCTGGTGGTAAGTTGTAAACCATGAGTATAATCGGCCAAATAGAATAAGGAGCAGCAAATGACGTGAATGGGTTGAATCCATCTGTACATAACCCAAGATGCACGTTCCTTGATTCAGTTGAAAAATGAGAATGCATATTGTTAAAGTGTTTCCATGCTTCACTGTCAGAAGGATGCACCATCACTCCATCCACTGCATCAAATGATTGGTGCTATATCATGTGCTCAGTAGTCTTTGGTGACATGAATAACCTTTGCAGTCTGGGTGTGATTGGGAAGTATCTAAGTTTTTTATATGCCATAAGAGTCTTTCCCATGCCAATTCTAGGTTTGTAACGGGAATGCTCTCATGTCATGCACTCGGTCAGCTCAGCATTTTCAAGGTAGTACATCATGCAAAAGTTTAGACACATGTCAATTTTCTAGTATCCTAAACCGAGGGGTTTCATCATGGACTTAGTAGCATAGAAATTCTCTTTCAGCCTGTTCCCTTCAAGTAGAATGCTTCTCGTCCATTCGATAATTTTGTCATAACCGGCCTCACTCAACCCATAATCCGACTTGATAGTGAACACTTGTGCAACGACTGATTATTTACTGTGATTTGTGCAGTCATCCCATAATGGTTCATCAGAATCTTTCAACAAATAAAAAAACCTGGCCGCGTCTGCATTAGGTTCTTCTTCTATAATTGGCCATTGACTAGCATTACCTTGATTCATTCTCATTGCATCCATAACCATATTCCTGTAAGGATTACTATTGTCATTTACAACTCCATGCACATTGCTAGCACTAGAAGTTGACCGAACCATCCTTTCTACCATGCTCTTGTTACGAACAAATAATTCTTTGTGTGCATACTAACACAGGTAATCCTCCATGAACCCTTTGTGTAGAAGATACATCGTTACAACATCTGGTTGCAAAAACTTTTTATTTTTACACCTCCTGTATGGACACCTAATACCGCATCCACTAAAATTTCTCGGAATAGATGTTGCGAAATTAATAAAACTCTTAACCCTATTATAATAATCCATCCTCCGCAATTCTTGGGGTGAATCTCGATACATCCATGAATGATCATCCATGACTTCTATCAAACCTCTATAAAATAATGATGACAACATGTATTAATTAACTACGTTAAGTAAATAAATTTGCAAAAATATTGGTTTAGCTCAAGATTATCCAACTTACTTTCAAACTTCTCTTATATATTCATTATCAATTATCTACGTCCATACAAATTTATATACATTAATTTACAGAAATTACAACTCGGCAATAAAATTGACAAAAATTAAAACGGACCCATCAAACAAGTCATTATTTATTTCATCACAACACACCTAAGTCGGTAATTCGACATAAATTTCAACAATTTACAAAGAAATATAATTTTACAAAATCTAAAACAAACCATACCAAGTACAAAATTATAAATCCATACTACAAGTTTGTTTGAGAAAAATAATAAAACAAGTAAACACTAAAAAAAACATTCCATATATTAACTATTACCGATGGAATTACCGACATAATATTTCTGTTTGTAAATCCATCGGCCATTCTGTCGGTGAAGTAAACACGTCACTATACGAACATCCCGGTTTGAATCACTCTGTAATTCCATCAGTAACATCATCCACAAAAACTTCCATGTCATGGCACTGCTTTGTTTTTTAAAAGTCTTATATTCTATCTGGGATTCCCTCGATATATACCGACGAAATGTTTTTGTCGGTATATACCGACGGTTTTAGCAAGGGAAGTAATTCGGTCGGTAAATATCACCGCAAAATATCGACAGAAACAGTTTGTCGGCAATTCCGATGGTTGAATTTCATGTAGTGATGCCTCAGATTCCTCAGGACTTTCCATGCATGATAGATCATTTTCTTTCAGGGATACCCTAAAGAGGACTTAAAGATTTCAGTTGTATATGTGTGATAACAGAGCAGAAAAGAAAACTCTCTCGGATAGGACCCAATTTGTGGCAGTTTCATGTCATCAAAAGTTCACCGAAAGGCGATGCTTGCAATCGTTATGTTTCAGAAGCAATAATATTCTTGTTTATCCTTCTAGGCTAAGATGAAATATGGAGGAAGTTAGAGCACATATCATGTTTTTGATGGGTCCCATTTATAATGAAGGGTTGGGAAAGATCAAGAAAAGGTATAACTCGGAGCATTTCCCATTTTTCCCTTTTTTCTGTAAAAGATATGTGTAAAGCAATGCTTCAGAGGGAGGCTTACTAATCTCATTTTCATGGGAGATAAGATATTTTTACTAGATACACTTGCTCACATGGCTCGGATTGGGAATCATGTTTTTCCTTAAATCTTCATCGACTATCAGCTTAGTTAAAGAGATGTGAAGGAAATTTTGGTTGTGGAATTCAGAAATGATCCAATCATGGTCATGATCGCTGATATTCTTAGATATATTGTAAATTTCTACTGTTTTTTTTCTAAGTTATTGTTTTACCTTGAACTCCGTTTATTATTGCTTAATCCGAGACGCTTCCCATGGCTCATCATTTTATCCTTGTGCTCGGGACAATTCCAAAATGAGGTGATAATTCTAAACTCGAAATTATTCAGTGAAATCACACCTTGGCTTGAAGAGCTTCAAAGCATTTGAACAGCAAGTTAATTATTTGTTTGCCTAAACGGACTACTAACAGATATTTTCATGTACTAGTGAAAGATGTTTAGGCCAAGAGAAAGCATGATCACGCAAGACCAGAATAATGGTCTAAAATAATGATACCAGAAGATATTTTAATCGTTAAATCAGGCTCAAATTTTTATAGAAGATTCTACAAACCATTTTTCCATTAAAAACCACTCAATAGTTATTAGAGCATTGGATCTCCATAAAGTAGGCTCATTAGTTATTATTTGAGATAATTTTGTTATTTTTCTTTAATTTTCACGGATTTATTGTTTATTTTTAGATTTTATGTTATTTTCCGTTATGTTTTGGGATTCTGATTTTGTTTCCAATCTTGGTCGATTTTTCTAGTCTATAAAAGATTGTAAACTTAATCAAATTAATATTTTAGAAATAAGTTTTAGGATTCTTTGTGTTTTAGCATTATTTCAGTTTATCTTGTCTTTCTATGCTTGCAGCTATATTGTTGTGCTTCCGCTTGCATTAATCTCTTAAAACTACTATGTCAGTTATCAAAGCATTGGATCTCCTATAAAAGGGATTGTAAACCTCCTTAGTAGGTAGACTTGATCAGATTAATATTTTAAAAATAAAAAAAGATTTAAGGATTCTTGTTGTTTTAACCTTATTTCAGTCCATCTTTTGTCTTTCCATGCTTGCAGCTATATTGTTGTGCTTCCGACTGCATTAATCTTTCAATATTTGATGCTAAGTAATAGGTGAATAAGGTGATAATCAGGGAAGCAGAGAGATATTTATGACAATGCATACTTGACCAGCCAAATAGAAAATTATGATATATAAATCACAGAAATTTTATTTGATGAAGTAAGAAGAAGCTCCTGACTCGAGTTCTAGCAACCTCTCCTCGTCTACGTTTAGCAGAGGGAGAATATCGTACAGGACTAAAGGTAACACAACTGGAGGAGGTTATGCATACAAGAAAGCTAAGTGATTAATCGCTAGGTCTTTAAAACGGAACTGGTTTACCCTTAGGATAATCGACATAAACCCTCCCCTTGTAGCGTCGAGCTGCCTCGTTGCTGTCGATAACTTCTGTTGCATAGTAATATGTGGGATGAGTATAGGGAACCTTCATAACTGGTGGCCGCCTCTTGGCGAGGCCGAAGTGCTCATCAATGGCTGCAAAACCCTCCTGTCCAATCTTAACAAGACGATCTGCCTGACGTGCCATGTTAACTACAATTAATCAACACACAAAGACAAGTAGCTGTTTATAGGTTTTCTTGTTTTGGCTAATATGTAGGAGGCCAAGCCAACCTTTATATAGAAAGGAAAGGTTTGGTTGACAACAGCTGTGAAATGAATATTGTTAGACAGTACTCCTTTTTGTAAATAAAAGCACCCAACATTTGTGTACGATAAAACTAACCATTGCTGAGAGAAAAATCAATAGCTTTTCTTCATCTTATCACTACTGACGATAAAAGCATCACAAAATGAAAAAAAGATTAGCATCAAAAGTTTATTAATATCATATTTAAACACAAAAAAGTAAAAACTGTTAGATTTGGATATTGTTTTCAATAAACTTTTACTGGTTTTTTTGTCGTCCGATCACCATCGATGACAAAACCATCACCAAGAGCTTATTATTATCGACTTTGGATTGGAATTGAATGTTCTAAATACTTAGTAAACTGAAAAATAAGGGACGCAAACACTGCTCATTAACAACTGTTGTCAGCCAATCATTAGAGCCACTTCTATGAATTCGTGTTGGGCATAAATGAGAATATCAGATCATGTGATTAAAGAAAACAAAAGCTTCCCTTCTTTTGGACTAATGCTGTTTCTATCGGTTAGGAATCAAGTCAGGTCCAAAAGTAGGAGTAGCAAAAACACTAAACCTTCGCAAAAGCCAATTATGAAAGAAGATTCTAGCTATATCAGATTCTAGGTATTTTATCTCGGTTTCTTTAATTTGAAAAATAATAGAAAATCCGAAATAAAACATAAAATCTTAAAACAAATTGGCTCAAGCTGGATCTTCTCAAATTAAAATCCACTTAGATGATGGTTTGACCCCCATCTAGCTATATCAGATCCCCTTCTGACCCCTCATTACCTTTAGTTTCTTCTAGCTACGTTGCATCATTTAGAAACTAATATCATATTCATCGATCTATTTAGATTTTTATTTACTAAACATTATTTATTATTTAATATAAAATAAAAAAAGTAATATCTATGTATTTGAATTGATATCTCTAATAATTGCTCTCAAGTTAGTTCGAATGTATCTATTCACACTATGGACAGTTATTGTTAGTACTTGGTGGCACAAATGTTCCCTTTCGAGTGCAAAGTTCCTAAAATATATATAAAACAAAAATCGCATTCAATTATTGAACAATTGATTCCTTCCGACAAGTTTCGTAGAATCGATGAGACTCTTTAGTTTAATAATGGTGAATCTGATTCCATATAACATGACATAATTAATCCGACACAACCTCTCCATCTCATGGCCGGCCTCAAATCCGAATAAACGAAGTTACTTTATTGACCGACTAATCGAGAGAGAAATTCTGTACGAAAAATACCAAGAACAAGTTCTTTATTTGTAAGTGCAATTCCACAGTAAGGAATTATTAGGAAATAAGCAGTGAAGAGTACTTGGCCTCCTTAATAATGCTAAATAATCACTGAAGCCACTATATTCTAGCTTTCTTTATTTACTTAAGGATTCTGTAGTAAGGGGCAATCCATTGAGATCTTATGGATATGGTTATCCTTAGAAGCATTCTGGACATTGTACCTCTCAATCCTAATATTATAGTATAAACAGTAAGTTATGGCTTTCCGTTTTGTTAATAATAATAGAAAAATAGATTCTGATACCACTTCATGGGTTCACATACTCACATTTGTTTTATACTGGGACAAGATTTAAGAGATCATGGTATGTTGCATTTGATATTTAAATATAAATCTATCAATTTGTTGGATTGATAATAAGTTAAATTGCTTAACTTATTTAATCTTGTTTTGAATAGGATTATAATTTATATTTGTGCCAACATATTCGAAACCTAATAAGTACGGAAATTGAAAGGACAAAGAGAGGGTCAAACTTAGAAAAGAGATGTTGGTTCAGTCCAAACTGGAACACTATTTGGTAATTGGGTCATATCTGGAGTCAGATCTTGGATTTAGATCTCGCTTATATGGATGGAAAGCTAAGACATAGGTCTAAAACTTTCATAGGAGTCCAAGATTTAAAAAGGCCGTTTTCAAGTCCAAATTATAGCAACAACAGAGAAGTCTGAATCTGTCCTACAGCCCAGACACTGTTCAGTGTTCAGCCCATATCTCGAGTTCTAGAAGTCCAAATAACCTCAAATTTTTTCTCCTGGAAAGCTGAGATAATTTTCTAAAACTTTCATGATTCAAGTCTGTTCAAATTATGACGTTATCAATGATGTTTTTGGCAGACAAGAAGATAAGGATTGTCACCAAGTCAAGATGTGGCCACCCACTCAATAAGTAGTCAACAAATCAATAGTTCTGAATTTTGGCCTATAAAGGGAGGCATTTGCCATGTATTTAGGCATCTTGGTTTTCAGATCAAGATCATACTCTTGCTCTCTCTTTATATTTTGTAATGCTTAAGTTTTGCTTATATTAATCTCTTATGTTTTTCATTTCCTTTCCTTGTTTATTTATGTTTCTCTCTTTCATTATGTTTAGCTAAGTTTAACATGTCAAGGTGAAAAGGTTACACTAATGGTGTAAGAATAAGTATAATATAAACTCAACATGGACCTTAATGTTTGATACTAACATGTTGTATATTTGTTATCTTGTTCACTTTTAATACTTTGCTTGTTAAATGGTTAATCTAGATTTATGTTGTATAACCCTTGGTACAACAAATACTTGGCACTTTCATAGCCCAACCGTATGGTATAACCGACACCTGTGCTATGAAAGGAACTTGATTTGTTGTTAACATAAGTTATGATCATGAATGCCTGACAACATTTACAAGTATTAGCACTATTCGAATAAGATAACTAATGTAATCATGTTAACAATTTACAATCCGATTGGAACCTCCTTTGTGTGTGGTTTCCAGTTGAGTAATAAGAAGAGTTTATACTATACTTGTTTGAAATACCATTAGTGGATCCTCTAACCTTGACAATTATTTTATCATTGTTTAATCCTTATATCAATATCACATCTCAAAACTCTCATTATTATTACTATTATTATTATTGTTGTTATTGTTGTTGTTGTTATTTATAATTTATACAATTAACCTCCCTATGGTTCGACCCCGGTCTTGCCGGGTTATTTATTACTTCGACATTCCTACACTTGGGAGAAGACATCAATTTTTTGGTCGTGTCATTAATCAAGCATGAATTGTGTCGCCCATATGCGCGCGGTGTTGCAAAGATCGGGATTAAAGAGTCGTCACCTAGTTATGTGGTTTAGAGTCATTAGAAGACCCAAGTAGACTGATCTTATCTGAATTTTCTGGGTAAGGGACTAGTATTGGGTAGAAAAATGTATTAGCATCCTTACTTGAGGTAAGTTGTATTGTGTTGTCATGAAGTGGTTTAAACGTGTTGATGGATTCCTAACCGGTAGCCCATTTATGGCTCAGAAAAAAAATTTACGCCCAGAAATAAATCTGACATTTCAAATTTATTATGGGCTCGTATGCTTAGGTAAATTCTTATAAAAAAATTCATGTAGGTGCTCTGACAGGAGTCACCTATCCTGAAAGGCGAAAATATTTTCCACAACTCATATATTGTGATGAAAAAATACTCACAATTAAAATTGATGAATATCCAAAATAATTCTGAAAATTTTCTAGTTAACTTCTGGTACTTAAATACTAGCCTACTGGTAGGTCTAACATTTATACCAGAATGTTGACCTTTAATTTTTAGAAATTAAAATTTTTAGGGTTAGTGAAATATTGGCCAAATCCTTAAGGAATTTTGAAAACTTATTGTAAATTACAAAAATGAAAAAAAAACAATGCTAAAAACATTTTCCCCTCCTTTTTATAAATAAATTGCAATGTTATGTAAGGATTGAGACTAATGCAACAAACCAAAATCATTTTTTTTATTATTATTAATAGAACTCTAAAACACGCGGGTTTTCTACTATATATGAATACATTGTGGACTAAGAGATAATTCATTGTAGACTTACTGTACATTCATGCACTGTGGACCAAGAGACAATTAACTGTGGAGTTGCACAGTTGTTTTGCTATGTATTAAAACTTACATAGTTACTTTGCTATGTCTTAACACGTATGAGGATTTTCTACTGTACATGCACTGTGGCCCAAGATACACTGAACTGTGGACGACACTATAACACCTTGGGGCATTCCTTACCTGTGTTTTTAGTCAAGAATTGCGGTTGGGGTGGCTCATTTGACTTTTGTCATTAAGATGGGAGTGATGCAGCGGCAGAGGCGACATTTAATTAGATTAGACTGTCGACACCTTGTGATTGGGTAGCCAAGCCAGGGTGTTGGGGCCAGCCACGCGCCCCTAGTCGCGGCTCCAGGCAGCAAACACTTGGTGCTATGGCTGGTCGAGGCCTCAGCATGCAAACACCTGGCATAGGGTGTGACTAGCCTTGAGCGCTATGGCCGGATTCGCATGCTTGGATGCAACCCTAGGGCGCTTGGCGCTTGATTATTTGTTATGATGATATTTATAACACAAATAATTATATTAACAAACTCAAGAATATTTATAACACAAATTATAATATTTTTATATTAATACTTAGAATTATAATTAAAATAATATATTTATAACACAAATAATAATTTTTTTGATATGAATACTTTGAACTATAAGAAAAATCATAATATTTATAATACAAATAATTATATTTTTTATATGAATATTTTGAATTATATTTTTAAATCTTTAAAAAAATGATGGTTTTTCTTCGATAGTAATAATAGTATTTTTAAAATTTATTAATGATAATAACAATAATAATAAATTTCCCAAATTTATTAATTATTATATGAATAATATTAATTATAATAAAAATAATAATATGTACAATACAAATAATAATATTTTTAATTATAATGAAAATGATAATATTTTTAATATTAATACTTTTGCATTATAATTAATGTTATTAAAAAATATTCTTAGTTGTATTAGAAATATTATTATTATTATTAACATTAAAATTATTATTATTTTTATTATAAATTTTTTTATTTTTATTATAATTAATATTATTCATATAATAATTAATAAATGAAAAATATTATTATTTGTATTATAATTAATGTTATTGAAAATCAAGATATTCTTATTTGTATTATAAATATTGTTATGTTTATTATAATTAATGTTATTGACATTAAACATATTATTATTTTTATTATAATTCTCTTAGGTCCTGCCACCGGACCCAAGGACCCAAGAGAATTGAGTCATGCGTCAGGACACAAGGGTAATGGGTCCTACATCACGACCCAAGAGAATTGGGTCTTAGCTTTCTAAATATAATTATTTTTATTATAAATATTATTATTTTATAATTAGAATTACAATAAAAACACAGCCATAGAGCTAGACCAAAAAAAATTACAACATAAAAAATATTAATTTGAAGTAAAGAAAACAATTAAAAATTTTCAAAATGTTTTCAAAGTATTTTTGAAACGTAAAAACAAACATGCTTTAATAAGAAAATTCAAGAAGAGAAATATAAAAAATATATATAAAAAAGTATTCATAACAAAAATAAGATAAAATAAAAGAAAAATAAATATTATTATTTCCTTTTTACACGAATGAATATTTTGATGTGAGTATATAAAAAATGGATTTTCAAACATAAAAAATATATTATTATTTGTAAATAATTTGATAAAATATGTGATAAATATTATTATTAATACTATATCAACTTTGGTCAAGCAAGTTTCATATTATTATTAATATTGTATCAACTTTGGTCAAGCAAGTTTCATATTATTATTAATGTGATAAATATTATTATTTGTATTCTAACTATTATTATTATTATTATTATTATTATTATTATTATTATTTTAATTAAATGTATTAATATTAAGAATAGACGAAAATTGGAAAAAACAAATATAATAACAATTATCATCATTATTATTATTCTTTAAAAAACATTTTTTGAAAAAAATCTTATTGCACGCGCCAAGCGCCTGGGTGGATGCACACCCCCTTGGGCTGACTAGCTTGGGCATTGGGTTGGCCATGCGCGCTTGCGCACGCCCCAGGCTGCTGCCACCTGGTGCTAGGGCTGGCCGAGGCCCTAGCATGCAGACACCTGGCACGGGGTTTGACATGCCTTAGGTGCTAAGGGCAGACCCGCGTGCCTGGCTGTAGCCCCACGGCGAGCGAGTTTGCAGCCCCGCAACCCTGGGATCTGCAGACACGCGAGGTTAGGTCTGCACCCCGCGCTCCTAGCCTCTTGACTCGTGCACTAGGTGCAGACCCGACCGCTAATGTCTGTTCTAACCGCCCTTGGGTTTAGAGGCTCGCACGGCTGGATCGGCAGACCCTGGAAGGGGAAAAAATACAATAGCAATTACCATTATTATTATTGTCTCATTGTTAATTATCATAAAAAAAATTATTACTGTAGATATTATTATTAATATGATAAATATTATTATTTGTATTCTAAATATTATTATCTTTATTGTAATTAAAAGTATTAATGTTAAGGATAGAAGAAAATTGAAAAAATATATATAACAACAATTATCGTTATTATTATTGTTAATAATTTTTTTTTAAAAAAATATATTATTTTCTCAACTTTGGTCAAACAAGTTTCATATTATTATTAATGGGATAAATATTATTATTTGTAGTCTAAATATTATTATTTTTATTCTAAATATTATTATTTTTAATTTCATTGAATGTTAAAAAAAAATTATTACTAAATATTATTATTTGTATTGATATTAAAAATAGAAGGAAATTGCAAAAAAAATATAATAACAAATATCATTATCATTATTATTATTATTAAAAATAATTTTTGAAAAAAATATTAGTGTAGGCCCCAAGTGCCTGGCTGGACGCACAACCCCTAAGGCTGGGGACACTTGGCGCTTAGGCTGTCAAGCCTAGGAGTGGGGCAGGCCACGTGCGCCTGCTCGCGCTCTAGGTTGCTGCCACCTGGCACTAGGGCTGGCCAAGGCCTTAGTATGCAAACACCTGGCACGGGGCCTGCCATGCCTTAGGTGTAGGGCAGACCCGCGCGCCTGGCTGCATCCAGTGCGAGCGAGTGTGCAGCCTTGCGACCCTGGGGTCTGCAGAGCTGCAAGGCAGGGTCTGCAACCCCGCGCTCCGGCCTCTAAACCTGCGCGCCGGGTGCGGACCCGGCCGTCGAGGTCTGTTCTAAGCGCCCTTGGGTTTAGAGGCCCCACAAACGAGCTAGACAAAATCTCAATATTTTTTTAAAAAATATATTTTTAAAAATATAAAAACATGAAAAAAAAATATTATTTTGAAGCAAAAGAAAAAAAATAAAATTTGAAAATTTCTTGGGTCTAGCATCGCAGACAAACACAATGCCAACATTTAAAAATAAATACAAAAACATTAAAAAAAAATTAATTTGAAGTAAAGAAAAAAAAACTTCAAAATTGTCAAAAAAATTTTGAAATGCAAAATCAAACATGATCTAAATAATTTGAAGTGAAGAAAAAAAATATCAATCGAAAAATAATTTGAAGTAAAGAAAAAAATGAATTTTTTTTTTTAATTTCTTGAGTCTCGCCTCTCAACTAGACACAATCTCAATATATTTTTTTAAAAAACATATTTAAAAAATAATACAAAAACATGGAGAAAATAATATTTTGAAGTAAAGAAAAAAATTAAAAATTTTAAAATTTCTGGGGTTTGGCGTCGCAGCCAGACATAATCTCAACATATTTTTTTAAAAACAAATAATACAAAAACATTACAAAAATATTAATTTCAAGCAAAGAAAAAAACTTAAAAATTATCAAAACAAGGAATTTTCGAAATGCAAAATCAAACATGATTTAATTAGGAAATTCAACCCAACCTAAAATGGGAAAAAATTATTATCACTCAACTTTTGTACAATATAAAAAAAATCTCATCAATTTATTTTGAAAAATAAATTTAAATCAGAGAAGGCAACGACAAAGAAATTTAATTGGGTATGGTTGTTGGGTCTAGAAGCCAATCGTCCTTATTGGTCAATGGTCTTGCATTAATATTCAATGGTGGTGTTATACTGTAGTGAAAAAGATATATATATTTACGATGTGCAGAGATATAGAGAGGTATGGGGGATTGAATTCTCACATATGTGATAACATGGATTTCCAATTCATCTACCAAAGGAAATCAATTGTTTTGTTTTGTTTTTTTTTTTCAATCTTCCTATGCCGATGTCCCTAGGATGGATTACTTATACTATAGCTATTTTGATCAGGTGCAGGACCCAACACCCTCCAAAGGTGTTGGGTTTGGCTGCGCAATCATACCCAAAGATATTGGGTATGGTTGCACAGCCAGTTTCCAAAGACCATACACCCTGGGGGTGATACCTTGCTATGGTTTTGGTCAAAATTTACGGCTGGGGGCTTTGCCTTGTCTTCCCAAAGCTACCGGGAGACCCAACAAAGTGGTTAACTGTGGGCTATTGGGTACTTCTAACACTAGGACCCAATGACATTCGGTCCTCCTCAACCCTTTAGAGTTAGGACCCAAGAGCTAGGGGCGTTGCCTTCTCTACCAAAAGACCCAACAACGTTAATTTTTTGAATTTGTAATTTTTGAAATAACTTTTGACAAACCAGACCCAAGAAATTTGAAAATTTTTAATTTACTTTAAATTAATTTTTTTTGATATTTTTGTATTATTTTTAAAATAATTTTTTTCAAAATATATATTGAGATTGTGTCTTGAAAATTTTTAATTTTTTTCTTTACTTAAATTTTTTTCTATGTTTTTCTATTATTTTTTAAAAATCTTTTTTTGAGATTGTGTCCCGATTTGTGAAGCAAGAGCCAAGAAATTTGAAAAATTGAAAGAACCAGGACAAAACAGCATCTCTTTTATTTTGTTTAGGAGCTATTTTAAATTTTTTTGATTATTTAACCCGTGGCGGAGCGCGAGTCACGTAGCTAATTTATTTCTATAAGCCAATGTTTGGCAAAACCATCTTTTCTTTCCCTAAAAATTACCAAAATACACTTAAGTGCGTGTTTGCCAAACATTCCCTTGGGCCAAAAAACTCCTTCACAAAAGGTTATTCATACAAACAAAGCCTTGAGTACTTGACCTAAAACAAAACCAAATGGGTCGACCTAAAGACACTAGTTTAACCATAAACTGAACCAAAAAACAAGGTTTAACCTGAAAAATAAACTCAAACAAAGGTTTAAACTGAAACAAAATCAAAGTTGAAAATTAACACAAAACATAAAAAAAATTGCAGAAAAATAGATCAAACACTCAAATCGTGAAGAACACAGAGCATTCATCAACAAACCAACAAACACAAATCTCAATCCAATCAAGTTTTCATGCAATCAAGGGAAATGTTTTATTTGAAATCATGCAAGGATCCATAATCTAGCATCCATTACTTCGATTATCAAAGAATTAACGCGATTTTGTGAAAACACTATACCATTAAACAGTTTTACCGACGGAAAAAGTCCGTTGGTGACAGGAATGAACTCCGTCGGTGAAATAATTACCGACGGCCTCACCGACGGAACACGTCTGTTGGTATAATAGTCATCGGTAACTCCCCTTTCCGTCGCTAATTCTGTCGCAAATAAAAAAAACAACCCACCGATGGAACACCGACAGTCTTACAGACGAATACGCGTGCCAAAAAGAAAAATTTCCCGCGGGAACATTACCGACGGACTAAATCCATCTGAATTTTCAATGGTAATTACTGACGGATAATCCGTCGGTAATTATGGCATCGGTGGTAATTGTGTGGCAACTCTCTGTGAAATATCGACGGATATTATCCGTCGGTAAAACCGTCTGTATGTAATCACCGACGGAATATGTCCGTCGGTAATTATGGCATGGCTGGTAATTGTTTGGCAATTCTCTGTGAATCACCGACGGATATTATCCATCGGTAAAACCGTCGGTATCTATTTAAAATATATATAAAATAATAATTTATTAATAGTAAAACTCTAATAAACAAATAAAATTGGATTAAACATTAAAAATATAAAAATAATAAATAATATTCATCCAAATATTCATTACAAATTTAATGTGTTTAAAAAACAAAATTAAACTAGAATAGTGGCGGAGCTGGAGGAGGAGGAGGAGGAGGCTGGTTCTTCCCGGGACCGTACGGCCAAAAAGGCCCTGCACAAGTATCATCACCCATCTTTGATCTCATTTCCATGACTATGTGACGGAGCTCATTATAATTCGTCGAGAGTTGTTGATATTGTTGTTTCAAGGCAATGAGCTCCTCAGACTGGGTGTTCGATACTGATGGAGAGCTCCCAACGGTTGAAACACTACAAGCCGAACACAAGTTTTTAGCCGTAGTGTTGGAGAGCGCATAGACCCGATTTTTATCGGGTCCACCAGACGATCCCACCTCCATCCACAAATCTGGATCGAAATCTGGATGGGTCGAAGGATTGTCCCCATATCTCTCCCTCAACTGGCTATTATAGGTCTCCTGAAATTTTTTTTAAAAATCATCATATGCAATTCAAGATGCAATTCAAGAAAATAATAACTTACAAAATAAATAGACCTGATTTTTATCGGGTCCACCACACGATCCCACCTCCATCCACAAATCTGGATCGAAATCTGGATGGGTTGAAGGATTGTCGCCATATCTCTCCCTCAACCGCCTATGATAGGTCTCCTGAAATTTTTTTAAAAAATCATCATATGCAATTCAAGATGCAATTCAAGAAAATAATAACTTACAAAATAAAATGAATGAACGAACATACCACAAAGTGCCGAGCACGGTTGTCCACAAACTGCCGCACCCCCTTTTGACGGTCTTGACTCCGTACATGCGTCTCTACAAATAGCTCCATTGGACTCGGCTCACGTCCAAGAGACGCAGCCTGTAAGGAAAAAATAGGTTGAAAGTTATTTAATAAGGAATAACAAATTAATTAACAATATATTTCATTAAAATTAATCTTACCATCCGCTTTGCATGTGCGCTCGAATGGGACGGATCCGCCGGTGTGCGTGGTCACCGAACCATGATTTTGCCGGTTCCGGTTGTCGGCGCTGGACTGTGAGCGCCGTGAGAACCGTTCTGAGGTCACGTGCTCAATATATGTCGTCCATATTTCCCGCCAAACTGTCACCTCATTCCATCCTTCAAGACCGTTATCCCTCGTGTTTCTTTTTTAATTTTTTTTGGGTGTCATACCAAAAATCACGCAACCTACTTCCATAGTAACAAATTAGAATTTAAAACATAAAATTATAAAACAAAAATAAATATTATTTTCGATGTTACCTAGTTGCCGCGTGATTCTCCCATACCCTCCTCACAACATTGTTGTTCGCCCTATCCCACTCAAATTTGTTCAGTGTATATAAATAATTCATATAAAATAAAAATATTACAAGATATAAAATTATAAAAATTATTTATTAAAAATAAGCTAAAAATTAAAAACTAACACCGACCTGAAATCACTTAAACCATGCATCGATATTAGGATTCCACTCAGGATGTCTGGAAACCTGGCTCCATTGAAACAATGGAATCTCCAATGTTATAGCCCTTGCAGACCTCAATGTTTGTGAACCTGAAATTAAATAAAAGTAATAATATTAATTAGTTGTTCATAAATTATGTTATAAGTATATATATATACTTATATATATATATATATATATATATATAAAACTAAAACCTAAACAAACTTACATTGAGAGGTCATCCTTCCATTGTGCCTGGTACTTGCGGGTGAATTGACCCCGCTTTGTGAAGGCACACCGCTTTTTTGCGCCGTGAAACCGCGTTAGAAGAGGCAAGACATCACAAGTTGGCGTAGATTCCTCGTCGTGATCAGCACCTAAGGATACGTCCTCCTCGGCTGCTAGAAGAACTAGTCGCAATCGTCTTCGACGACGTCTTTGTAGATTTCATTCTACGCATCTACACAAATTTATACGAATAATTACATAATTAACTTCGATTATTTTTAAAAAAATTGACAGAGTCTCCCCTATACTAGGGGTCCCAAGTTATCGACAAAATCATATTACACTTCCAATTTTATTTCACATCCCGATCCAATCATCCTGGATCTCAACCCAACTCATCATCATCAACACAAAACATTTTATTCAATAACATCATATAAGGAAATTCAAGTAAAAGAATCAATTTCAACTATGAACATTCATTGTTAAATTGGTACTTAGAGTTACAAGCAATAACAATGACAGGTAAACAATAATATCCTAAAATTAAGATAAACTAATTAAATTTAATTCTATATTTCAATTAACATTTAAAACATAAATTCAACAATAACAATTATAGCAATACAAACAATAATATCCTAAATTAAGATAAACTAATTAAATGTAATTCTATATATAAATTAATATTTTTAACATAAATTCAACAATAACAATTATAGCAATACAAACAATAATATCATAAAATTAATAAATAAAATGAAAAAACTAGAAAACACTATACAAAACAACCTAAACACAAAACAAACAATACACAAAACTAAAAAACACTATATCAATTCAAAATAAATTTGGGAATAAAAAATGCTTACCTTAATAGTGTGTTGAATTTAAGATTTTATCTACTAACAATACACAAAACAAAGAACACCAAAAAAAAAAATCCTAATTAAAATAAAAAAAATACAAAGATAAAGAAAAAAGAATACATACCTTTTAAAACTACCACCAAAATAATAAAATCTCTTCAAAAAGCCAAATAAAAACGGAGAGGAGAAGAGAAATGGAGAAGAAGAGAAACGAAGCCGAGAGAAAAAAATGAACCAAATGGGGGGAAAGGGGGTGTTTTATATGGCAATTTTTCCGACGGAATTACCGACGGACATCAATTGTTGTCGGTGGCATTAAATTCTGTCGGTAATATCGTTGGAAATTAATTGATATGCGCACCAAAAAAGTTCGAAAATCCCGCCAGACTTTTTGATCCGTTGGAAAATCCATCGGTACTTGTGGTGACGGACACGCGTCTGACATGCATGCGCTTCGGGATGTGGGTATTCCGTCGGTAATATACGTTGGTAACACCGTCGGTGATTGTGGCACAATCCCGTAAATTTTTTTCAACTCTCTGTGAAATACCTACGGGTTATAATCTGTTGGTGACGCTGTCGGTGATTGTGGCACACTCCCGTAAATTGTTTTCAACTCTCTATGAAATACCGACGGGTTATAGTCCGTCGGTGTACCCGTCGGTGAAACCGTAAATTTTTCTTATTTTTTTGTGTAACCCTGTCACAAAATCTTGAATTGCAATCTTACAGCACACGCAAAGACAATAACAAGAGTCGACCATTAAAGAAGAATAAATATTTCATGTTCCAAATTATTGCATTATAAAAATAAGGCTTTAGAACATGTTTAGTTAGTCGGAATTTTCATCTTTGTCCTCAATTGAATTGTTATCATCAGCTTCATCGCACTCTTCAATTTCGTTATCATCTTCTTCAACAACATTCTTTTGTTCACTAGTAGAGGTCAGAACAACATTCAATTCCTCTGCGTCAACATCAACAAGACTATCGTTGAAAACACGAAAATTCAAATTTTCTTCTAAGTCAATCAAAGGAGCAACTCGGTATGGTTCAACCAACTCACTAGCTTGAAAGACTTCATCTATCACACTTGTGTCTTTGTTCTCATCCTGAACAACCTCGACACGACCCTTGGGTTTTGTTTTTAAAATGGATAACCAATCAACTCTTGATCGGTCCTTTCTAAAGGAAGGGGTGTGTGTGTAATAAACTTGTTGGCATTGCTTTGCGAAAACAAAGACGTCGTTTACGTTATGGTGTCTAGCTTTTGAGTTGATTTCAACGAGACCATAGTGAGGATCTACTTTGATTCCTCTGTCAGTTGTGTCATACCAATAGCATTTGAATAAAAACATTCTATTCTGCTCGCTATGATATTGCAGTTCGATGACCTCTTCCAATCTACCATAGTAGTCAACTTCAAACTCACTAGAAGTCGATCCCTTAATACAAACACCGTTGTTGTATGTCTTTCTTTCATGCCCGTATTCTTTAGTATGAAAGACATATCCATTGACAAAATACTCGTTATATCACTTGACTTTTCTTTCAGGGCCCAGGATTAGTAAAGACAAGTGAAATAGCAGCACTACCTCCCATTTGATAAACCTTGTAAATTAAATACAACAATAATCAATAAACGGATATTATGTAAAATTGACATACAATTAATTACATTGCAAGAGATAATGAGTTTGTGATAGGACTTACATGTGTTCTAAACCATATGGCAAATTGTTCATCTTGTAATTGAAAGATCCGGGATTCGGTTAGCTGTGAGTTATTGGACGTAAGTATCGTCGATGTTGCCTGCAAGGTTGTTCCAAATTATATGAGTTTATGGTATCACAAAACATAAATAATACACTCTTGACAAAGTTTAAGTCGAACATCTACTTACTTTAAAAAAGGTCTCAGCTCATCATAGTTAAATAGGACATAATTGTGTTCTTATCTGAACTCTATTTCAGACAAATATCTTCCCCTCACGACATTTTTAGGTGTGGGTCGTCCAAGATTGGAGAATATTGACAAGTTCCCACTTGAAGGCACTTCACCACCATCATCATGCCGTGGAACACGGTTGATCCTTGTTCTCAAATGAGGTTCGAAATAGTATGAGATAAATGTTGAGATCTCCTCAACAATATAGGCCTCACATATTGACGCCTCAACATGCGCCTTGTTCTTACGGGTAGATGCTCCATTGAGTCAAAAAATGATGGAGGGAATATCTTCTCAAGTTTGCATATTGTCTCAACGATATTCTTTTCAAGCCTTTCAATGTGATCAACATTCAACTTGCTGGAGCATATATCTCTCGAAGAAATGATCGATCTCCGTTAGTGCATCCCATATCCCCTTTAGCAACAAATCACGAAAAGCTAATGGGATGAGTGTTTGTATAAACACATGGCGGTCATGACTCTTCATTCCATATAATCTGCATTCCTCCGTATTAACCAGCCTTGATATGTTCGAGGCATGTCCATCGGGGAAACACAGACTCTTAAGCCATTTGTAGACTAATAGTTGTGCGTTTTTCTCTAGCACGAAGCTTGCTCTTGGTTTTGCGACCCGTGACCCATCACAAACCAACTCCATATTTTTACGGTTACATAACAGCGCTACATCCAATCTAGACTTGATGTTGTCCTTTGTCTTCCCCTTCACATCCATGACGGTGTTGAAAATGTTCTCAAACACGTTCTTTTCAATGCGCATGACGTCAATGTTATGGCGGAGAAGATTGGTGTTCCAATAAGAAAGCTCCCAAAAGATACTTCGCTTCACCCAATTATGGGTCAAACCAAAACCAGGAAACTTCGCTACTCCGATTGGAGACCAAACACAATGTCACCATACTCTAACACAACATCAAACAATTCTTCACCAGAAAGACGTGGGGGTGCAACATCCTTTTCAACTCTGCCAACAAAGAAATCATTTTTGTTCTTTCTATACCTGTGATTCGGCGGCAACAAATGACTGTGATAGTAAAAAAAAGAAGCTTTACCCCCGTTTGTTAGCGTGAATGCCTTGTTGTTCTCCATACAGTATGGATATGCTAGCTTTCCATGCGTGCTCCAACCAGAAACCATTCCATAAGCCGGGAAATCATTGATAGTCCACATCAAAGCCGCTCTCATAACAAAATTCTGTTTCCTCGAGATGTCATAAGTCAAAGATTCAGAGGACCACAACTGTGTCAACTCATCAATCAACGGACGAAGACAAACATCTATATTCCGCCCTGGACTGCTCGGACCTAGTATGACCATAGATAAAAACATGAACTTCGGCCTCATACACACCCCCGGTGGCAAGTTATAAACCATCGGTATGACCGGCCAACAAGAATAAGGAGCAAAGAAATGACCCAAATGGGTTGAATCCGTCTCGTACACAACCCAAGACGCACGTTCCTTGATTCAACTGAAAAGTGAGGATGCACACTGTTAAAGTGTTTCCATGCTTCACCGTCCGAAGGATGAACCATCACTCCATCAACCGTATGGTGTGATTGGTGCCATGTCATGTGCTCAGCAGTCCTTGGTGACATAAATAACCTCTGCAGTCTAGGTGTGATTGGGAAGTATCTAAGTTTTTTATATGCCACGAGAGTCTTCCCTCTACCGGTTCCGGGTTTGTAACGGGAATGCTTGCATGTCATGCACTCGGTCATCTCAAGCATTTTCAAGGTAGTATAACATGCGAAAGTTAGGGCAAATATCAATTTTCCGGTATCCTAAACTAAGGGGTTTCATCATGGACTTGGCGGCATAGAAGTTCTCTTTCACTGTTCCCTTCAGGTAAAATGTTTCTCGCCTATTCAATAATCTTGTCATAACCGGCCTCACTCAACTCGTGATCTGACTTGATGGTCAACACCTGTGCTACAGCTGATAATTTACTGTGGTTTGTGCAGCCATTTCGTAATGGTTCGTTAGAATCTTTCAACAAATCAAAAAACCTTGCTGCATCTGCATTAGGTTCTTCTTATATGATTGGACATTCTCTGACATTACCTTCACTCATTCTCATTGCATCCATAACCATATTCCTGTAAGGATTACTGTTCTCATTTCCAACTTCATGCATGTTGCTAGCACTAGAACTTGACCAAACCACCTGTTCTTCCATGCTCTCATCAGGAACAAATAGTTCTCCGTGTGCATACCAACACAGGTAATCCTCCATGAACCCTTTGGTTAGAAGATGCATCGTTACAACATCTTGATGCGTAAACTTTAAATTTTTACACTTCCCGCATGGACACCTAATACCGCCATCGAGAAATTCCTCGGAATAGATGTTGTGAAATTAATAAAACCCTAGACACCGTTACAATAATCCATCCTCCACAATCCTTGGGGTGAGTCCCGATACATCCATGAACGATCATCCATGACTTCTATTGAACCTCTATAAAACATAACAAAAATATTGGTTTTCCCCGACATTATCAAACAAACTAAAACAACACTTATGTTAAATATTCATTATCAATTATCAACTATCAACGTTCATACATATAAATTTATACATATATAAATTTACAAAAATCACAACTTTGAAATAGAATTGATAACAATTAAAAAAGACCCGTTAAACAAGCTATTAATTATTTATTTCATCACAACACATTTAATTTGGTGTAATTCAAACAAAATTTCAACAATTTACAAACAAATATAATTTGACAAAATCTAAAACAAATTATAACAACTACAAAATTATACATTCATACTACAAGTTTCTTTGACAAATAACAATAAAACAAGTACATACGTTAACAAAATACATATACTAAAAAAACAATAAAATTCACATTTAAATGTTAAAACTAAAAAGAATAGATTTACTTACAAAAAAATGATAAAATCCACAAGAAACAGATATTGTGACCACGTACAAGGTATAAGAAACTTGAGTGCTTGTGTTGAGAATAGTGGAGAGTTGGGATAGGTGGTTGGTTGTAGTTTGGGAGGGGGAGAGGTGGGATGGGAAAGAAGAAGAAGGAGAAACAGAGGAAGAGAGTGTCGGCAGAGGGGGTGTATATAATGGTTTTTACCGATGGAATCCCCGACGGATACATTCCGTCGGTGATTCTGTCGGTAACAGTGCCATGTCACTGTACGACTATCTCAGTTTGAATCCCTTGGTCATTCCGTCGGTAAAATCATCTGAAAAAACTCCACGTCACCACGCCGTTGCATCTTTCCAAACAAAATGTATAGTCCGTCGGTATATACCGACAGATTTTGAGACGGAATTTAGTCCGTCGGTAATAATTACCAACAAAATATTTCCGTTGGTAATTCCGTTGGTTTTCGCCGGTTTTCTGGTAGTGAAATGGGTTCCGGTTAAAAACCAAAATCTTAGGATTAAAAACCCGTAAACTTGTTATCAATGCAAATAAACCCTATATTATCTACTAGTCAAGTCGCCTGAATGGTTTAGTGTAAACAATGGGACCAAATTTGATCTAAATCATAGTGCTAAGGCAATTTTCTTTCCAAGAACATGAAGAAACCAAACCCAGCAACCTAAAAGTTTCCAGCCTACTATTAAACCCAAAACTAGCCTCTTAGGCTTCTAAAACCTGTTTCTTTTGGTCCTTACAAACCATATTATCAATATTAAGCATCGTTGAATTTAAAGAACTAACAAATAAAATAAAGTCATCAATAACATGCATGAAGTTCCAAAGTTCAAAACTACTAAAGATAATCAACAAGCATATTCATGCTATTTGGATTCAAAACATGATATTTTTAACATCTATATGCCAAAACATACTTGTATGAACCATGAACTTGCACTAAAATCATCAAATTAATCAACATGCTTCCAAAATATTTAACCCACAAACAAAAACAACTTATTGTTTTATTACAAAACAGATTCAAACACCAATCAAAATATCTCAAATACATCATCATCATGCTATTAGGCTAAAATCACATAATCAAACAAGTGTGAAAACCAAGAATCATGTCTTTAGTGCAAGCCTCAATAACAAATTATTAACCAACACTAAAACAAATTATCATAATGAAATCTAATAAAACAAACTCTGCTGAAAAAACATCAAATTATTCCAGCACCAAAATCAAGCCAAAAATTGCAAGATAAGCTCAAACAATATCAAAATAGGTTTAAACATTAAGAAAGCATGAAAAGGAAGGCACATGGACTCCACGCTTGAATTTCTATATGGTTATACCTTCTCCAAGCTTGCTAGCTATGAACTATTTTCCTTCTCTTTTATTTACTTCTTTCCCTTTCACTATATTTTTTCCAAAGCTTGTTAGACCCTCTATATTAGGCTCTTGAACTTTCACATCAGGATCTTTTCATAGTGTGTTTCTTCCATGTTTTTCCTCTCTCTCTTTTTATTTTTATTTTTTAGGGGGTATTTATAGGGTTTTGCTAGGGTCTTTGATGGATTCAAATATTGATCAATCAAAGCTTAGCTTTTTTATCAAAATGAGAAAGTTCTGGACAAATGTTAACAATCAGAACCTTTGTCTTTCAATGGTTTTGAGACAATGGTTTTGTAACAAAATTACCTAGGAGGTTTTCTTTTTCTTGGAGACAAAGGCATGCATCCCTCACCTTCTGATTATGGATGAAAGATTTATGACCCTTGATAAGAACCCTCTAAAATTTTTTAAGTGTGAACACACGAAAAATGGTTTTGTACAAATAGGTATCTTAGTCAAGACTGACTGAGTTGACCAATTTTGAGGCCGCGCCAGAGCAACTCCAACGTAAATGTTATTACAGACCACTTAAACTTTATAAAGGAGAATCACATCTTTCGATTTGGTCCATTCTTGTTCAATTTGGATGTCTGTAGCTCCATATTCACTTGTTGAAGGCGACAAACTGGATTATCCGAGAATCTGAAAATGTAGTAATGGCTAATTAGGAATAAGATGTTGTTGAGTTCGATAAAGAAAATGGGATATAAGTGCTTGATGGTCGTAGTTGATCTTTGTAGAGGCGGTGTTTCTCAATTAAATGGTGGTGGTTACAGCCCTAGAAGTGGTCGGAAATGCCACATTCATTCGTTTGAAGGTGCCTACTTGATCAACCAAATTGCCAACAAAAAACTAAACAATGGCTGAACGACGCATCGTCTAGGTTAAACCCTAGAAATTAGGGTTTTTAATTTGGGATTTGAAAATTTTCACTTTAGTCCTTATTCTTCAAATTTGTTTTAATTGCACCTATAATTGTCTCTCAAACTCTTAATTTCATGTAATTTCACCCTTATCCAGCTCAATCATCAGCCTCAAAGTTCAGCACCATTTTAATCTTGGTCCTTAGTTTCTAATTTGTGCATTCGGACCCTTAATTGACCATTAAACTTTCAATTTTCTTCAATTTGGCCCCTAATTTTGTCAAATTTAGTCTCTACAGTCATGCGCCTTTTTTTCAGTTTGGTCCTTGGTTTTAGATTTCTTCAATCAAGTTCCTAATTGCCTACCAAACTTCAATATTCTTACAATTAAGCCCTTGATTCATCCAATTAAACCTCCTAAAAAACCAATTAAGTCTCTGAACTTTAATTTATTTCAATTAACACCCAAATTGACTCTAAAAACTTATTTTCCCAGTAATCAAGTCCTCAATAAAATTAATTAAGCCTTCCAAAATTCTCATTAAGTCCTTACCTATCCAAATTTGTATTTCTTTACCCTAATAGAAATATTTTCACCAATGGGGCCCTTTGTCAATTGGAATTGGGTTGTTAATTATAGCAGTTTTGTACATTTTCATCCTTCAACTTTTCCACTTGTAATTTGGTCCTTCACCATCAACTTGAGTAATCTTTTAGGTTTTTTTCATGTATATCCTCTTGTATTTTGGATTTTCTCTTTCTATTTTTTCTTTTTTCTTGTCTTGATTTTTTATGGAGTCAAAAGTAGGTAATAACAAATTGATTGTAAATAAGTTTTAGAAATTGAAAACTGTAATATAATTAGCACATGAGATTAAAATTCTAGATTTAAAAAAATCAAGTAAGGACTTGATTTACGAGAACGCAACCTTCAAGTGTTGATCAAATTCTAGGAGGAAGAACTATCTTCATACAATTTTCGCACAAATCTTAAATAAGTTTATGTTGTTTAATGAGATCCATGAGACTTGAAAAAACTATTTTCACTATGTCATGTATTTCAAGAAACCCAACAACGTAATCATAGAGAAATAAGAGGTGCAGCAAATCACTTTAAGGCACTCATACTTTTTCATGTTTTGGAGTAGCTGACTCTAAAACAATTGGCATACACACACACAAACATAGGAAAAAGAAGAAGAAAACAATAAAGTTAAAAACGACTTAATTATGCTTGGTAATTAACTTAACCAAGCAAAGCAAGGCCTAATACATTATCACTAAAGAGCTCAATAGAGTAATTTTTTCTTTCGATAATCCATAATCACCACCCCACCATAATGTTTAGCTGCCTCCTTGTTGTTGATAACATCCATTTTCATCATGGGAACTTGGATTCCACAATAATCATATCGTTGCGGATGGTGTTCTTGATGAGGTGAAGACCTCCTAGGGCATCCGTACCACTCATCTATTAGTGCAAACCCTTCCAACCCAATCTTGTAAAGGCGATCTGCTTGGCGAGCCATTTGCAAAATGACACTAAACAATAAGAAGAAGAAACAGTTTAAGTAGGTTCTGAGTTTGAGCTTGACTGAGTTTGAGCTTGACTTATACATATGGTTTGAAGCCAAGCTAGTCCGTATATATAGAAATCATAGAAGCCTCTCTAGTTAATCTTATAGGTTCACTGTGGTCAAAATCAAAATCTTCAAAGAAAGATATAATTCTCACAACTTCTGATGATTGATTCTGTTGCTTTTTCTTTTTTATTATTCTCTATGTTGTTAATTCCATTCACATCTCAGAGAACCTATCGATCCAAAGGCTTTACCAAGTATTACGACTTTTCCAAAATTCAATTAAGAAATATCAAATTCTGGATATGCATGCATGATTCACCATAATAATTATAGCATTCTTTGAAAATATATAGGGAAGAAGGCTTTCGTTCCTTGCAAGAAGGGTGGATTTATGGTTAAGTTCTTTGAAAATAATTACAGCATTCACATGTTATGCAGTTTCTTTCTCTAATGAGAAAAATCTATACTTTTCCCTTCATCCCAAACATTTGTTACAGAGTTAGCTATGAGTCGATTGACGAATTAAACATATTCTTTCCTTGTGCATGAAGTGTGAAGACTGAGAATGACCTTTTTGACTAAACCCACAAGATACTCCAAATTGGATCCTCAAGGACCCCTTTCCAAATCGAGCAGGACCAGGAAAAAAAAAAGTTCTTATTAATACCAATTTTTCATGCTATAAAAAATCTGCCTCAATGTTGTGTTGGTATCTTTAAGGTTCTAAATGCTTGAAATGTTCTTGTCAATTAATGCGGTAGGCAAAGGTCTGGATTTAAGGTCTTGGCGGTGGCAAGGCAAGTAAGATATTGTCTGATGCTTTTTTACTTGAATATTATAGCCGGTTCATGCGAAAGAATATTTCATTTCAAAATTAGATTACGCATATGACATGGAATTCGGATTAATCAAGAGTTCATGAATAAAGTGATAAGAAATATATATAATTGAGAGATAAGAAAGGAATATATATTGGTAACTCCTTCTCTCTTGAACGGCTTTCATGCTTAGACAAATCCACTTGTATACATCACCGCTTTTCTATATTGAAGTTTTTTAATTACTAATATTGTTTCAGACAAATTGCTACAATGTTGTGAAATTTTAGGAGAAATGCTTATTATTGTGTATTTTTTCTGGACTGTTGGACATTTTTAATTTGGTTTGATGTGTATTATTGATTTTGAGGTGATTTGAGTATTTGTGGTTAGTTATGAGTTTATTATTAGATTGTGATTGTTTTTTGGACATTAAATATTGATGCATGAATTATGTTTGGGTTTGTGTTAATTCCTTTGAATTAATACGCAGTTTGAACAAAGTTTGTGAAATTAATAAGATTCGTGTGGATTTTTGGTGTTGCTCGTTTCAAGTTGATGAATGATATTTTGTTTTGAATTAATATCGTGGTTAAAATAGCCTTGATAAAAATAATTTATTTGTGTTTTACTAAACACTATCTTCGTCCATTTTCAAAATCTTTGGAAGATCATCTTGCAATTAATTTTGAGTTCTCCATATTTTCCAACCATCATGTATTTAATATTTAAAATCGTGACATACACACGAGACGCTTCTTCGATGTTAAACGAATCGTTTTAACTTTTACAAAAACAACAAAAAAAAATCTCTTTTTTCAAAAATACAATTTTATCTTAAATAACATACGACCAAGTCTTCCAAAAATAAAAATAAAAATCATATCTTGTTTAAAATATAAAATACATGGTTTGTCTTAGTACCAAACTATAACATCCTCAAATTATAATGTCATAAAATCTCAAACATTTCTTTACGAATGTCAAGTATTGAATAATATGTCTAAGATTATGGATTTTTATTTTATTTTTTGAAAAGTTTGGCAGAGTTTCCTCTATTTTTGTTGGTATCAAGTTATCAATAACACTTCTATTATATGCCATTACAACTTCCATCTTGATCCAATCATCCTGGATCACATCCCATTCATCAATCAATCTCTCAAAACTTATAGTTATCAACATATTCAAGTCTCAAAATATCAATTAACAAGTCAACATAAAAGAATTACTAAAACAAATTGAAAGATAAACAATTTCATCACTAAAAAGTAATAAATGTTAATTAACTACATATATGCATTTAGACTAAATGGATAAAATATTAAGATTAAGAGTCATATTGTCTTAAAACATATAATGTATTCTACTACTTTATATTATAAACTTATCTTATCATTCTGAAAATGATTTACCATACTAACATCTATACATATATATAATACATCCATTACATATTACACATCTTCTATTTGATTTTTACAACACGAAGGTAATACAATCATTACATACTACACATCTTCTATTTGATTTTGACAACACAAGGGTTTTCAAAGAAAACAAAGACATAAATATTACATTCCAAAATAATAATTCATAAACAGAAAAATCCTACATCTAACGATCTGCATCACCTCGCGTATCTGTTTCAACAATAACCACATTAATTAATTTACTTAATATCTTAGTCATATATTAATTATTTTACTCTTAACCTCTGAAATTTAATACTTCTAACTTCATTCAATTAATTTACATAATCTTTTCAAAAATTAAATATCCAGCTAACTCATCTCGATTGCCAATAATTCTAACACTTTCATATAATTACCCATAAATTTGGTTATCCTTCCTCAGTTACCAATAAATCCGATAATTCCATCTGAATTACCCATCATCCCGCTAACCTCTTTTGTTAGCCAATCAATCCGGTAATTCCATACGAATTACCCCATATCTGATTAACCTCTTTGTTAACCAATAAACCCGGTAATTCTCATAATTACCCAAGGAATCTAGCTAACCTATTTTGGTTGCCAAAATCAATTCGGTAATTCCATATGAATTGCCCAAAGATCCGGCTAACCTCTTTTGTGAGCCAAATAGTAATTCCGGTAATTTCACATAAATTACCAATAATTCTCATTTGTAATAATCACTTAATTTATTCATTTGCTTTATTCTTTTAACATCAATTAAATAAACAACATAGATATTTAAGGAAAACTTACAAATAAGGTGACGAATCACTTACCTTGTGCTCGTGATGGCCCAGCTCCTCCTATTTGATAACCAACTCCAAACACAACTTCTGAATCAATCAAATATCATTATATCATTAGTACATCAATAGTTTTCTTACGTACCGAAACGCAAAGAACATTTTTTTTAATTCATTCTAATAAAAATTCATTCTCAAACATAACACCATCATTTCACATACAACCACATATTTAAAAAAAATAACTTCTTTTCTTGCTTTATGTTCATAATTCCTCCATTAAATAATCCTTCTATTCTTTATGCCTTCACATCATATTATTTATTTTATCTAAACATATGTAAGAACTATATTCAAACACAATCTAAACATCTTGTCTTCATACTTTCTTTTTAACTAGTTCAATTCTCTTTTAAATTGAATTTACTTATTTTTCTCAACTTTAATGTTATTTCTTTATTTAGTCATTCTTGCATGTTTCAAATATCATGATTAAACATAGTTTCCTAAAAATTAACATCAAAACTCATTCCTCCACTTTTCCTTCATTTGGCCAAATGTCATCTTCTTTTTCCTCCCCCAAATTTTTCTTCATTTACTTGTTATTTCAACTTGTTTTCATGCTATTCCACTTAAACTTCATCATTTTTCCTTCCCTTCCTAATTCCCCCAAATTCCCATAAGAACCCTAAGTTCAAGAATCAAGGATTTAAGGGAAATTAAAGTAAAATTTCATGAAATTACTTCCTAACTTAATCAATTTAGCTTAAAAACATCTAAATCAAACATTAAATCCAAACTTCTCATACTTACCAATTGACTTTCTTCCAATTTCTCTTCTCTCCCAAGGTTAGCCAAATTCTCTCTCTCAATTACTCCTTCCTTCACTTGATTCTTCCTTAGATTAGTGTTTTATAAGTTGGACTTTGTAAGTTTACAAGGTTATTCTCTCACTTTTCTTATTTTTTCCTTACTTTTCTCTCTTTCTCACTTGCTTTTTTTCTTTTCTTTCTTTTCCCACTCGCTTCGCGCCTCGGCGGCAAGATATAAAAGGAAAGGAGAGCTGATTTGTTTTATTTTTTAATGGCAAATAATCATTTCACCCTTAATGAGTCCTTTTGCTTTTATTTGACGATCCTTATTTTTTTTTAGCAATACCAAGCTCCGTTCATCCTAAAACTTTAACCAAATTTTATTCAATATAGTTTAAAGTCCCTCGTAAAATTTCAGCTCAATCTGAGGATTGGATTGAAAATTACGTCAAATAACGTAAAACTAGTCAAATTGTGATTTTTTTGTCAAATTTCCGAATTTCTCCAACAATTCTGAAATTTTAACCCAAGCTAAGGCATCATATTAGAAGGCTCCACGCAAATTTTTAGAATTGTCTAATAACCCGATCAATAGTTATGAAATTTTTTATTTTACATAAAACTAGTCAATTTATGATTTTTCGTCTAGGGGGTTTACATTCTCCCCTCCTAAAAAAAATTTTGTCCTCTAAATTCATACCTATGTAAGAAAATAATCTAGAATATTTCTTCTTCATTTCGACTCTCTCTCCTAGGTTTCTTCTTCTATTTGAGAGTTTCTCCACAATACCTTTACTAACGACACCTTTTTATTTCGTAACTCTTTTATACTTCGGTCCATAATTTGCACTGGCTGTACCTCTATAGTTAAATCTTCCCGTGCTTCCATCGAAATTTGTGGCAAAATTCATGCAAGATCCAAGTCTGCTTTCCGCAGCATCGAAACATGAAACACATTATGTATCATATCTAAATGTGGTGGTAGTATTATTCGATAGGCAACCGTCCCAATTCTTTCTATAATTTTATATGGGCCGATATACCTGGGTGCTAATTTGCCTTTCATTCCAAACCGAATCACATGCTTCCATGGTGCAACTTTTAAAAATACCATATCTCCAATTTGAAACTCTAGAGGTCTCCGTCAATTATCAGCACAACTCTTTTGCCGGTCTTGAGCTTTTTTCATCATTTACTTTATCACCTTCACTTTATCAACCGTGATCTCGCACCCGTTCAGGTCCCAATAATTTTCTTTCCGTAACTTCATCCCAACATACTGTAGTTCAACATCACCTTCCATGCAATGCTTCATATGGTTCCATGCCAATAGTAGATTGATAACTATTATTATAAGTAAATTCTACTAATGGCAAGTGATCCTCCCATTGACCTCCAAACTCTAGAATACAAGCCGCAACAAATCTTCCAAAATCTGAATTGTCTTTTCAGATTGCCAATCAGTCTATGGATCAAAAATCATTCTTAAATTCAATATGGTACCCAAAGCCCGTTGTATACTCGGCCATAACCTTGATGTAAACCAAGGATCCCTATCAGAAACTATATAAACTGGTACACCATGCAATCTCACCACCTCTTTAATATATAATTGAGCTAGTTATTCAACCGAATCCCCCATCTTCATAGGCAAAAACAAAGAAGACTTTGTCGGTCTATCCACGATCACCCATATGGCATCAAGTCCTTTCCTCTTCTCGGTAACCTAGATACAAAATTCATAGTGATATTCTCCCATTTCCATTCCGGAATCGAAAGAGATTGTAATTCTCCAACTGGCCATTGATGCTCTACATTCACCTGCTGATATATGGTACACTTGGGCACGTATTATGCTATCTCCCTCTTCATTTTTTGCCACCAGTAACTCTCCTTCAAATCCTTGGATGGATATATGGCATACATTTTCGTGCTCCCTGGATGGATCGCCAATTTAGACTCATGAGTTTCTTTTAAGACTTCACTTTTTAAAACCTTATCATCAGGTAAATATATTATGTTTCCCATAACTACGAGCCCATCTTGACACTCGAAATAAAGAGTCTTGGCCTACTTTTACATTGTTCATTTCTTTCATCACTTCAGGATCTTCACCTTGAGCTTTTCGAATCTTTTCTCTCATATTAGATTATAGCACTAACGTTGCCAATAATATTCCTCCCGAAGTCACATCCAAATGCACATTTAGCTCACTTAGCACTAGTAAACCACTAATAAAAGCTTTATTCTTCCGACTCAGAGCATCTACCACCACATTTGCTTTCCCCGGGTGATAGTCAATAATACAATTATAATCTTTCATTAGCTCCATCCATCTCCTATGTCACATATTCAATTCTTTTTGTGACATCAAATATTTTAAACTTTTGTGATCTGTAAAAATCTGCACTTGTACCCCGTACAGATAATGTCTCCATATCCTCAAAGCAAACACCACAACCGTCGCTCCAAATCATGTACCGGATAGTTTATCTCATATGGTTTCAACTGTCTAGATGCATAAGCGATTACCCTTCCGTGGTGCATAAATACACAACCCAAACCCTTATTGGAAGCATCACTATACATAACAAATCCCTCCTGTCCTTTTGGTAAAGCCAATACTGGGGTTGAAGTTAGCCTGGAGTTTAACTCTTGAAAACTTGTTTTACACTCTTTTGACCATTCAAACTTAACTTCCTTCCGAGTTAGTCGAGTCATTGGAGAGGCTATCGTTGAAAATCCTTCTATAAATCTTCTATAATATCAAGCTAAGCCTTGAAAACTATGAATTTGAGTCACATTCATAGGTCTTTCCCATTTCAATATTGTTTCTATCTTCTTCGGATCCACATAGATACTCTTCTTCGATATTACATGGCCAAAAAATACCACTTCGTTTAGTATATTTCCATGCATTTTGGGTTTAATAACCGGTTTATTGAATTCATTAGAACTTTGTCAATATTTCAAAAATCCATAAAAAAATTTAATTCATCAGAAATAATTGTCAATTTTTTGGTATAAATGTTGAACTTACAAGTATGCTGGTATTTAAATATCATGAGTTGACGAGAAAATTCTCAAAATTATTTTAAATATTCACCAATTTTAATTAGGAGCATTTTTTATCACAATACACGAGTTGTGGAAAGCTGTTCCACCTTTAAAGATAGATGAACCCTGTTAGGGCACCTATATGGATCTTGTCTACAACCATAATAAATTCATAAAAACCAGATTTATTCACATGAATAAATCCCCATCTTAAGTCATAGACATACCACCATTTAGGAATCCATAAAAACCTTTAAACCACACAATACACTTTACCTCAGGTAGGGTGCATTAGGAGTACTAGTACCTTACCCAACCACAATCAGTCTCTTACCCTTGGAATATCTGATAAAACCAGTATACCCAAGTTTCTTAGCGACTTTGAACCAAAAAACTAGGTGGTGACTCCCATGACCCCCCGACATCTTGCGCCCATATGCGACACTTGGCATCCAAAAGCTAAAAGGATAAGTTAAAGATTGAAAAAAGATTGGATTTTCAAAAGGAAGAAAAGTAATAACTATTCTGAATTTTAGGAAGATATAATCCCTCATTAACCTAATAGGTGATGTCCATGAGGCATACCTCTAACTTATTTTACATGTTTAATGATGTTTTCGAACTTGCTTTACTATTATGATGTTCTTTAGTTTTGATTTTGATTAATACATAAAAAGGTTGTTTTATTATTTAAATCTTGCTTTGAGTTGTTTGTTAATGTCCCTGAATACTTAGGTGATGTTTGTTGGATGAGTTTTGATGAAATAAAGTACTTTTGAAATCTACTAGATGTGGCAGCAAGGTTATGATGTTTTTTTATGTTGACTAATGCATGTTCTTAGTTTCTAGGTTTTGGTTGGGTCTTATTGAAGGTTTAGGAAGAAAATTGAATCCAAATTGCATAAATATATAGGCTATTTTAAGTTTGTAGTTTTGAAGTTTTGAACCTCTTGCATGATTTTGATGTTATTTGTTTTTTTTATTCAAACATGTTTGGTTATGGTAGTGTGACTTTTTGAAACGAAGAAAGCATTTTTTAGTGGTTGAAAATGTCAGTTTTGGTGGCTTGACAATAGCCGGGTTTTCTAAGGCAGTGTTCTATGTTCTTGGGAATAACATTGGCTTATCTCTATGTTTTGGACCAGTTTTGGTCCATTCCTTTGCATTAAATACCTCATTGGACTTGATTAATTAGTAGTCTAGAGTTCATTTGTATCAATAACAAGTTTTATTGGGGTTTTAATCATAGGGTTTTGGTTTTGAACCAAAACCTATTTTAACTCAATCGTGATTATTGGTTGATAATCATCAATGCTTGATGCTTAATTATTGTTCAATGATTGATTTCCATCCTTTATGTGATTTTTATTTCCTGAAATATGGTCTAGATTAGAATTCATGTTGCTAGAATTTGAGTTTTAATGTTTTTCATGTTATTCGTGTTCTTTTTTTTTTTGCATTTGCATTTGATTCGTTATTTTCGAGTTTTTTCATGTTTTTTGGTGTTTAATCTGTTTTTTGGCTTTTGTTTTCTTTTTGAGTTGTTTTCGGGTCAAACCAGGATCTTTGGTTCGGTTTATGGTTGAAACCAAAGATTTTAGGTCATCCTAGTCAGGTCAACTCGATTGGGTCAACCCAGTTGGGTCAAGAATAGGTCAAAGGGTTAAGACCTTGTTTAGCTTGCAATATTTTTGCTAAAAGGGTTTTTTGGTTTAAGGGTGTGTTTGGCAAACACCCCCTTATGCTTGTTTCGACAGTTTTATTACAAAAAAATTAGGTATTTTTTTTCCAAACAAAGCCTAAAAAATTAAAAAAAATAACAAAAAAAATAATTTTAATCACATCTATCTTTAATTAATTTGTTGTTATTTAAAAATTTATTTTACTTGCAACATTTTTTTCTTACAGACTACAGCTCTTAGACGTGAGCCAAGCCTAATGGAGCTTTTTGTGGAGACGTACGTGTAGAGTGAAGACTGCCAAAAAGAGGTGCAACAGTTCGTTAACTACTGCGCTCAACACTTTGTGGTATGTTCGTTCAACCATTTTCTTTTGTAAATTATTATTTACTTGAATTAAATTTGATGATTTCAGTTTTTTTATTTCCAGGAGACATATAACAGCCGATTGAGGGAGAGATACGTGAACGATCCTTCGACCCACCTGGATTTCGATCCAGATTTGTGGATAGAGGCAGGATCATCTAGTAGACCCGATAGAAATCAGGTGTGCAAACTCTCCAACACCACGACCAACTTGTAGATGGCCCGTAGTGTCTCAATCGTTGGGAGCTTGCAATCGATATTGACCACCCAGTCTCAGGAGTTCGCGACCTTGCAACAACATACGACCCATCTCATTGAAGAATATGAACGACTCTATGCGGATTATGATGAACTCCGTAGAATGGCCATGGATATAAGATCACAGATGGGTGGTACATGTGCGTCCTCTTTTTGGCCGATGGTCCCGGAACGATCGGCCTCCTCCAACGCCGCCATTTTTCTAGTTTAATTTTATTTGAACATATAAATTTGTAATGAATATTTGGCTTTTATACTAAGGTAATTTATTTTTACATACTTGAATTTTATACAATTTTATATTTTTTATTATTTTCTTTTTTTGTTCAATAAATAATTTTTAAAAATATATATATTTTTTAATTATTACGGACGGAGTTACCGACAAACTTTGTTCGTCGTTATATTCCAAAGAGTTGAAAAATAATTACTGCATATGCCATTTCAACTGTTACATCAACGATGGAATAATTCCTTCGGTATTTTATAGAGGGTTTGGAATAAAATTACTCCATATGCCACTTGTCAATCACCGAAGAAATAATTCCGTCTGTATATTCCAGTGGAAAAAAAATTGGCTTGCATTTTCTATACCGTAAAACTATCGGGTTTTTTTTTACCGACATTAATGAAATTACTGACAAGGGGAATTTACCGATGGACTGCTTCCGTCCGTAAATCAGTCGGTAAAATTCTTGCTGACAGAATGGTAGAGTAAATACCGACAAAAAATTTTGTCGGTAAAACTGTTAAATGCAGTAGTGTTAAGAAGCTTGTCATCACTTGTGGTTTGCGGATCTGCTGGTTATATTAATACGTACACTCATGCTTACAGTGCAACAATCAGAGACCCCTCCACGGCTCATCATTGAGCTCTGTACAGTTCCAAACTTAGTCGGTGAAATCACACCTTGAAGAGCTTCAAAGCATTTCAAGAGCATATTGTATCTTTCAATTCCATGCTAAGTAAGAGGTGATAATGAAGAAGTAAGAAAGATAATTATGACAATACATACAAATAGAAAATGATATATAAATCACAGAAAGTTTATTTGAAGAAGTAAGAAGAAGCTCCTGACTCGAGTTCTAGCAACCTCTCCTCGTCTACGTTTAGCAGAGGGAGAATATCGTACAGGACTAAAGGTAACACAACTGGAGGAGGTTATGCATACAAGAAAGCTAAGTGATTAATCAATAGGTCTTTAAAACGGAACTGGTTTACCCTTAGGATAATCGACATAAACCCTCCCCTTGTAGCGTTGAGCTGCCTCGTTGCTGTCGATAACTTCTGTTGCATAGTAATATGTGGGATGAGCATAGGGAACCTTCATAACTGGTGGCCGCCTCTTGGCCCGGCCGAAGTGCTCATCAATGGCCGCAAAACCCTCCTGCCCAATCTTAACAAGACGATCTGCCTGACGTGCCATGTTAACTACAATTAATCAACACACAAAGACAAGTAGCTGTTTATAGGTTTTGTTGGTTTTCTTGCTTTGGCTAATATGTAGGAGGCCAAGCCAACCTTTATATAGAAAGTAAAGGTTTGGTTGACAACAGCTATGAAATGAATAATGGTAGACAGTACTCCTTTTTGTAAATAAAAGCACCCAACATTTGTGTACGATAAAACTAACCATTGCTGAGAGAAAAATCAATAGCTTTTCTTCATCTTATCACTACTGACGATAAAAGCATCACAAAATGAAAAAAAATATATCATCAGAAGTTTATTAATATCATATTTAAACACAAAAAAATAAAAACTGTTAGATTTTATTGGTTTTTTTGTCGTCTGATCACCATCGATGACAAAACCATCACCAAGAGTTTATTATTATCGACTTTGGATTGGAATTGAATGTTCTAAATACTTAGTAAACTGAAAAATAAGGGATACAAACACTGCTCATTAACAACTGTTGTCAGCCAATCATTAGAGCCACTTTTATGAATTTGTGTTGGGCATAAATTATAATATCTGATCATGTGATTAAAGAAAACAAAAGCTTCCCTGCTTTTGGACTAATGCTTTTTCTACCGGTCAGGAATCAAGTCAGGTCCGAAAGCAGTAGCAGCAAAAACACTAAACCTTCGCAAAAGCCAATTATGAAAGAAGATTCCTTCTGTTCTCTAATCAGAAAACTCTCAGTTTAATTATATGACGATATTGCAGTTTCTAATTAATGGCAATAAGCACAATCGTACGCTAGTATTATCTGACCTTGATCACGGCATTGGATAACCGAATCCCAGTCCAATTACAGGTGGAAAAAAATTAAAAGGCAATTTGTAGTAAAAACTCAATGATCTCTGAGCCAAGCCCCCGCAAGCTATTCCAAGCTTATTTTACAGAATATTAACTCACAAAAGAATAGAATTATGTTCTTAATTAGCACAAATGGCAAACAAATGGCCTTCAGTACATTTGAAGTGGCCCGAAGGTTCTCTCTAGTGCGAAGGTCAATTTTTGTAAAATTGATTCCTTCCAACTTGTTTCCTAGAATCGATGAGACTTAAATTTGTTTGTGAATCTAATTCCTTATAACTAAACTTTTCGTTTCCAATTTATTTTCATAATCTGTTTTTTTTTTTGCTTTAACTGATCTTGATTCTCTCCGAAACTTGATATCTTTATTTCTTACTCTAGTTAACTTCATGACATAATCAATGTGACGCAACCTGACCACCTCATCCTAACAAAATTAAAATCTATTTACATCTCAAATCCGAATAAACAAGTTGCTTGCATTAAACCCCAATATTGAAGGAATAATAGAGAATGGAATTTTGGTCAAAAAGTTGCCTCAGATTCTATTCTTTGACATAGACTAGGTAGCTAGAACTAGATGTTGTTGTTGATAATTGCAGGGTTGTTATGTGGTGGTTTGTTTTTAGGTGTTGAAGGTTGCTTTCTAAGCAGCCTATGGTTGGTTCTAGCCAATGGTAAAGACCGGTCTAGTTCTCCACCATATCATTCATTCTTTTCCATTTTTTTGGCAAATCAAAGTAGGACTAAGAAGGGGATGATGTTTCAAGATTCGTAGGATTGGAATCTCAAGTTGACCGAGCTAAAGAAAAAGACTAAGGTTCTAGTTAAAGAGGGGTCTATAAATTGAGATTTTAGGTTAATCGAGTTGAAGGCAATATTTTGGTTCTTGTTAAATGGGATCGTAGGATTGGGATCTCAACTTGACCGAGCTAAAGAAAAAGACTAAGGTTCTAGTTAAAGAAGGGTCTCTAAATTGAGATTTTAGGTTAACCGAGTTGAAGGCAACATTTTGGTTTTGGTTAAAGAGAATCGCTTGATTAAAGGGAGTCACTAGATTGAGATTTCAGGTTAACCAAACTGAAAGAAACATTTTGGTTCTAGTTAAATAGGATTGTCGGATTGGGATCTCAGGTTGAATGAGCTAAAGACAAAGACCAAGGTTTTAGTTAAAGGGGGTCTCTATATTGAGAGTTTAGGTTAACCAAGCTTAAGGCAACATTTTGGTTCTGGTTAAAACGAATCATCAGATTGGGATTTCAGGTTTGCCGAGCTGAAGACAAAGACCAAGGTTCTTGTTAAAGGGGGTCTCTAGATTAAGATTTCAGGTTAACCAAGCTGAAGGTGACATTTTGGTTCTAATTAAAGGGAATAGCTAGATTAGGATCTCAAGTTGATTGAGCTAAAGACAAAGATCAAGGTTTACTGTTGTCATTTACAACTCCATGCACATTGCTAGCACAAGAAGTTGACTCAACCATCCTTTCTACCATGCTCTTGTTACGAACAAATAATTCTTTATGTGCAAACCAACACGGTAATCCTCCATGAACCTTTTGTGTAGAAGATACATCGTTACAATATCTGGATGCAAAAACTTTTTATTTTTACACCTCCTGTATGGACACCTAATACCGCCTCCACTAAAATTTCTCGGAATAGATGTTGCGAAATTAATAAAACTCTGAACCCTATTATAATAATCCATCCTCCGCAATCCTTGGGGTGAATCTCGATACATCCATGAATGATCATCCATGACTTCTATCAAACCTCTATAAAATAATAATGACAACATGTATTAATTAACTACATTAAGTAAATAAATTTTCAAAAATATTGGTTTAGCTCAAGATTTTCCAACTTACTTTCAAACTTCTCTTAAATATTCATTATCAATTATCTACGTCCATACAAATTTATACACATTAATTTACGAAAATTACAACTCGGCAATAAAATTGACAAAAATTAAAACAGACCCATCAAACAAGTCATTATTTATTTCATCACAACACACCTAAGTCGGTAATTCGACATAAATTTCAATAATTTACAAACAAATACAATTTTACAAAATCTAAAACAAACCATACGAAGTACAAAATTATAAATCCATACTACTTGTTTGAGAAAAATAATAAAACAAGTAAACACTAAAAAAAACATTCAATATATTAACTTTTACCGATGGAATTACCGACATAATATTTCTGTTTGTAAATCCATCGGCCATTTTGTCGGTGAAGTAAACACGTCACTGTACGAACATCCCAGTTTGAATCACTCTATAATTCCGTCGATAACATCATCCACAAAAACTTCCATGTCATTGCACTACTTTGTTTTTTAAAATTCTTTATATTCTATCTGGGATTCCCTTGATATATACCGACAAAATGTTTCTGTCGGTATATACCGACGGTTTTAGCAAGGAAAGTAATTCGGTCGGTAAATATGACCGCCAAATACGGACAGAAACAGTTTGTCGGCAATTCCGTTGGTTGAATTTCAAGTAGTGATGCCTCAAATTCCTCAGGACTTTCCATGCATGATAGATCATTTTCTTTCAGGGATACCCTAAAGAGGACTTAAAGATTTCAGTTGTATATGTGTGATAACAGAGCAGAAAAAGAAAACTCTCTCGGATAGGACCCAATTTGTGGCAGTTTCATGTCATCTAAAGTACTTCACCGAAAGGCGATGCTTGCAATCGTTATGTTTCAGAAGCAATAATATTCTTGTTTATCCTTCTAGGCTAAGATGAAATATGGAGGAAGTTAAAGCACATCTCATGTTTGTGATGGGTCCCATTTATAATGAAGGATTGGGAAAGATCAAGAAAAGGTATAACTCGGAGCATTTCCCATTTTTCCCTTTTTTCTGTAAAAGATATGTGTAAAGCAATGCTTCAGAGGGAGGCTTACTAATCTCATTTTCATGGGAGATAAGATATTTTTACTAGATACACTTGCTCACATGGCTCGGATTGGGAATCATGTTTTTCCTTAAATCTTCATCGACTATCAGCTTAGTTAAAGAGATGTGAAGGAAATTTTGGTTGTAGAACTCAGAAATGATCCAATCATGGTCATGATCGCTGATATTCTTAGATATCGTGTAAATTTATACTCTTTTTTTTTCTAAGCTATTGTTTTACCTTGAACTCCGTTTATTATTTCTTTATCCGAGACGCTTCCCATGGCTCATCATTTTATCCTTATGCTCGGGACAATTCTAAAATGAGGTGATAATTCTAAACTCGAAATTATTCAGTGAAATCACACCTTGAAGAGCTTCAAAGCATTTGAACAGCAAATTAATTATTTGTTTGCCCTAAACGGACTACTAACAGATATGTTCATGTACTAGTGAAAGATGTTTAGGCCAAGAGAAAGCATGATCACGCAAGACCAGAATAATAGCCTAAAATAATGATAACAGGAGATATTCTAACCGTTAAATCAGGCTTAAATTTTTATAGAAGATTCTACAAACCGTTTTCCCATTAAAACCACTCAATAGTTATCAGAGCATTGTATCTCCATCAAGTAGGCTAATTAGTTATTATTTGGGATAATTTTGTTATTTTTCCTTAATTTTCGCAGATTTATTTTTTATTTTTAAATTTTATGTTATTTTCCGTTATGTTTTGGGATTCTGATTTTGTTTTGAATCTTGGCCGATTTTTCTAGTCTATGAAAGAGATTGTAAACCTCTTTAGAAGGTAAACTTAATCAAATTAATATTTTAGAAATAAGGTTTTAGGATTCTCAGTGTTTTAACATTATTTCAGTTTATCTTTTGTCTTTCTATGCTTGCAGCTATATTGTTGTGCTTCCGACTGCATTAATCTTTCAATATTTCATGCTAAGTAATAGGTGAATAAGGTAATAATCAGGGAAGCAGAGTGATATTTATGACAATGCATACTTGACCAGCCAAATAGAAAATTATAATATATAAATCACAGAAATTTTATTTGATGAAGCAAGAAGAAGCTCCGGACTCGAGTTCTAGCAACCTCTCCTCGTCAACCTCTCCTCGTCTACGTTTAGCAGAGGGAGAATATCGTACAGGACTAAAGGTAACACAACTAGAGGAGGTTATGCATACAAGAAAGCTAAGTGATTAATCACTAGGTCTTTAAAACGGAACTGGTTTCCCCTTAGGATAATCGAGATAAACCCTCCCTTGTAGCGTTGAGCTGCCTCGTTGCTGTCGATAACTTCTGTTGCAGGAATTTGGTTTGCATAGTAATATGTCGGATGAGCATAGGGAACCTTCAGCACTGGTGGCCGCCTCTTGGCCCGGCCGAAGTGCTCATCTATGGCTGCAAAGCCCTCCAGCCCAATCTTAGCAAGACGGTCTGCCTGACGTGCCATGTTAACTACAATTTGTCAGTCAATACACAAGACAAGTAGCTGTATATAGGTCGAGCTGGTTTGCTTGCTTGGCTAATATGTGTGAGGCCAAGCCAGCCTTTATATAGATCGGGAAGGTTTGGTTGACAACAGCTGTGAAATGAATATTGTTAGACAGCACTCCTTTTTGTAAATAAAAGCACCCAACATTTGTGTACGATAAAACAAACCATTGCTGAGAGAAAAATCAATAGCTTTTCTTCATCTTAAGTATTGAACTTAATTTATGAGACTAAGTTGGTCCGAAAATATGTATGCATATTGAATTCAGATTGAATTGATATCTCTAATAATTGCTTTCAAGTTGGTCCGAAAATATCTATTAACACCGGGAAAAAAAGGGTCTATGCATGCAAAACTATGGACAGTTATTGTTAGTACTTGGTGGCACAAATGTTCCCTTTCGAGTGCAAAGTTCCTAAAATATATATAAGACAAAAATCGCATTCAATTATTGAACAAATGATTCCTTCCGACTCTTTAGTTTAATGGTGAATCTGATTCCATATAACTAACTTTTCCTTTCTAATTTCTTTTGATAATCTTTTTTTCTATTCTTTTTTTTTTCCTCTTTAACTGATCTTTATTCTTTCCAAAACCTATATCTTTATTTCTTATTCTAGTTAACATGACATAATTAATGTGACAAAACCTCTCCATCTCATGGCCGGCCTCAAATTAATCCGAATAAACGAAGTTACTTTATTGACCGACTAATCGAGAGAGAAATTCCGTAGGAAAATATAAAGAACAAGTTCTTTATTTGTAAGTGCAATTCCACAGTAAGGAATTATTAGGAAATAAGCAGTGAAGAGTACTTGGCCTGCTCAGTAATGCTAAATAATCAGTGAAGGCACTTTATTCTAGCTTTCTTTATTTACTTAAGGATGTGCTAGATTCTGTAGTAAGGGGCAATCCATTGAGATCTTATGGATATGGTTATCCTTAGAAGCATTCTGGACATTGTACCTCTCACTCCCAATATTATAGTACAAACAGTTAGTTATGGCTTTCCGTTTTGTTAATAACAATAGGAAAATAGATTCTGATCCCGCTTCATGGGTTCATATACTCACATTTTTTTTAACATTTTTATGATATTGGGACAAGTTATATCGTTTTATATGCTTCAAATTCCTCATGACTACTTACCTTGAGAAACCATTAATGATGTAGTTGGACTTGCGATGACAGGTGATTCTGAACTGTCATATGTGGGTCTACCACAATTAGATGAGTATTTGCTCTAGACAGATTATATTGATGTTCTAACATATATATTTATAGACTACTAGGACAAGTCTAGGTCTAAGAGAGGGTCTAGTCGTGTCAGACCAGAATAACAGCTTAAAATGACCTTAACTTTTATAAACCTCCTAAAATAGGGGACTGGATGATTGTTATTTAAGAGAAAATAAAACCTGTGAAGTTAATGTTCACATCAATAGCCCATTTCGTTCATTAAAATTCTTGTGTTCTTTCTGTATTTATTATTGTCTTTAGCTTCTACCCCCATCAATTTTCTTGGAGGGGTACTCTGAACAGATTTCAGTTCTATGTGATAACAGAACAGAAAAAGAACACTCTCTCGGATAGGACCCATTTTGTGGTAGTTTCATGTCATCAAAAGTTCACTAAAAGCCAATGCTTGCAATCTTTATGTTTCAGAAGCAATAATATTCTTGTTTACATGTAGAGAAGGCAAGGGCAGTGAGATTCTGAGGAAGTAAGATCAACCCTTCTAGGCTAAAATGAAATATGGTGGATGTTAAAGCACATCTCATTGCATTTAATAGTAGATATTCATATCACACACGAAGTTAGTGAAAAGAATCCTCATCATGTTTGATGCGTCCTATTTATAATGAAGGATTGGAAAATATCAAGAAAAGACATGTAAATCATCAAAGGGAGGCCAAATAATCTCATTCTCATGGGAGAATAAGATCATTTTACTAGATACACTTGCTCACAGAGCTATCAACGAGGTGCTAGTTTTAACTAGAAGTGCATGACTGGATTCGGTCTAACTGATAAGTTCTCTGAGTTTTACTGCAATCCTAACTTTATAGGAATTGGAGTTCTGCTGCCTTTAACAATCCATTCCTTTCAAGTTAGGAGTGTTTCCAAGTATGTCTGTTATGTGATAACCCAAATTCATTGTGGAAGACAACAAAATGATGGAAGTTAAATCTTCATAGATTCCCAACAATATATCTTGTATTCTTTAATACCTGATTCCTTATAATCTGTTTTTTTTTTCCTTTAACTGATCTTGATTCTCTTCGATACTTGATATCTTTATTTCTTACTCTAGTTAACTTCAGTAACATGACATAATCAATGTGACGCAACCTGACCACCTCATCCAAACAAGAAATCCGAATAATCGAGAAAGTTTTGGGTCAAAATCCGAATAAACGAGTTGCTTGCATTAAACCCCAATATTGAAGGAATAATACAGAATGGAATTTTGGTCAAAAAGTTGCCTCAGATTCTATTCTGACATAGACAAATTGACCATATAATAATCATAAATATAATTGTGTATGAAAATTAATAATAATAATAATAGATTGAGATTTCAGATTAACTAAGCTAAAGGTGACATTTTGGTTTGGGTTAAAGGAGGTCTCTTAATTGAGATTTCAGGTTAATTGAGCTGAAGAAAACATTTTTGTTATGGTTACAGGGAATCGTCTAATTAAATGGGGTTACTAGATTAGAATTCAGGTTAACCGAGTTGAAGGTAACATTTTGGTTCTGGTTAAAAGGAATCGCTAAATTGAGATTTTAGGTTAGCCAAGTTGCTTTTCAGATTTTTTTTCTAGTTAAAAAGGATTGCCAGATTGGGATCTCAAGTTGACCAAATTTTTGGTAATAATTTTGATTTTAGATAAAGGGAATCACCAGATTAGGATTTCAAGATAACCAAGTTGTACACAATTTCTGGTTGAAAGGGATTGCTGCGAAAATAGAGTTCTAGTTCAACCAAACTAAAAGCTTTGAGAAGATTAGTTTTGGAAGAAAAATTCATTTGTCATTACAAACTTACTACGCTAAGCACTTAACAAGTCTTTTCTCTGTAAGTATTGTAAAGAGATGGCATTTGTTACTACCCAATTTTTTACTCCATTTTGAATAAAACACTAAAAAATGCATTCTTGAAGTATTTGCATCATTTTCAGTCTTTTCCAAAGAATTTAAAATAAAAAAAATCTACTTTCAACGCATTCAGATGTTAACGCACTTATTAAGTCGACATTGATATTGATTTTTTTCAAAAAAATCAAAATATAATAAAATAAAAAAAATTAAATTGAACAAAAGGAACAAATGTGAAAAGAAAGAAGTTGAGGGACCAGATTATTATTGGGTTAACTTGGTCACCAAGTTTGCTTGGAGACCAAGCGATTTAAAATAACAAACTTGTTTTGCTTATAAATAGATGGTTACACCACACAAAAAAAAAAGAGGAGAGAGCATTAGCAAAAAAAAAAAAAAGGAAGTGAATTATTTAAAGAGGCTAACAAAAAATAAGTAGAAACAAACCTTCTCTCTCTAGAAAAAAAAAAGAAAAAACAAACGTGATATCTACCCATTCCATCTTCCATACACTCATCATCTTCAATCTCCCCTACACCTATCTCCTTCCTCACAATCCAAAAAAACAAAAAAAAACCTATCCCCATTATACTGAAACCTAGAAGCCAGCAAAGATTACCTTCTTCCTTGGACTCGCTGCCTTTTCTTTTTTCCTTTTAGACTAGCACCAACCCAAACTAGTCTCACTCCCCCAGCCTTTCTATCGATAACCTAGCAACCTCTATAACCACCATAAACCTGGACACCAACCAGCCCCTATTTCCCTCACTCTTTTGAATCCCTTATCTCTTCTCCAAAAATGATGCTCCTCCCAACATCAAACACAAACCCATCGCCCATTTCACTGTCATCACCAAATGGTCACCATCAATGCTGGCAGTGACAACCCTATCATCACTAATAGCTTTAGTCACCCATGATGTCTCCAGTAGTCATCACAAGCTGAAATATCTGTTTTTTTTTTCACTAACCACCAAGTTGAGAATAATTAGGAGGCTTAACCTATTGGTTAGCCAACCTTTTCTATATATATGTGTAGGGTAATATACAATAGTAATGGTAGATATTACAACATGAGAGTATGCCTATAATATTTCCTATATAGATAAATTCTATAATATACCCCCTCAAGCTGAGGGTGGAGGATCAACCTAAAGCTTGAATTGAAAAGCAGTAAACAGAGCAAAAGAGGAAGCGGCTTAGTAAAAACATATGCAAGTTGATCATGAGAGGAGATAAAGTGAATTTGAATCTCTTTCTTCGCAACCCTGTCTTGTACAAAATGATAGTCAACCTCAACATGTTTAATACGAGCATGAAAGATAAGATTTGTAGATAATAAGTAGCGCCTAGATTATCACACAAAATAGTAGGAGTAAAGGTAGAATGAATATGCAGATCTCTCAATAGATACTGAAGCCAGATAGCCTCAGCAGTGCCATCTGTCAAGGCTTTATACTCACCCTCGGTGGAGGAGCGAGCAACTATGCGTTGCTTGCTTGATTTCCATGAAATCGACGTTTGACCAAAGAAGACAAGATAACCACCCATAGATTTGCGATAATCAATACTACTTACTTAATCTGCATATGTAAAGCCATATAGAGCAAAGGAGGAATTATGAGTGATATGTAAGCCATAGGTGGTCGTACCCCGTAGATAACGCAAAATTCGTTTAACGGCACCCCTATAAGAATCTGTAGGAGCATGCATAAACTAACAGGCTCTGTTAACAACAAAGCGATATATGGTCTCGTAAATGTGAGATATTGAAGAGCACCCATAATTTGACGAAACCATGTAGGATTAGAAAACAAGGGATCAGCCCGACCCGTGTGAATAGTGTCCTCCATTGTTCACATGCTACGTGAATAGTGGAGGCATGTCGGGATGAAGCAGGAGAAAAAATAAGGGGAGAAGGGCTGACCTGCGGTGGCTGCTGTCGTTGGCGGAGCTGTTGGAGGCTACAAGCAGCTACGCTGGCGGTTCGTGATGGCCGGCGTTGGCTCTGTTTTTTTTTCTTCTCTCTCTCTCTCTCTGTTTTTTAATTGTTCTCTTCTCTGCTTCTTTTTCTTTTTTTCTTTTTTCTTTTTTTCTTTCGGTAGTCCCCCTCTATTCTGCTCTCTCTCTTCTCTTCTCCTCTCTTTCTCGTTGTCCCTCCATTTTGCTCTCTCTTCTCTTGTTTTTATAGGCAAAAAACAAGGGAGATAGAGGACAGGGCGGCCACTGTGCTGCCGCCCCTCCACCGCCCCCCCAACACGTGGAAAATTTTGGGTAAGTGGGGGGTCCTTGGTCGGCGTCTTTTTGAACTAAAAGGAGGAAGAAAGGCGGTGAAAATACAGGGGAACGCAGCTTCCTTCCCCTGTTTCTCTTCACGTCTAAGGGAAGAAGAAAGTCTGTAGTACCATTCAAAACAACACCGTTTCGGGTTTTTTTTATGAAGAGTGAATTAAACGGCGCCGTTTTGGACAAGACGTGTCGTGTCATTTAAAAGGAAAAGGTGACAAAAACTTATGTCAAAGTCCAAATCAGTCTTCAATTTGTAATTTGTTCAATCAAGTCCTAAATTGCATTTTTGATTTAAAAATCTATGCAATTGCATCCCTGCCAAAAATCAAACACTGGCCCTGAAGTTGGCCGCCTTTTTCACTTTGGTCCCTGGTCTTTAATTTATGTAATTTGACCCTCAATTGATCAATAAACTTTTAATTTCTTCAATTTGGCCCCTAATTTGGTTTAATTATAGCCCCTCTATTTACACGTGTTTTTCATTTTGGTCCTTGGTTTTAGATTTCTTCAATTAAGTCCCTAATTGGCAATCAAACTTCAATATTTATGCAATTAAGCCCCTGATTTGATCAAATTAACTCTCAAAAATTATAATTTGACCTAGAACTTTAATTTCTTACAGTTAAAGCCCAAATTAACTCCAAAATCAATTTTTCTTGCAATCAAACCCTTTATAAATTCAATTAAACCTTCAATAAAATTAAATTGAGTCCATAAACATCTGATTGTGGACTTTTCTTCCTCAAATTGAATTTTCTTTGTCAACAGGGCTCTCATCAATCAATAAAATACCGTCAAATTTCAATCTTTGTATTTTTGAACCTCCTCAACCAATTTTTGACCATTTTCTGAGCGTTCTGGCATCCTCTTTTCACTGTTATATTTTTTTGATACTATTTTTGATTTTTTTCTGTGTTTTATTTTTTTAAAGAGAGAAAAAAAATGTGAATTGGGGAATAACCCAAAAATGGATTATGACAGTAAGTTTTGTAAAGATAAAACAAAATTAAATATTCCAAAATTGATCTCTTCAAAGCTTGGTTGATCTTAAACCCTGTCTTCATAGCAATCTCCTTCAACCGAACACTAACGATCAAAACTATATATAACTTGGTTATCTTGAGATCCCGATAATGGCGATCCTCTAAATTCTATCTTTGGTTGGGTTAAACTGAAATCTCATCTAGGATTCCCTTTAACTTGAATTCTGTATGTGGTCTCATTGTAATGGGTGACCTACCCTGATGGAAAAAAAAATTGTAATGTGGTCTCATTATAATGGGTGACCTACCCAAGTGAAAAAAAAGGGGAGAGTGGTCTCATTGTAATGGGTGACCTACCCAGGTGGAAGCATGGTCTCATTATAATGGGTGACCTACCCAAGTGGAAGAATGGGCTCATTGTAATGAGTGACCTACCCAGGTAAAAAAACATGGAGAATGGTCTCATTGTAATGGGTGACCTACCCAAGTGGGAAAAGGGAAGAGTGGTCTCATTGTAATGAGTGGCCTACCCAGGTAAAAAAACATGGAGAATGGTCTCATTGTAATGGGTGACCTACCCAGAAAAAAGGATGGTCTCATTGTAATGGGTGACCTACCCAAGTGGGAAAAGGAAAGAGTGGTCTCATTGTAATGGGTGATCTACCTAGAAAAAAGGATGGTCTCATTGTAATGGGTGACCTACCCAAGTGGAAGATGTTTTGAAGAGTCTTGAAGAGATGACAAGATAGGGCTCAAAGGGATACGAGAGCTCAAAGGCGCATTCGAAAGGAGGTAGGGTTAGAAAATGCACTACTTGAAAGGTGAGGGCTCAAACACACTTTTGAAAGAAGTGAGGGCTCAAACGCGCACTTGGAAATAAGTGAAGGCTTAAAGGCGCACTCGAAATGAGGTAGCGTTAGAAAATACACTACCCGAGAGATGAGGGCTCAAAAGCACACTCAAAAGGAGGTGAGGGCTCAAAGACGCACTCGAAAGGAGATAGGGTTAGATAACGCACTACACAAGAGATGAGGGCTCCAAAGCGCACTTAAAAGGAGGTAGGGTTAGAAAACGCACTACCTAAAAGTTGATGGTGAAACACCGATCTGTCAATGTTGAAAGCAATGCATTATGATCAATATACATGTATACTTACTTGAGAAATACATGTCCCCCTTTTCTTCATGGAGTCTTCCTTTTCTCAAAAGTTTGAGTCTTGGTAGAAAACTTCGATGGCCTTTACTATAACAAACCCAATTTTCTACATCCTTTTTCGTGATACATTCAAAATTTTCAGGTATTTTTTTTTTTTATATATACAAGTTCAACCAAAATTTCTCCAAAATTTCAGCAGAGTCTCCCCTATACTGGGAGGTCCTAAGTTATCGACAAAATCACATTACACTTCCAATTTTAATTAACATCTCAATCCAATTGTCCTGGATCTCAACCCAACTGATCATCATCAACACAACACATCTTATTCAATAACATCATATAATTTAATTCAAGTGAAAGATTCGATTTCAACTATAAACATGCATGGTTAAATAAGTACTTAGAGTTACAAACATTAGATTAAAGTCATACATTCAAATTTACAAATTAATATTACATTTCAAGTTTTAGGATATAAGACTCTTAATTTACAAATAATTACATGGTCAAAAGAAAAAGATAACTAAACCAATATCATTCCGGACTTGACCCTAATGGACCTGAAAATAGAAATTAACGTGTACACAAAAATATAAAAAGGTAGTAACAAACAATAACAATGATAGGTAATAATCTCCATAGAATTTCTTTTGATACATAAAATTAGGTATAAACCTCTTTTACAACATGCATTTTCTATCTATTACCAATATCCATTTAATATCATTTCCCATTTGTTAAGAATAATTTCATCTTGAAAATCTCAACATAGCTCAATGATTTTCGAACACCATCTCCTTATAAATCAATTCTCACTTTATACCAAGATATTTCTCTCTTGATATCATTAACTTATCTCATTCTTTTGGAATAACTAATCAACATTTTTCCTTTCATTTTTTAGAAGGTAATCGCCGACACTAATAAATCTCATTAGTATCATTAGTCTTCTAATATTGGGCTAGACTAGTCAATTACATTCACGCGCCGATTAGTATCATCAACTATTCCTTCCCCGGAATAGTTAATCAAATCTTATTCGTATCTGGTTTACCATCTAAGTTGTCGATGTTAGGGACCCTTGACATCATTAGCCTCCTTACCTTGAGTAGCTAATCACACCAGAAATGGTTGCCGATACCAATGTGACCTATTGATATCATTAACTATTCTCAACCCAGAATAATTAATCAACTTATCTTTTTCATTGAACCAGGAGTAACCATGCCGATGTTAGTAATCTTTACTAACATCATTAGTCACCCAATTGCTCGGGATCGACTAATCAATTTAAGAAATGTCGGCACTGATGAAACCTCATTGATACCATTATCAATCCAAACCCGGATAGCTAATCAATATCATCTGAAATGTCGGTACCAATGAAACCTCATTGATACCATTAGCTATCCAAACCCGGATAGTTAATCAATATCACCTGAAATGCCGGTACCAATCAAACCTCATTGATACCATTAGCTATCCAAACCCGAATAGCTAATCAATATCGTTTGAAATGCTAGTACCAATGAAACCTCATTGATACCATTAGCTATCCAAACCTGGATAGCTAATCAATGTCACCTGATTTTTCCATTCGTACCAATCCCCTTACTTCTTTTTTATTTTTATTTACTATCATATGCGTTGTAAACATGGTTGCTAAGTATCATTCACACACAAACTTAGTTATCAACACTATGACCACTAATCATCATTCACGTAACCTTGGTCACCCTCATCGCAGTGTCAAGTATCATTGGAATATATCCTTAGCCATCGACACTATGGTGACCAATTATCTATCATTTCTCCCCTAATCTCTGAGTCATTGTGTATACCCAATCCATACTGAGGTATGTAAGATAATTACATTTATTCCAAGGTTATCATGACAAATTCGTTGTCTGTCAATGTAAGGTAATTGTATTTATCCTAATAATAACAAAATTAATTCGATACATAACAATGCACACAAGATACTCATATTCGTTCAAACATCATCCTAACTAATGGAGGTATATTGTTGCATGCATGGTACTCTTATTCATTCCAACAATATCATAACAAGTTTGATACATATCAATGTATGTAAAATACTCATATCCATTTCAATTATATCATAACTAGTCGATACACATCAAAGCATGCAAGGTACTTATATTCATTCCAATATTATCGAAGCAATAAAACAATAAATTGTAAAATTTAACAATAAGTTTACACAAATTAAAAAGACAAGGTGCAATGCACCCACCTAGAGTATGTGCATATGCTTCCACTCCATGAAATTGTCCAGTCCCCACAGCTTCCTCTATACAACCAGGGATTCAATTTTTTATCAACAATACAACCAACATCACAACTTTATTTAATTTTCATTTCAACTAGTACTCTCAAACCAATCACAAGGAATTTCTTTAGGATCTCATAGTCTTACCCATTTTCATATTTATATTCATTCTTATAATTTTGTTATCAAAACCATCACTCAACAACAATTCCAAGTAAAGATTAAAAATTGTCTAATTCCGATCAATTTAGCTTAACCAATCCAGAACACTATCTAGTGTTTTAATCATAACTAAAGCTGTAAAACTCAGTTTTGGGCGTGATTTATCTATATGAAAGGCTAAAACATAGAAATACAACTTTTATGAAGAAACCAACTCCAAATTATTTTGTTTTAAGGCTTAAAATCAACAATCACAATAGCCCCTCCTTTATAGCTAAAATTTTGGACAACGAGGATTTTCATCCCTTAGAAATCCTTTTCAACTTCCAACTTATTTTCATGCAAAAACAACATTATCGACACGATCAAAATATTGATGTCTTATCCCAAGTGCAGGAGTGTCGAAGTAATAAATAACCCGGCAAGACCGGGGTCAAACCACAGGGAGGTGAACTATATAAAATTATAAACAACAAATGAAAAGGAGTTGAAGAAAACTTTTGAGATGTGATATTGATGTAAGGATTATACAAGGATTAAACAATTGTCAAGGTTAGAGGATCCACTAATGGTATTTCAAATAAATATAGTATAAACTCTTTTTATTACTTAACTGAAAACCACACACAAAGAAGGTTCCAATTGGATTATAAATTATTAACATGAATATATTAATTGTCTTATTTGAGTAATGCCAATACTTATATATATGGTCAAGTATTCATGGTGTAACTTATGTTAACAACAAATCAAGTTCCTTTCATAGCACAAGTGTCGGTTGTACCATATAGTAGGCTATGAAAGTGCCAAGTATTTGTTGTACCAAGGGTTGTACAACACAAATCTAGATTAACCATTTAATAAGCAAGGTATTAAGAATGAGTAAGATAACAAATACAAAACATGCTAGTATCAAACATTAAAGTCCATGTTGAGTTTATAGTATACTTATTCTTACACCATTAGTGTACCCTTTTCACCTTGACAAAATTAACTTAGCTAAACATAATGAAGAAGAAAAACATAAATAAACAATATAAGAACATAAACATGATATAAGTTAACTAAGTATAGTAAAGGAAATGAAAAGCACAAACAAGAGATTAATATAACATAAAATAAAACTTGAACATTACAAAATACAAAGAGAGAGAGTGATCTTGATCTGAACACCAAGATGTCTAAAAGTATGGAAAATGCCTCCTTTTATAGGCTAAAATTCAGAACTATTGATTTGATGACTAATTATTGAGTGGGTGGCCACCTCTTGACTTAGTGACTACAATTATCTTCTTGTCTAAACAAAACATCATTACTAACGTCATAATTTGAACAGATAATCTTCATGAAAGTTCTCGGCATTTGTCTCAGCTTTCAAACAAAATAGGAATGAGCTCATTTGGACTTCTAGAACTTGAGATATAGGCTGAACACTAAACATTGTCTGGGCTGCAGGACAGATTCCGACTTCTCTTTTGTTGCAACCATTTGAACTTGAAAACAGTCGTTTTGAATCTTGGACTCTTCATGAAAGTTTTAGGCCTATGTCTTAGCTTTTCATCCATATAAACCAGACCTAAATTCAAAATAAACATTATTATCATGATAAAGTTTTTGAACAAATAGCAATAGTTTAGTAATATGAGGAATATGGAGAATGTAAAGGTGCGTTTAGGGGAACGTAACATGGTATGCCCAATATGGGATATGGAATGACCCTTACCGTCACCAACATACAAGTAATCATTACCAAGATAGGGTGCAAAATCGGTTAGAGTTGCAAGATCAGGTGTAACATGTTGGTTCACACCAGTATCCAGGAACCAAGTAGGGGCAGAAACAGAGCCAACAGCAAGAGGAGCACAGGGCTGGTGGCCATTGCTATGAAACTAAGCATATTGTAGGGCGGTATGTCCAAAGGAGAAGCACATTTGACACTTGATGTTCTGCTCAAAAGGTTAGTGAGGAGGCCACTTCCCAGAACTAGCAGGTCGTCTGGTTTGCTACCAGTTACCTTGCTTCCAATCTACGGGAGTAGATGAGTGAAAACCATGAAAATCGACATGTGCTAGCTGCTATACCGGCTGCTGTTGGGGTGCCAATTGTCGTGAGAACGACCTCTGTTACTGTGAAACCCTGGAAATTTATAATTTAAATATGCCGATATGTAAACCCTCATGTAAACGTGAGACTGAAAGTGGTATGATTTCAATGAGTGATGGAAACCAAGATTAGAAATAATAGATAAATAATGATATAAAATGGAAGAGATGACCTCTATAAAATGAATTTTGGTTTAGAATTCACAAGGACAGAGAAATTGGTAACGTGTTTTGATGGATAAAATAATGAGAAGAAAATAATAAAATGTTTCTAAGAAATAAGTGAGGTAATAAAGAATACATTATAATAAAGGATAGTGCAATAAAAAGGGTAGGACTGAAGGTGCAAGCACCGATTAAAAATCAGTGACGTTATTTTGAAATGGTAATAAGCCCGATAAATAAATAAAGGTGTAAATTCTAAAATGAATATATATTCAAAAATAATAAATTGACTTTAGAAGGAAAATTGATATGATTTTATGTGAAGATTGAACAAGAAAATTTGGATCGTTGATGAAAAGGTCATGAACTGACCAATTTTACATGAAATTGGGATGAAAGTTTGCATGAAGTCTATTAATATGTTTTCCTACCTTGGTTAAATATCTCATCCCAATCAGAGTTTGGTAAAGACTAGCAATTTAAGCATAAATAAACTGGATAGTTTACATGAAAAATAAAATAAAATACATAAAGGCATGAATGAAGGACAAAATTATAATTATGGAAAAAGGTGCCTATAAAACTGCAAAGAGGCCACAAGTTAAAAAAAAAGAAAAAGGAAAGAAAAAAGAAAGAAAAAAAATAGAGAAAATCAGATAGAGAGAGAACTGCAGATTTTGGAGAAAAACCAATAATGATCCAGTGGCAATATCTCTGGAATCCATCGTTGGATCATGCTGCGTTTTGGATATGTTATTCTTATCACACTCCACTACTAACTACCTGGAGGGATTGGAAGGAACACAATCCGTTGGATAGAAATTACCATCGGAAATTTTCTGGAAAACAAAAAGGAAATACACCTGCAGGGCAGTTTGGTCGCCGACCAATTTATCTCTCTTCCACCGTTGGATCATGCTCATTCTTGGATATGTGGTGCGTCTAGATGTTTTCTTCATTCTGGACGGTGGAGATCGGAAACACATTCTTTGGCAAGGTTTTGTGCATGTTGAACAGTAGCTTGTCCATTTTAAGGTAAGCTCGGTTTTATTAAGATCTAGGGAGATCTAACCGTTGGATCATTATGATTTTGAGATATATGATGCACAACTATATGATATGAAGTCTGATTTAACATAATAATCAGAGGTTGATGACTTATTGCCTTTTGAATCTATTGCTAGTTTTGGCAAAATGTAGTAAGCTTGATTAAATACAAGTTTTGATGAAATTAGAATTGTGTGGGTGTAGGTTTTATGGAAGATGCAATGGTAAAATATTTTCTTGTTATTAGTATTATGATAGATTAATTGTGTATTCTTTATATGAGGGGAAGAATGATTATTGTGTAAGAATAGTAAGGAATATTGCTATATGAACATGTTAATTGAATAAAAAGCTAACTTGTTGGTTGTGTGGATATAAATGGGGTGGAACCATGAAGAAATTGAAATGAAAGAAATTCAGAAAATAAAACATATTTAAAGCTAGCCATAAGTATTTTTGGCAAATTGATTAGTTAATGAAGATTGTCATGGATTCCAACTAATAGGATGAAATTGTTGTTGTGATAATGATCTAAGAATATTAATTGTTAAGGTTTGTCGCATATGTTTAATCGCACGAGGAGAAAGTGAAAGAAAATGAATGGTTCATCATTTTGTTGTATTAATAATAATAATAATAATAATAATAATAATAATAATAGGAGAAATCCCAAAAGGAATGAGTTTCCTTATTTTGGTCTAATCTTGCTATATTGTAGAGGTAGGGAAATTGTTTGAATCCTTTGCTTTAGATTTGGTTTGAATTTGTGATTTAATGATGCCAAATGACCTTGGATGATGTTGTTTTTGCATGAAAATAAGTTGAAAGTTGAAAAGGATTTTCAAGGGATGAAAATCCTCGTTGTCCAAAAATTTTAGCTATAAAGGAGGGGCTATTGTGATTGTTGATTTTGAGCCTTAAAACAAAATAATTTGGAGTTGGCTTCTTCATAAAAGTTGTATTTCTAGGTTTTAGCCTTGGATGGAGATAAATCACGCCCAAAACAAAGTTTTTCAGCTTTAATTATAATTAAAACACTAGATAGTGTTCTGGGTTGGTTAAGCTAAATTGATCGGAATTAGACGATTCTTAATCTTTGTTGGAATTGTTGTTGAGTGATGGTTTTGATAACAAAATTATAAGAATGAATATAAACATGAAAATGGGAAAGAGTATGAGATCCTAAATAAATTCCTTGTGATTGGTTTGAGAATACTAGTTGAATGAAAATTAAATAAAGTTGTGATGTTGGTTGTATTGTTGATAAAGACCGAATCTCTGGTGGTACAGAGGAAGCTTTAGGGACTGGACAATTGCATGGAGTGGAAGCACATGCACATACTCTAGGTAGGTGCATCGCACCTTGCCTTTTCAATTTCTGTAAACTCATTGATTTCAGAATTTATTGTTTTATTGCTTCGATAAATATTGGAATGAATATGAGTACCTTGCATACATTGATGTGTATCAACTAGTTATGACACAATTGAAATGGATACGAGTGTCTTACGTACATTGATATGTATTAGACTTGTAGTGATATTATTGGAATGAATAAGAGTACCTTGTATAGATCAATTAGTTAGGATAAACCGACTCGTAAAAAAATATTGTTGACACTTTTAAACGACATGTGATATGGCTAAGGGTTGAGATAAAGGGAAAAGGTTGAATTGTGGATATTGTGTGTAAATGGAAAGGTTGATGAATCTGGACAGATTCGTCTCCTTACTTGTGGAGAGAATTCGAGTAGGAGGATGAGGGAATTAGGATCAGGTTCCGCATAATAATTGTAGATTTGGATGTTAACTAACTAAGAAAACTGGCCTTACTCAATTTAGAGCTATAGAAATCCAGTTATGGGTCACCAACCGAGACTGGGCAGCAGGTCTAATTTGTTGATGAATAATTTCGAATGTCTTGGGGGCAGAACTGGTTTCTCCTCCCTTTATGGGACTTGTAGCCCCGTGTCTTAACTTTCCAACGAGACCAAACTTGCTTGAAAAGGAGTCCTAGAACTCCAGATATAGAAAAAAAAATCTGAGGATAGGTCGGAATACGACCTTTGCTGGCAGATTCGGAAAATCGCTAAAATGACTATTTAGATGCATTAAAGGGTGAAAATTTGGGTCCTTTCCCTTTGGGAAACATGTGATGTTACATCGTAGCTTCGAAAAGAAACGAGCCATGTTTAAAATGAAAATTTGTAATGATAACTATGACCGGACAAAGAATGACAATATTTATGGATGAAATTGGCATGGACTAGCATACATTTAGTGTATGTTAGGATCCCGGGTAAGGGGATCACCATGTATTGATGCCTATGGGGTATGGACTAGCATACATTTAGTGTATGTTAGGGTCCCGGGTAAGGGGATCACCATGCATGGACTAGCATACATTTAGTGTATGTTAGGATCCCGGGTACGGGGATCACCATGCATCGATGCCTATGGGGCATGGACTTATATACATTTAGTGTATGTTAGGATCCCAGGTAAAGGGATCACCATGCATTGACGCCTATGGGGCATGGACTAGCATACATTTAGTGTATGTTAGGGTCCCGGGTAAGGGGATCACTAAACATCAACGCCTACGAGGTGATGATGATACCGGTGGAATTAGTATTGACAATGAGTTAGGCAAAAATAGTTGTGGTTGATTTTATGGTATCTTGAATGGAAGTTAAAAATGGAAGATGAAACGGTTTTAGTAGTTGAATGAAGAAGAGTTCCAATGGAAACAAAAATGGAGAAGTGAATAGAATATGAATACATGTTTGCCTTTTTAAATTGTTGGATATTTGTGTTACTATACTTATTGTGATATTCATGTTTCAATAATATGTATTTTGTTTCAGGATCATCGAGTGTACTACAGGAGTAGGTCCTAACTTTTGTTCACTTTTTGTTATGTAGTTCTAGGTAGTATATCCTTGTATTTTGAAATATTAAAACATTTATAGAACTTAATTTATATATTTGATGTTTAAACTTGAATAGACGAACCTAACTCTGAAATTCATATAATCACGTTTCATGTATGCGTGTTTATCTCATTTATTCCTCTATAATGATATTTGTTGTTCAATGTATGTTATAAATATTATGGTTGTGATGATGATGATGTTTGTGGGATTGAGACCCAAGATGATTGGGTCGTGATCGAGTTATGAGATGTGAGATATTAGAAGTGTAAACAGGTATATGTCGATAACTTGGGACCTCCCAGTATAGGGGAGACTCTGCTGAAATTTTGGTGGAACCTGTATATATATAAAAAAAAAATTTCCTGAAAATTTCCAATGTATCGCGAAAAAGAATGTAGAAAATCAGGGTTGTTACAGTTACGATTGAAATTAGGGTTGTGCTGATGCTGAGCAAGATGAGCAGAGGGCAAAAGAGATGGTGTGGGCAGTAGAGGTGGATTTGCAGCCATGGATGGAAGGGAAGTCTTATGCAAAAACTCATGAGTAAGAAGATGATTATGAAGGTCAAGTATGATAACGGTTCTGCCTTTGTCACAAGACTAGTTACCAAGTCTTTAAACTCACCACGAAGACCATGAAATATGTAGAGGTTGAAGTCTTCAAGAGAAAGGGGTCAACTAGCAGCAACCAGTTCATCAAATAATGACTTGGCGTGCTGCATATATTGAGCAACTAAGGCATCGCCTTGCCAAAGATCTTGAAAAGACCCATGGAGTTGTATGATACAAGAATTCGACGGAGAAGCGAGCACTTTCTCAAGAGTGCACCAAACACAAAAAGAAGTTTGACATTTTACCATAAGGTGCAGTACATCCATGGAGAGAGAGGGGGGTAACACACTTAAAATAAGCTAATCCTATTGCTTCCAACAAAGAAAGGAGGGGTTGATTGCCAAAGAGGAACCATCAAAACTATCAGAAACATGTGAGGGAGGACACAACATTGAGCCATCGACAAAGTGGAAAACACCTTGACCAAAGATATGGCTTTATCTGCATTCACCAATAGAGATCATTGGTGTTTGTAAGATTCAATGAAACCACTTGTTGAGTGATGGATAATGCAATGATAAAAGGAGTTGATGTCCCCATGATGTGAAGAGGGAAAACAGAAACATGGGAGAAGGAACCATGGTGCTGCTTTGCAAGTTAGGGCTACTACTGGTGTGAGAAAGAACCATCAAAGAACAACTTTTGATTGGCTGGCCGCCTGGGCTGCACCGCCAGTGTGGTAGTGGGAGAGGGTGGCAACAGGAGTAGAGTCCATAGGGAGAGGGAAGAAATAGTTCTGATTGCAGAAGGCTCTGATACCAAGTTGAGAATAATTAGGAGGCTTAACCTATTGGTTAGCTAGCCTTTTCTATATATATGTGTACGGCAATATACAATAGTAATGGTGGAGATTACAATTTAAGAGTATACCAATAATATTTCTTATATAGGTACATTCTATAATACATAACTAGACCATTATCCCTTAAATCCTGCTCCTCTTAACCCATTTCAACCACCACCACCCGTTAAATAAAAAAAAAAACAACCAACCATCATTTTCTCTTCACCAAATCAAAAAAATAGACCCATTTCCTCATCTCTCTCGGTCTCCACGCTACCAGCCATCACGAACACCAGCAGCTCCAACCAATAACAACTACTTCCAAGACTCCCCGTTTTGTTTTTCTCTAACACAAGTACACCAAAACCACCAAAAAAGGTATTAACTCCTCTTGGCAACACCCAACATCCTTCATCTATGATAGAAGCAGCAACCACCCGAAGAAGAAAAGAAAAGGCAAACTAAGACGAAGAAAGAATGAGAGAATGAGATCTAAAAAAAAAAAAAGTAAAAGCTATTGTTTGTGCTTTTTTTTCTTTGTCTTGCAGGTCAGGTGACACTCACTGTTGGCACAAGATGAAAGAGAAGAAGATTATGCTTCAGATCCACCTTGTTTTCCATCTCTCCAAACTTGCTGCAGCGTGGTTCCACGTGTTGTTAGTGGAAATGGCACCTCGATACACGCATCGCCACTATTCCTCCAACCCTAAAATCTTCTAGCACTATTCCCGAGCTCCAACTTCTCCAAATTATTTTTTACCTTTGGGAGGTCTATTTTGCAATTTTTTTAAATTATTGTTAGAAATTTGAATTTTTGGTGTTTTGTAAACATGTGTAATTTTTAGATGTGCAAGTAAGATATAGTAAAAAAGAGAATGTATGTGTGTGTTGCATTTGTTTTATTACTTATTTTCATTTTGTGATAGAAAAGATAAAAAGAAAAAAAATTAATTTTTCCAAATGTTTTAATTGCATACGAACAAGTCCCTCAAAAATGCAAAAATCATGTGTTTGCTTAAAAAGTACACACACACACACACACACACACAAGTGTTTTAGCAAGTTTTTACAAAATATATATTTCCTAGCATTTTGAATTTAATAACTGGTTTACTAAATTCATGAGAATTTAGCCAATATTTCAATAACCTTTAAAATTTTAATTCATGAGAATTAATGGTCAATATTGTGGTATAAATGTTGGACCTGCAAGTAGACTGGTAATTAAATATCAGGAATTGACTAGAAAATTCTCAAAATTATTCTAAATATTCATCAATTTTAATTGGGAGTACTTTTCACCACAACGCACGATCGAATTATGGAAAACCCTTCCGCTTTTTAGGATAAATGAACCCTGTTACGGCACCTACATCAATCCTTTCTATAAGAATTCATTTGGGCACACAAGCCCATAATAAATTCAAAACGCCAGATTTATTCACATGAATAAACCCCATCCTAAAACATAGACAGGATATCGGTTAGGAACCCATCAAAACCTTTAAACCATATTTAAACCACACAATGCAACTTACCTCAGGTAGGGTGTCCAAGGAGTGTTAATGCCTTCCTTAGCCACTACCAATTCCTTACACTTAGAATCTCTTATAAGACCAAAGATATCCGGGTTTTCTAGCAACCCTAAACCAAACTACTAGGTGGCAATTCCTTAACGCTGACACAATCACAATCATAGCGCAGAGACTTAGTTGTGGCTTTCCCTTTAGTTAATAACAATAAGAAAATAGGTTTTGATCCCACTTCATGGCTACACTTGATGAGATTAAGATTTATCGTTTTTATGATCTTGGGACGATATATATCTCATATTATATGCCTCAGATTCCTCAGGACTTTCTATGAAAGACCATTTTCTTTCAGGGGTACCCTAAAGAGGACTTAAAGATTTCAGTTGTATATATCCGATAACAGAGCAGAAAAACAAAAGTCTCTCGGATAGCACCCAATTTGTGGCAGTTTCATGTCACCAAAAGTTCACCGAAAGGCGATGCTTGCAATCGTTATGTTTCAGAAGCAATAATATTCTTGTCTATCCTTCTAGGCTAAGATGAAATATGGTGGAGGTTAAAGCACATCTCATGTTTGATGGGTCCCATTTATAATGAAGGTTTGGGAAAGATCAAGAAAAGGTATATACTCAGAGCATTTCCCATTTTTTCCCTTTTTATGTAAAAGATATGTGTAAAGCAATGCTTCGAAGGGAGGCGTACCCTTCTCATTTTCATAGGAGATAAGATATTTATACTAGATACACTTGTTCACATATGTAGCTCGGATTGGGAATCATGCTTTTCCTTAACTCTTCATCGACTATCAGCTTAGTTAAAGATTTGTGAAGGAAATTTTGGTCATGATCGCTGATATTCTTAGATATATTGTAAATTTGTACTTTTTTTTCCTAAGCTATTGTTTTACCTTGAACTCCGTTTATTCTTTCTTAATCCAAGACGCTCCCCATGGCTCATCATTTTATCCTTGTGCTCAGGACAATTCCAAAATGAGGTGATAATTCTAAACTCGAAATTATTCAGTGAAATCACACCTTGAAGAGCTTAAAACCATTTGAACAGCAAATTAATTATGTATTTTCCGTAAACAGACTATATATATGGCCTACCACATATTTTCATGTACTAGTAAGACATGTTTTGGTCCAAGAAAAAGCATGATCACGCAAGACCAGAGTAGTAATTCTACATGTTGTTTTCCCATTAAAAACCACTCAGTAGTTATTGGAGCATTGGATCTCCAAAAATTAGGCTCATGAGTTATTATTTGGGTTAATTTTGTTATTTTTTCTTAATTTTGCAGATTTTATGTTATTTCCCGTTATGTTTTGGGATTTTGATTTTGTTTCCAATCTTGGTCCATTTTTCTAGCCTATAATAGGGATTGTAAACCTCTCTAGGAGGTAGACTTGATCACATTAATATTTTAGAAATAAAATAAGGTTTTGGGATTCTTTTGTGTTTTAACATTATTTCAGTTTATCTTCTGTCTTTGCATGCTTGCAGCTATATTGTTGTGCTTCCAACTGCATTAATCTTTCAATATTTCATGCTAAGTAATAGGTGAAAAAAGTGATAATCAGGGAAGCAGAGAGATATTTATGACAATGCATACTTGACCAGCCAAATAGAAAATTATGATATATAAATCACAGAAAGTTTATTTGAAGAAGTAAGAAGAAGCTCCTGACTCGAGTTCTAGCAACCTCTCCTCGTCTACGTTTAGCAGAGGGAGAATATCGTACAGGACTAAAGGTAACACAACTGGAGGAGGTTATGCATATAAGAAAGCTAACTGATTAATCGCTAGGTCTTTAAAACGGAACTGGTTTCCCCTTAGGATAATCGACATAAACCCTCCCCTTGTAGCGTTGAGCTGCCTCGTTGCTGTCGATAACTTCTGTTGCATAGTAATATGTGGGATGAGTATAGGGAACCTTCATAACTGGTGGCCGCCTCTTGGCCCGGCCGAAGTGCTCACCAATGGCTGCAAAACCCTCCTGTCCAATCTTAACAAGACGATCTGCCTGACGTGCCATGTTAACTACAATTAATCAACACACAAAGACAAGTAGATGTATATAGGTTTTCTTGGTTTTCTTGCTTTGACTAATATGTAGGAGGCCAAGCCAACCTTTATATAGAAAGGAAAGGTTTGGTTGACAACAGCTGTGAAATGAATAATGTTAGACAGTACTCCTTTTTGTAATAAAAGCACCCAACATTTGTGTACGATAATACTAACCATTGCAGAGAGAAAAATCAATATATTTTCTTCATCTTATCACTACTGACGATAAAACCACAATAAAATGGAAAAAAAAACCATCAAAAGTTTATCAATATCATAAAATACAAAAAAAAATAAAACTATTATATTTGGATGTTTTCAATACTTAATAAATTTTATATATAAGAAAATTTTACTGGTTTTTTTTGTCGTCCGATGACCATCGAGGACAAAACCATCACCAAGAGTTTATTATTATCGACTTTGGATTAGAATTGAATGTTCTAAATACTTAGTAAATTGAAAAATAAGGAACGCAAACATTGCTTATGAACAACTGTTGTCAGCCAATCATTAGAGCCACTTTTATGAATTTGTGCTGGGCATGTGATCATGTGATTAAAGAAAACAAAAGCTTCCCTTCTTTTGGACTAATGCTGTTTCTACCGGTCAGGAATCAAGTCAGGTCCAAAAGTAGGAGCAGCAAAAACACTAAACCTTCGCAAAAGCCAATTATGAAAGAAGATTCCTTCTGCTCTCTAATCAGAATAATCTCAGTTTAATTATGTGACGATATTGCAGTTTCTAATTAATGGCAATAAGCACAATCGGGATGAGGATTTCAACTGCACTTGACATTATTTTTTTCTTCTGGCCGTTCTTAATCCCAGAGCCCTTCTTAACAGTTATATTAGGGGTACGCTAGTATTATCTGACCTTGATCTCGGCATTGGATAACCTCAAGCAATGTTTGTTCAAGAACAGCAAGCAACTGTTGTCTCGGAACCTCATATGTAAACAAAAGGGAAACTTAAACCAAATGAAAGTCCAATTACGGGTGAAAAAAATTAAAAGGCAATTTGTAGGAAAAACTCAATGATCTCTGAGCCAAGCCCCCGCACGGTATTCCAAGCTTATTTTACAGAATATCAACTCACCCTAGTTTTTTTTTTCTTCCAAAAAACTATAAAAGAATAGAATTATGGTCTTAATGAGCACAAATGGCAAACAAATGGCCTTCAGCACATTTGAATAACGATTCAGTACTTAGTGGCACAAAGGTTCTCTCTAGTGCCAAGTTCAATTATTGTAAAATTGATTTCTTCCAACTTGTTTCCTAGAATCGATGAGACTTAAATTTCTTTGTGAATCTGATTCCTTATAACTAAACTTTTCCTTTCCAATTTATTTTCATAATCTGTTTTTTTTTTTTTTATCTTGATTCTCTCCGAAACTTGATATCTTTATTTCTTACTCTAGTTAACTTCATGACATAATCAATGTGACGCAACCTGACCACCTCATCCTAACAAAAAATCTATTTACATCTCAAATCCGAGTAACCAAGTTGCTTGCATTAAACATTTTGGTTTAATAGAGAGTGGAATTTTGGTCAAAAAGTTGCCTCAGATTCTATTCTTTGACATAGACAAATTGACCATATAATAATCATAAATATAACTGTGTATGAAAAATAATAATAATAATAATAATAACAAAAACAATAACAATAATAATAATTTTAGGAAGTATTTTTTCAACCAACAAAACTTAAACAAAAAAGAATCCAGTGCACTAAGTCCACACAAGTCTAAGCCTAGGAAGGATATGGGAGAAGTAGTCTATATACTGAAAATAAAAATCTAGAGGGATAGATCTAGAAAGTTGCTTTAATTGTCTCAATCTACGTATATAGAAAAAGTATATAGAAAAAATATTGAAACAATTTAGCAGCTTTATCTTTTTGTGGGTTGTTGTTGCTATCTTGCTCGGGGTTTTAGCTAGAACTAGGTGTTGTTGTTGACGATTTCAAGATTGTTATGTGGTGGTTTTGTTTTTAGGTGTTGAAGATTGATTTCTAAGGAGCCTATGGCTAGTTCTAGCCAATGGTAAAGACTAGTCTAGGTCTCCACCATATCATTCATTCTCTTCCATTTTTTTGGCAAATCAAAGTAGGACTAAGAAGGGGGTGATGCTTCAAGATTGAGATTTTAGATTAACCGAGTTTAAGGCAATATTTTGGTTCTTTTGGTAAATGGGATCGCCAGATTGGGATCTCAAGTTGACTAAGCTAAAGACAAAGACCAAGGTTCTGGTTAAATGGGGTCTCTAAATTGAGATTTTAGGTTAACCGAGGTGAAGGCAACATTTTGATTCTTGTTAAAGGGAATTGCTTGATTAAAAGGAGTCACTAGATTGGGATTTCAGGTTAACCAAACTGAAGGAAACATTTTGGTTCTCGTTAAATAGGATCGCCGGATTGGGATCTCAGGTTGATTGAGCTAAAGACAAAGACCAAGGTTTTAGTTAAAGGGGGTCTCTAGATTGAGATTTTAGGTTAACTGAGCTTAAGGCAATATTTTAGTTCTGGTTAAAAGGAATCGTCAGATTGGGATTTTAGGTTGGCCGAGCTAAAGACAAAGACCAAGGATCTGGTTAAACGGGGTCTCTAGATTGAGATTTTAGGTTAACCGAGCTTAAGGCAATATTTTGGTTATGATTAACAAGAATTGTCAGATTAGGATTTCAAGTTGGTTGAGCTGAAGACAAAGACCAAGGTTCTGGTTAAAGGGGGTTTCTAGATTAATTAAGATTCCAGGTTAACCAAGTTGAAGATGATATTTTGATTCTAGTTAAAGGGAATCGCCACATTGGGATTTTAGGTTGGTCGAGCTAAAGAAAAAGACTAAGGTTGTGGTTAAAAGGGGTCTTTTGATTGAGATTTCAGGTTAACCAAGTTGAAGGTGACATTTTGGTTCTAGTTAAAGGGAATGGCCAGATTGGGATCTCAAGTTGACTGAGCTAAAGACAAAGACCAAGGTTTTGGTTAAAGGGGGTCTCTAGATTGAGATTTTAGATTAACCGAGCTAAAGGTGACATTTTTGTTCTCGTTAAAGAAAATCATCTTATTGGGATTTCAGGTTGACCAAGCTAAAGATTAGGATTTTAGGTTAGCCGAGCTAAAGGTTCTGGTTAAAGTGAATTGCCAGTTTGGGATTCCAGGTTAACCGAGCTACTAATGGTTTTACGTACAGAAAATGCACCAAAAATAAATTATCTGCTGGAAATATGCTGACGTAATTATTTTGTCAGCATATGTCTGTCACTGATTGTGGCATAAGCAGTAAATATTTTTCAATTCTCTGGAACATACAGACGGATTGTGTTTGTCAGTATCCCTATCGTCAAATCACTAACGAAATTAGTTCATCGGTAATTGTGGCATATGCAGTAAAAAAATTTAGCTCTCTAGAAAAATATTTTTTAAAATAAAACTGTATAAAATAATTAATAAAAAATTGTATAGGATAATAAAAAAAAATTAAACAAATAAAATTGTATAATATAAATTCCAAATATTCATTACAATTTTATTTGTACAAATAAAAATTAAACTAGAACAATGTTGGCACTGGAGGAGGAGGAGGAGGAGGTTGGTCATTCCCAGGACCATACGCCCAAAAAAGGGGTGCACACATACCACACATCGGTGATCTCATGTCCATGACCATTTGACGGAGGTGTTCATAATCCATCGAGTGTCTGTAACAACCCCAATAGTTAGGTCAATTTATCCGTTTAACTTCCATATCCATGACTATTTGGCGGAGGTGTTCATAAAAATGCATTTTCATCAAGGTTTTATATCATCATTTTGCACTTGAAGTATTAATAACTCTTTAACTAGAGCATGTTTTATAATAACAAGTCTGATAATATAAGATACCTTTAATTTATGGTAATGTTCATTTTAAATGCAGATCTATCACATAAATCAAAGGATTGATTGATGAGTTTAACTACTGAAATTGAGAAGACAAAGAGAGGGCTAAACTTAGAAAAGAGGTGCTGGTTGAATTCAAATTGGAACACCATTCAGTTATTGGATAATAACTGAAGCTGTAGAACTTGGATTTAGGTATGGTTTATATGTATAGAAAGCTAAGACATAGGCCTAAAACTTTTATGAAGAGTCCAGTATTCAAAAGGACCGTTTTCAAGTTCAAATTGTAGCAACAACAGAGAAGTCAAAATCTGTCCTGCAACCCAGACACTGTTCAGTGTTTAGCCTATATCTCGAGTTCTAGAAGTTCAAATGACATCATTCTTGTTTTGTTGGAAAGCGAAGACAATTGCCCAGAACTTCCATGAAGACTATCTATTCAAATTTTGATGTTAGTAATGACGTTTTCTGCAGACAAGAAGATAAGGATTGTTACCAAGTCAAGAGGTGGCCACCCACTCAACAATTAGTCATCAAATCAATAGTTCCAAATTTTGACCTATAAAAAGAGGCATTTGTCATGCATTTAGGCATCTTGGTTTTCAGATCAAGATCATATTCTTGCTTTCTTTATTTGTATTTTTATAATGTTTAAGTTTAATCTCTTATTTATGCTTTTCATCATAACTATGTTCTTATCTAGTTTATTTATGTTCTTCTTCTTCATTATGTTTAGCTAAGTTAATTATGTCAGGTGAAAAGATTTCATTAACAGTGTTAGAATAAGCATAATATAAACTCAACATGGACTTCAATGTTTATATCCAAGAAAGTTTGTTATTAACATGTCTTATCTTTTTATCTTACTAATTCTTAATACCTTACTTGTTAAATGATTAATCTAGATTTGTGTTGTACAACCCTTGGTACAATAAATGCTTGATCCTTCATAGCCAACTGTATGGTATAACCGACACCTGTGCTATGAAAGGAACTTGATTTGTTGTTAACATCATGAATTCCTGACAATATTTAAAAGTATGGTGTTACTAAAATAAGATAATTAATATGATCATGTTAAAAATTTATAATAAACTATTAAGGATAAATCATCCTATTGGAACCTTCTTTGTGTGTGGTTTCCAGTTGATTAATAAAAATATTTTATACTATACTTATTTTTTTTATATCAAATGTTAGAAATTTTATAGATAAAAAATAGACTAGCTGGAAACCCATCAAGCCGTATATACACATGTACAGAGCAAAGCTAGTCGGAACAGGCTCCCAGAAAGCAGTAACGAACAGTTACAACACAAAGAAAACAAACCATCGGTTATCTTAGGAACCTAAGGATTTTAGGTGCCAAGGATAACCGAGCCCATGAGTAACAATTACTACAACAAAACCCCATCCCAATGTAACATTTTTACTGACAGCATCACTGACGGAATCCATCGGTCGGAATATTGATCATCGGTAATTCTCATTTCCGTCGCTACTTCTGTTGGAAAAAAAAATGAAACACCGACGATCTTACAGACGGGTGAAGCGCGCCAAAAAAAAATTCTCGTGTCTTACAAGAGGGTCCCGATTTGTTAATGAGCAATTTTGACTGTCTTGGCGGTAGAACTGGTTCTCCTTCCTTCAAAGGACTTGTTGCCCCGTGTCTTAACTTTCCAACGCGACCAACCTCGCTCAAAACGGAGTCCTAAAACTCCGATATAGTTAAAAATCTGAGAACAGGTCAGAATGTGACCTCTGTAGATAGTAACAGTTCAAGACAGTAACGGTTGGACAGTAACAATCCAATGTCTAGACAATAACAATTCAATGTTTAGACAGTAACAGTTCAAGATAGTAACAGTCCAATGTCTAGACAGTAACAATTCAATGTCTAAACAATAATAGTTCAAGACAAGAATAACAGTCCAATGTCTAGACAATAACGGTTCAATACAATAACAGTTCAAGACAGTAACGGTTGGATAGTAACAGTTCAAGGTCTAGACAGTAATAGTTCGAGATTTAAACAGTAACAGTTCAAATATAAAGAAAGGAATGATAACTATGGTTGAACAAAGAATGACAATACTAATAGGTGTAATGAGAAAAACATAAAATATAAAGAAAAAAATGATTGAATGAAAGACCTATTAGTTGTTGATATGATTATTATAAAACATATCCTTGAATGAGGAAAATTTAAGAGATAAGCTTGTGATTTCAAGAGGGACCACAGGCGTGGTGCAGCAACAGCAACAAGGGAGCACGAGTAGAGCTTCTACTGCAGGTAGGTGATCCTCACCTGAGCTTTTTAGTTAAATTCAAGAATTTAATATGTTAATAATGTGAGATGTGAATTTGCAAACGTTGGATATTATGTAAAATGATGAAAGTTGGTGTAATGATGTTGTTATTTCAGATAATATCCTAAATGTATGTGTGTTCAACATGAACTACCCTTGTGTGTATTGCCAAGTGATGGGAGTACCACTGACAAAGAAAATATGAGAAGTGTATTACCAAGTGATGGGAGTACCACTGACAAAGAAAATATGAGAAGTGTAATATGTGTTTCGACTATTGTATGTTAGGATCCCAGGTAAGAGGATCACCGTGTTTTTTACTAGCATATATTTAGTGTGTGTTAGAATCTCAGGTAAGGGGATCACCGTGTTTTTGACTAGCATACATTTAATGTATGGTAGGATCCTGGGTAGGGGATCACCGTGTGTAGCAGCCCCACCCAACTTGTCATATATTGTCCGCTTTGGGCCTTACCGCCCTCACGGTTTTGTTCCTGGTGACGCGAGCCCACATCTGAGCCTGACGCCCCAAAACACGTTTGACAAATTAGCAATCAGCACTCTTAATAAGGCCAGCTACCAATCCCTCACCCGCCGATGTGGGATATGACAATACTATAACAACCCTAATAAAAGGTAGATGGAGCATAAATTTTTTTTTTTACTCGCCGAAATTTTTAGAAATTTCGGTAGTCTCCCCTATACCGGGGAGGTCCTAAGTTATCGACAATGTACTCTGCACACATTTAGAATCACATCTCATCCACAATCACATCCATGTTTAGTACAATCAACTGCATAATTCATTCCAAATTATGCTCAGGACCATATTCATTCCCAATCTCCATTTTACATCACACAACATAGTTAAATATTCTAACATAATCTTTTACATTCTAATATCCCAAGCATAGGTTAAAACATTTAATATTCCAGAAACAAAATATTACGAATATAATATTCTATACAGGTTACATGTTTACTGCATGACAAAACTACACCACAAATCCCTAAGTTCCTAACTTAGACAAAAAGGGATAAGGAACCTAAATTCTACTCTTGAATAACGATTCGCAGACTTAGTGGCGTAAAGGTTCTCTCTAGTGCCAAGTTCAATTATTGTAAAATTGATTCCTTCCAACTTGTTTCCTAGAATCGATGAGACTTAAATTTCTTTGTGAATCGATTCCTTATAACTAAACTTTTCCTTTCCAATTTATTTTCATAACTGCTTTTTTTTTTTTTTTGCTTTAACTGATCTTGATTCTCTCCGAAACTTGATATCTTTATTTCACATCTCAAATCCGCGTAAACATGTTGCTTGCATTAAACCCCAATATTGAAGGAATAATAGAGAATGGAATTTTGGTCAAAAAGTTGCCTCAGATTCTATTCTTTGACATAGACAAATTGACCATATAATAATCATAAATATAATTGTGTATGAAAATTATTATTAATAATAATAATTTTAGGAAGTTTTCTTTCAACCAACAAAACTTAAAAAAAAAAGAATCTGGTGCAACCTAAGAAAGATATGGGAGAAGCAGTCTATATATTGAAAATAAAAATCTACAAGGATAGATCTAGAAAGTTGCTTTAATTATCTCAATCTACATATATAGATAAGATGTTGAAACAATTTAGCAGCTTTATCTTTTTGTGGGATTTGTCACTATCTTGCTCAGGGTTTTAGCTAGAACTAGGTGTTGTTGTTGATAATTGTAGGGTTGTTATGTGGTGGTTTGTTTTTAGGTGTTGAAGGTTGATTTCTAAGCAGCCTATGGTTGGTTCTAGCTAATGGTAAAGACCGGTCTAGTTCTCCACAATATCATTCATTCTTTTCCATTTTTTTAGCAAATCAAAATAGGACTAAAAAGGGGATGATGTTTCAAGATTGAGATTTTAGGTTAACCGAGTTGAAGGTAATATTTTGGTTCTTGTTAAATAGGATCGTAGGATTGGGATCTCAAGTTGACCGAGCTAAAGACAAAGACTAAGGTTCTAGTTAAAGAGGGGTCTCTAAATTGAGATTTTAGGTTAATCGAGTTGAAGGCAACATTTTGGTTTTGGTTAAAGGGAATCGCTTGATTAAAGGGAGTCACTAGATTGAGATTTCAGGTTAACCAAACTGAAAGAAACATTTTGGTTCTAGTTAAATAGGATTGTCGGATTGGGATCTCGGGTTGATCGAGCTAAAGACAAAGACCAAGGTTCTAGTTAAAGGGGGTCTCTATATTGAGATTTTAGGTTAACCAAGCTTAAGACAACATTTTGGTTCTGGTTAAAATGAATCATCAGATTGGGATTTCAGGTTGGCCGAGCTGAAGACAAAGACCAAGGTTCTGGTTAAAGGGGGTGTCTAGATTGAGATTTCAGGTTAAACAAGCTGAAGGTGATATTTTGGTTCTACTTAAAGGGAATAACTAGATTAGGATCTCAAGTTGACCGAGCTAAAGACAAAGATCAAGGTTCTGATTAAAGGGGATCTGTAGATTGCGATTTCAGGTTAACCAAGCTGAAGGTGACATTTTGGTTTTGGTTAAAGGAAATCACTAGATTGGGATCTCGGGTTGACCGAGCTAAAGATAAAAACCAAGGTTTTGGTTAAAGGGGGTCTCTAGATTGAGATTTCGATTAACTAAGCTAAAGGCGACATTTTGGTTCTTATTAAAGAGAATCGTCGTATTGGGATTTCGAGGTTGACCAACTTAACGACAAAGACCAAGGTTCCGGTTAAAGTGAATCGCCATATTGGGATTTCGGAGTTACCGAGCTACTTTTCATATTTTAGTTCTAGTTAAAGAGGATCGCCAAATTGGGATCTCAGGTTGACCAAACTTTTGGCAATGATTTTGGTTTTGGATTATGGAAATCACTAGATTGAGATTTCAAGATAACCAAGTTGTACACAGTTTGATCGTAGTTTTCGTTTATGGGGATTGCTACGAAAACAAAGTTTCAGGTCAACTGAACTAAAAGCTTTGAGAAGAACAGTTCGTTTGTCAAGCACTTAACAAGTCTTTGTTCCATAAGTATTGTAAAGAAGGAGCATCTGTTGCTACCTAATATTTTTACTCCATTTTAAAAGATTTAAAAAAAAAACCCAAAAAAATATGTTTTTAATGTATTTGCATCATTTTCAATGTCTTTTCCAAAGAATTTAAAATACAAAAATCTATGTTCAACACATTCAGTTGTTAATGTGCTTATTAAGTCAACATTGATATTGCTCTTTTTCAAAAAAATCAAAATACAAAAAAAAGAAAAATTAAATTGAACAAAGGGACCAAATGTGAAAAGAAAGAAGTTGAGGGACTAAATTATTTTTGGGTTAACTTGGTCACTAAATTTGCTTGGAGACCAAGCAATTGAAAAAAACAAACTTGTTTTGCCTATAAATAGGTGGTTGCACTACACACAAAAAAAAAAGGAGAGTTTTGGGGTAGAGAGCATTAGCAAAAAAAAAAAAAAAAGGAGTGAATTAGTTAAAGAGGCTAACAAAAAATCACTAGAAACAAACCTTCTATCTCTAGAAAAAAAAAACATGACCTCCACCCATTCCATCTTCCATACACTTATCTCCTTCTTCCTCATGGTAAAAAAAAAAAAGCCTAGCCCTATTATACTGAAACCTAGCAGCCAAAGAAAGATTACCTTCTTCCTTAAGCCCGTTGCCTTTTGTTCTTTCCTTTAGACCAGCACCAACCCAAACCTGTCTCACTCCCCCAGCCTTTCTATCAATTAACTCTTGATCGATCCTTTTTAATGGAAGGGGTGTATGTGTAATAAACTTACTGGCATTGCTTGGCGAAAACAAAGACATCATTTACGTTGTGGAGTCTAGCTTTGGAGTTAATTTTGACCAGACCATAGTAGGGATCTACTCTGATTCCTCTGTCGGTGGTGACATTCCAATAACATTTGAATTAAAACACTCTATTATGCTCGCTATGATATTGCAATTCAACGACCTCTTCTAATTTACCATAATAGTCAACTTCAAACTCATTACAAGTCGATCCCCTAACACAAACACCACTGTTATATGTCTTTCTTTCATGCCCGTATTCTTCGGTATGAAACACATATCCATTGACAAAATACCCATTATAGCATTTTACTTTTCTTTCAGGACCCAGGCTTAGTAAAGATAATGAAACACTAGCAGTCCTTCCCATTTGATAAATCTTGTACATCAAGTACAACAATGAACAGTAAACGAGAATTCTGTAACGAAATTAAGTACCATGATAGATAATGAGTTTTTGATAGTACTTACATGTGTTTTGAACCATATGGCAAATTGTTCATCTTATAATCTAAAGATTTGGGATTTGGTCAGGTATGAGTTATTAGACAATAAATATTGTCGATGTTGCCTACAAGGTTTTTAAAATTGTATAAGTTTGTGATATTACAATAGATAAATAGTCCATTTATAACAAAGTTTAAGTAGTATATATACTTACTGAATAAAAGGTCTCAACTCATCACAGTTAAATAACATATAATTGTGTGCTTGTTGGAACTCTATTTCAGACAAATATCTTCCCCTTACAACATTATTAGGTGTGGTTCATCCAAGATTGGAGAATATTAACAAGTTCCCACTTGAAGGCACTTCACCACCATCATTATGTCGTGGAACGTGGTTGATTCTCGTTCTCAAATGAGGCTCAAAATAGTACGAGATAAATGTTGAGATCTCCTCAACAATATAGGCCTCACATATCGAAGCCTCAACATGCACCTTGTTCTTAACCTTTTTCTTAAGATTAAACAAGTACCTGCTTTGAATTAAACAAATATTTTCAATTAAGAAAAACAATGAAAATACATTAATCATTACATTGCATCTGTAATATCTAACCTCTCGAATAGATACATCCATCTATCTTGGACTTGGCCTTCAACTTTTGCCTCGTACGGTAAATGCATGGGTAGATGCTCCATCAAGTCAAAAAATGATGAAGGGAATATTCTCAAGTTTGCATATTATCTCGACGATATTCATTTCAAGCCTCTCAATGTGATGTGTGTGCAACTTGCTGGCGCATATATCTCTAAAGAAATGATTGATCTGCGTGAGTGCATCCCATATCCCCTTTGGCAATAAATCACGATAAGCTAATGGAATAAGTGTTTGCATGAACACATGGCAGTCATGGCTCTCCATTCCATACAATCTGCATTCCTGTAAATTAACCTACCTTGATATGTTCGAGGCATGTCCATTGGGAAAACACAGACTCTTAAGTCATTAGTAGACTAGTAGTTATGTATTCTTCTCTAAGGCGAAGCTTGCTTTCGGCTTTGCAACTCGTGACCCATTAAAAACCAACTCTATATTTTTACAGTGATAAAAAAATGATATATCCATTCATTATAGCCTTGATGTTGTCCTTTGTCTTCCCCTTCACGTCCATGACTGTGTTGAAAATGTTTTTAAACACATTTTTTTCTATGTGCTTGACGTCAAGGTTATGGCGGAGGAGATTGGTCTTCCAATAAGAAAGCTCCTAGAAAATACTTCGTTTTACCCAGTTGTGGGTCAAACCAAAACCAAGAAACTTCTGCTTACCAGATTGGAAACCAAACACAATGTCACCGTACTTTGACACCACGTCATGCAATTCTTCACTAGAAAGACGCGAGGGTGCAACATCATTTTCAACGCTGCCAACATAGAAATCCTTTTGGTTCTTTCTATACTTGTGATTAGTTGGCAAGAAACATTGGTGGCAGTAAAAAAAAGACGCTTTACTTCTGCTTGTTAGCGTGAATGCCTTGTTGTTTTCCATGCAGTGTGGACATGCTAGTTTTCCATCTATATTCCAGCCCAGACTATTAGAATCGGGTATGACCATATATAAGAACATGAACTCAAACCTCATACACATCCCTGGTGGTAAGTTGCAAACCATGAGTATAATCGACCAACAAGAATAAGGAGCAAAGAAATTACCTGAATGGGTTGAATCCATCTCGTACATAACCCAAGATGCACGTTCCTTGATTCAACTGAAAAATAAGAATGCACACTTTGTTAAAGTGTTTCCATGCTTCACCGTCAGAAGGATGCACCATCACTCCATCCACCGCGTCAAGTGATTGGTGTTATATCATGTGCTTTGTGCAACCAATTATTTATTGTGATTTGTGCAACCATCCCATAATGGTTCATCAGAATCTTTCAACAAATCAAAAAACTTGGTCGCGTCTGCATTAGGTTCTTCTTCTATAATTGGACATTGACTAACATTACTTTGATTGATTCTCATTGCATCCATAACCATATTCCTGTAAGGATTACTATTGTCATTTACAACTCCATGCACATTGCTAGCACTAGAAGTTGACCCAACCATCCTTTCTACCATGCTCTTGTTACGAACAAATAATTCTTTGTGTGCATACCAACACAGGTAATCCTCCATGAACCCTTTGTGTAGAAGATACAACGTTACAACATCTGGATGCAAAAACTTTTTATTTTTACACCTCCTGTATGGACACCTAATACCGCCTCCACTAAAATTTCTCGGAATAGATGTTGTGAAATTAATAAAACTTTGAACCCTATTATAATAATCCATCCTCCGCAATTCTTGGGGTGAATCTCGATACATCCATGAATGATCATCCATGACTTCTATCAAACCTCTATAAAATAATGATGACAACATGTATTAATTAACTACGTTAAGTAAATAAATTTGCAAAAATATTGGTTTAGCTCAAGATTATCCAACTTACTTTCAAACGTCTCTAAAATATTCATTATCAATTATCTATGTCCATACAAATTTATACACATTAATTTACGGAAATTACAACTCGGTAATAAAATTGACAAAAATTAAAATGGACCCATCAAACAAGTCATTATTTATTTCATCACAACACACCTAAGTCGGTAATTCGACATAAATTTCAACAATTTATAAACAAATACAATTTTACAAATTCTAAAACAAACCATACCAAGTACAAAATTATAAATCCATACTACAAGTTTGTTTGAGAAAAATAATAAAACAAGTAAACACTAAAAAAAACATTTAATATATTAACTATTATCGATGGAATTACCGACAAAATATTTCTGTTTGTAAATCCATCGGCCATTTTGTCGGTGAAGTAAACACGTCACTGTACGAACATCCCGGTTTGAATCACTCTGTAATTCCGTCAGTAACATCATTCACAAAAACTTCCACGTCATTGCACTGCTTTGTTTTTTAAAATTCTTTATATTCTATTTGGGATTCCCTCGATATATACCGACGGAATGTTTCTGTCGGTATAAGTTAAGTTTAGAGAATGATTTGTATGTGAATTTCAATAGTTGCTAATAGCTGCAACCATCCTTTGTATTTCTACCTTTAGGGTTGTGTACAATACTAGAGTGGAGTATACTACACATGATAATTATTCCTATATAAGGTATTTACATATATAAGGAATCTATTCTAATCTCTTTCCATAATACACCCCGTCAAGCTGAAGGTGGAGATTTCACCCGAAGCTTGGATCGAAAAAGAGCAAACGAGACTGGGGGAAGCGGCTTGGTAAGGACATCAGCTAGTTTGTCCTTTGAAGAGATAAAGCATACCTGAATTTCTTGCTTAGCAACGCGATCGCGAACAAAGTGATAGTCAACTTCAACATGTTTGGTGCGAGCATGAAAAACTGGATTCAGTGATAGGAAGGTGGCCCCTAAATTATCACACCACAACGTAGTCGTGGATGACGATGGAAAATGAAGTTCGATAATAAAGAGCGAATCCATAAGATTTCAGCGAGTACCATCGCCTAAGGCCTTGTATTCCGCCTCGTAGAAGACCGAGCCACAATGCGTTGCTTCCCGATTTCCATGAAATAGGAGTAGCACCAAGATATACAAGATAACCACCGTTGATTTTCGATCATCAATACCGCCCCAATCAAGATCGGTGAAACCATGAAGAGACAATGAGGAATCCCGAGTAACGTGTAGACCATAAGAAGTTGTATCCTAAAGGTAACATAGAATACGTTTAACGGCCGACCAATGATCCTCAGTAGGGGCATGCATAAATTGACATAACTTGTTGACTGCATAACAAATATCAGGTCTGGTAAAAGTAAGATACTGGAGAGCCCCAATAATCTATCTATATCGTGTCGGATCAGAGTAAGGAGTACCAGATGCGATGCTCAATTTTGAGGAGGTAGACAGAGGGGTAGCAACCGGTTTACAAGAAGTCATACCTGCTCATTGGATAATATCAAGAGTATACTTGTGTTGGCTGAGTAACAAACCCATAGAAGTGGATTTAACTTCAATGCCCAAGAAGAAATGAATAGAGCCTAAATCTCAAAGCTTAAACTCTGAACTCAGCAAAATAATTAAGCGTTGAAGCAAAGTCGGGTTACTTCCAGTCAACAAAATATCATCAACATACACAAGTAAATAAAATATAGCACCGCTGAAGGAGAGAATAAAGATAGAAGTATCAACCTTCGATGCCTGAAAACCAATGGAGATCAAAAACTCACTTAACCGGTTGTACCATGCCCGAGGCGCTTGTTTCAAACCATACAAAGATTTATGTAGATGACACACATGCGATGGGAATGTAAGGTCAACAAAACCAGGTGGTTGTGCCATGTACACCTCCTCCTGAAGAATGCTATTCAAAAAGGCATTATGAACATCCAACTGATGAATCTGCCAACCATAGGTGACAGCGATAGTAAGGACTAGTCGAATTGTTGTTGGCTTAATCACCGGACTAAATGTTTCCAAGTAATCAACCCCCTCTTGCTGAGTGAAACCTCATGCGACCAACCGTGCTTTATATCGATCCACACAACCATCGGCGCGCCTCTTAATGTTATATACCCACCGACTGCCAACCACATTCATAGATGGAGCAAAAAGAACTAATGACCAAGTGTCATTACTGTGAAGTGCCCGAAGTTCTTCTTGCATGGCTTTATGCCAAATCAAGTATTTGTCAGCAACCTTAAAGGAAACCGGTTCCTGCTAAGGCAAAGATGTAGATCGGGAGGCAGATAAGACACTCAAGTTGGCAGTTTTGGATGAACGTGGGCGAAGCACAATGAAGTGAGTGCGTACAACCTGAGGTTGAGTGGAAGACACACTGTCTTGGCCTTGCTGAAGAGAGAAATGATACAAATCAACACATAAATCAAGTCCAGGGGGAAATAGGGGAGGAACCTGGTGTTGAAGGGCGTAACAAAGGACTAGGGCCGAAGCGGGGAAGCAAACCGAGAGGGAGAGCCAGCAGGGGAAGGAACAGGGGAGTTGGGCAAATCAGATAGCATAGAGGACACACATACTGCACGCGAAGTAGGAGACCCAGCAAAGGAGAGTGCCACATCAGGAGAGACCAGGGCCATAGGAGACACATGTAAGAGTGACAAGTCGGGACCTGTACTTGTGGAATGAATATGCCCATGATATGCAGGCAAAAATAAGGGCCGGGAGAGGTTGATGTAGGTGCAGGGGGCTTTATTGGAGCACTGGATTTGACTAAATATGGTGCAGAGACAGATGTGAGGGGCTGGAAAGTGACAATAGGGGGTTGTATAGGTGAGGCGATACTCTGTTCAGACTTGTCAAAGGGAAATACAGTTTTATGAAACTGAACATGATGAGCAATATAAAGACGATTGGACGACAAATCAAGACAGCGATAACCTAAATGAGAGTTGCTATAACCTAGAAAAACACAAGGAGAAGAGCGTAAATCTAACTTATGAGCATTGTATGGACGAAGTAGCGAAAAGCAGAGACACCTGAAAGTACGAAGAAATCCATAGTCAGGAGTCGATTTTAAAAGACATTCAAAAGGTGTTTTATGATTAAGAACCGAAGTTGGCATGCGATTAATCAAATAAATAGAACTTTCAAAAGTAGAACTCCAGTATTTTAAGGGTAAGTCCAGTTTCAAAGAATATGTCTATGACGACGTTCGACCATGCCATTTTGTTCATGAGTATGGAGGCAAATCACATGATGATGAATACCAATTGTTTTAAAATAGGTATTGAGTTTTCGATATTCACCGCCCCAATCTGTTTGAACAGATTTAATTTTTAAGGAGAACTGACGTTCAACTTGTGCTTGAAATCGATGAAAGACAGTAAAAACATCAGATTTGGCAGCCAAGGGGTAAAACCAAATAAACCTTGTATGGGCATCCACAAAAATAACAAAATAGCAAAATCCATCAGATGATAACATAGGGGAAGGTCCCCAAACATCACTAAAAATCAAGTCAAGAGGAGCTTGAGTTTGATGACCTGTAGTTTTTAAAGACAAAGAAGACGACTTACCAAGAGGACATGCTGAACAATTAAAATCAAAATATTTTGACGTACAGGACACTTTTTTATTTGACACTAAAAAATGCAAAATACACGGACTAGGATGCCCAAGACGACGATGCCAGACATCAGCTGAAGTAGAGATTCGGGTGGATAGAAAGGCTTGAGGTAATGACGTTGCAGAGGACTCGGACAAAACATATAGACCATCTCTACTCCGACCGGAAAGAAGCACTTCCATTGTCATGAGATCCTTAACATAAAATACAAATGGATGAAATTCAAAAAACACATTATTCTCAAGACAAAACTTCTGAACATATAGTAAAGGTTTTTTTATGGTAGGAACATGTAAAATGTTGGATAACGTTAATATGCGTTTGGGTGAATGAATGTGAGAGTGAGCAATATTAGAGATAACAAGACCCTTACCATCGCCAACATGCAAGTGATCATTACCAAGGTAAGGTTCTGAACTCGTCATACTCACAAGGTCTGGTGTCACATGATGATTCGCACCTGTATCAGGAAACCAAGTAACAAGAGAAGTTGTAGGGGCCGTATTAAATGCTAAATTGGCATTAGCTTGTACATGATGAGTAGATAATTGAGAACACTGCTGGGCAATATGCCCATAATCATAGCATAGCTGACATTTGATGGTGCGGTGAGAACCTCCAAACCGGTTGCTTTGCTGCCCAAAGTGCTGACTTGAGCCATAGGAGACCCGATTTCCCTGTTGTCCAAACTATGAACCTGAAGCAGAATTTGTAGGAGTGAAATTCTGGGCTGAACCATAACCATAACCATGATTTCCACGATAACTACTACGGTGATTTAGTCGCCAGCCCCTGCGAAAACGGCCTCTTCTGCCAGCGTTGGAACCGATCGCCGCCCAAAAAACACAAATGGTCAGCTGGGATGGAGTAAGTAATGTAGGAGAGTCACATTACGCAGGATGGATACTAGCTTTGTTGATAAATTCATGCGTGAGGAGGTGGCTGTGGAGGTCAGTGTACAAGATAGGATCAGCTTTAGTAGATAAGCTGGTTACCAGGTCCTTAAACTCGCTGCGTAATCCCCGAAACACATACAGATTAAATTCTTCCATAGAGATCGGTCTACTGGCTGCAGCAAGTTCATCAAACAAGTACTTAGCCTTTTGCAGATAGGTGCTGACAGACTCATCATTCTGTCGTAGCTCTTGGAAGGAACTGTGGAGTTGCATAATTCGTGAGTTAGAAGGAGAAGCCAGGGCTGTTTCCAGCATTGTCCAGATGTCATGGGAGGTGTTACAATCAACCACTAGGTGCAGAACTTCCATAGAGAGGAAGGATAAAAGAGCACTCATGATTAGGTGGTCTTGTTGCTTCCATGACAGATAGGAAGCATTAACAGTAGGTAAGGAGGTGTCAACAGAAATCAAATGAGAGGGAGGGCATGGTAATGAGCCATCCACAAAGGGAAAAACGCCTTGGCCGAAGGGAAAAGGTTTCATCTGCATCCTCCAATACAAGAAATTTGTGTTGGAGAGCTTTAAAGATATTACCTGCTGAGTGTTGGGGAGAGGGATGATAGCAGGGACTTTTGTCATAACAGTCATGACATCTAAAGAGGAAGTCTCGAGGCGGGTTCGATTTCAGCGAGCAGCAAGGGAAGCACCTGGATGTAGCAGCTGACATTGATGGTGGCGCAAGAGAGGAAGAAGAGTGAGTGAGAGGTGCAGCAGCAACAAAGTTATTCGTCATTGACAGAGAAGAGAAACTGGACCAGATGAGTGTAGATGGTTGCGGACAAATAAAGCTGCGATTTTATTTTCTTTGCTTGCTCTGATACCAAGTTAAGTTTAGAGAATGATTTGTATGTGAATTTCAATAGTTGCTAATAGCTGCAACCATCCTTTGTATTTATACCTTTAGGGTTGTGTACAATACTAGAGTGGAGTATACTACACATGATAATTATTCCTATACAAGGTATTTACATATATAAGGAATCTATTCTAATCTCTTTCCATAATAGTATATACCGACGGTTTTAGCAAGGGAAGTAATTCGGTCGGTAAATATCACCGCAAAATACTGACAAAAACAGTTTGTCGGCAATTCCGTTGGTTGAATTTCATGTAGTGATGCCTTAGAATCCACAGTACTTTCCATGCATGATAGATCATTTTCTTTCGGGGATACCCTAAAGAGGACTTAAAGATTTCAGTTGTATATGTGTGATAACAGAGCAGAAAAAGAAAACTCTCTCGGATAGGACCCAATTTGTGGCAGTTTCGTGTCATCTAAAGTTCACCGAAAGGCGATGCTTGCAATCGTTATGTTTCAGAAGCAATAATATTCTTGTTTATCATTCTAGGCTAAGATGAAATATGGAGGAAGTTAAAGCACATCTCATGTTTTTGATGGGTCCCATTTATAATGAAGGATTGGGAAAGATCAAGAAAAGGTATAACTCGGAGCATTTCCCATTTTTCCCTTTTTTCTGTAAAAGATATGTGTAAAGCAATGCTTCAGAGGGAGGCTTACTAATCTCATTTTCATGGGGGATAAGATATTTTTACTAGATACACTTGCTCACATGGCTCGGATTGGGAATCATGTTTTTCCTTACATCTTCATCGACTATCAGCTTAGTTAAAGAGATGTGAAGGAAATTTTGGTTGTAGAACTCAGAAATGATCCAATCATGGTCATGATCGCTGATATTCTTAGATATCGTGAAAATTTCTACTTTTTTTTTTTCTAAGCTATTGTTTTACCTTGAACTCCGTTTATTATTTCTTTATCCGAGACGCTTCCCATGGCTCATCATTTTATCCTTGTGCTCGGGACAATTCTAAAATGAGGTGATAATTCTAAACTCGAAATTATTCAGTGAAATCACACCTTGAAGAGCTTCAAAGCATTTGAACAGCAAATTAATTATTTGTTTGCCCTAAACGGACTACTAACAGATATGTTCATGTACTAGTGAAAGATGTTTAGGCCAAGAGAAAGCATGATCACGCAAGACCAGAATAATAGCCTAAAATAATGATAACAGGAGATATTCTAACCGTTAAATCAGGCTTAAATTTTTATAGAAGATTCTACAAACCGTTTTCCCATTAAAAACCACTCAATAGTTATCAGAGCATTGTATCTCCATAAAGTAGGCTAATTAGTTATTATTTGGGATAATTTTGTTATTTTTCCTTAATTTTCGCAGATTTATTGTTTATTTTTAAATTTTATGTTATTTTCCGTTATGTTTTGGGATTCTGATTTTGTTTCGAATCTTGGCCGATTTTTCTAGTCTATGAAAGAGATTGTAAACCTCTTTAGAAGGTAAACTTAATCAAATTAATATTTTAGAAATAAGGTTTTAGGATTCTCAGTGTTTTAACATTATTTCAGTTTATCTTTTGTCTTTCTATGCTTGCAGCTATATTGTTGTGCTTCCGACTGCATTAATCTTTCAATATTTCATGCTAAGTAATAGGTGAATAAGGTAATAATCAGGGAAGCAGAGTGATATTTATGACAATGCATACTTGACCAGCCAAATAGAAAATTATAATATATAAATCACAGAAATTTTATTTGATGAAGCAAGAAGAAGCTCCGGACTCGAGTTCTAGCAACCTCTCCTCGTCTACGTTTAGCAGAGGGAGAATATCGTACAGGACTAAAGGTAACACAACTAGAGGAGGTTATGCATACAAGAAAGCTAAGTGATTAATCACTAGGTCTTTAAAACGGAACTGGTTTCCCCTTAGGATAATCGAGATAAACCCTCCCCTTGTAGCGTTGAGCTGCCTCGTTGCTGTCGATAACTTCTGTCGCAGGAATTTGGTTTGCATAGTAATATGTGGGATGAGCATAGGACCTTCAGCACTGGTGGCCGCCTCTTGGCCCGGCCGAAGTGCTCATCTATGGCTGCAAAGCCCAATCTTAGCAAGACGGTCTGCCTGACGTGCCATGTTAACTACAATTTGTCAGTCAATACACAAGACAAGTAGCTGTATACAGGTCGAGCTGGTTTGCTTGCTTGGCTAATATGTGTGAGGCCAAGCCAACCTTTATATAGATCGGGAAGGTTTGGTTGACAACAGCTGTGAAATGAATATTGTTAGACAGTACTCCTTTTTGTAAATAAAAGCACCCAACATTTGTGTACGATAAAACAAACCATTGCTGAGAGAAAAATCAATAGCTTTTCTTCATCTTATCACTACTACGATAAAAACATCATAAAATGAAAAAAAGATTATCATCAATAGTTTATTAATATCATATTTAAACACAAAAAAAGTAAAAACTGTTAGATTTGGATGTGTTCAATACTTAATAAACTTTTTATACAAGAAATTTTACTGGTTTTTTTGTCGTCCGATGTCCGATCACTTTCGATAACAAAACCATCACCAAGAGTTTATTATTATCGACTTTGGATTGGAATTGAATGTTCTAAATACTTAGTAAACTGAAAAATAAGGGACGCAAACACTGCTCATTAACAACTGTTGTCAGCCAATCATTAGAGCCACTTCTATGAATTAATTTGTGCTGGGCATAAATGAGAATATCTGATCATGTGATTAAAGAAAACAAAAGCTTCCCTGCTTTTGGACTAATGCTGTTTCTACCGGTCAGGAATCAAGTCAGGTCCAAAAGTAAAAGTAGCAAAAACACTACACCTTCTCGAAAGCAAATTATGAAAGAAGATTCAGGGTATTTTATCTCGGTTTCTTTAATTTGAAAAATAATGGAAAATCCGAGATAAAACATAAAATTTTGAAAAAAAAAAAAAAACAACAACAAAATTGGCTTGAGCCGGATCTTCTCATCTTAATTTGAGGAAATCCATTTAGAGGATGGATTGCCAAAGAGCTCCTCCATAGAGATGGGCTTTGGGAATCTAAGTAAAAATTTGAGATTTATCTGACGGTTGGATGACAAGTTATGGCTTCTTTTAGATACTTTATTGGTTTGGCATGACTATATTTTTTTCTTGAACCTATTCCTATCTTATTGAACCATAAAAATAAATGTTAAGTCATCTACGTAATTTGTTGGTGGTTTGACCCTCATCTAGCTATATCAAGTCCACTCATAACCTTCAGTTTCTTCTAGCTATGTTGCATCATTTAGAAATTAATATTATATTCATCGATCCATTTAGATTTTTATTTCCTAAACATTATTTAATATTTAATAAAAAATAAAAAAAAGTAATATATATGTATGCATATTGAATTCAGATTGAATTCATATCTCTAATAATTGCTTTCAAGTTGGTCCGAAAATATCTATTAACACCGGGAAAAAAAGGGTCTATGCATGCAAAACTATGGACAGTTATTGTTAGTACTTGGTGGCACAAATGTTCCCTTTCGAGTGCAAAGTTCCTAAAATATATATAAGACAAAAATCGCATTCAATTATTGAACAAATGATTCCTTCCGACTCTTTAGTTTAATGGTGAATCTGATTCAGAAGAAAAATTGAATTTGCAGAGATTGTTTTGGAGAAAGAGGACAGAACAACAACAATTGTGTTGTATGTTTTATTAACGTGAGCACTATAATTCCTTTATCTCTAATTACAACTGAATGAGTTTTTCTTATGTATTTATATAGGTATACATTACATCTCTACTTTATCTACAAGGATAAGGAAGATGAGTCTTATCCTTATCCTTGTGGATGATCTTTTCCATTGTGCATAAGAATTCTGCTCTTGTGTGCTTCCTATAGATAGATTTTGATTGTATATCAATCACTCCTGTAGCTTCTTGTTTCCTTATCAAATTAGACTCCCATGTTGGCTAGAGTTTGTTGCCTTTTGAACTTCTTTCTCTCCTAACATTTATCCACTAATTCTGGGGATGTTGCTAACAGCAGAGTGTGAGTGTTCATCCTTATTTCTCCCATATTCTTGAGTCACCTTATCACTCCATCGACTCACACCATAGTTACTGCCGTCAGAGTGTCTGCTGCTAACACTCTCCCTCAAACTATGCTTGGGATTAAGGCATAGTTTGTTTTGAAAACTTGTGAGGGCTGCCTTTGACATTGGCTTTGTGAAGAGATCTACAACTTGTTCATTAGTGGAGATATGTTTGGTGATCAGTTGTCCAAGGGCAACTCTCTCTCGCACAAAATGATAGTCTAATTCGATATGTTTGCTTCGGCATGGAAGACAGGATTGATTGTCATATGAAGAGCACTGAGATTGTCACAATAGAGTGTTGGAGGAGATGTCATTGGAATGTGGAGATCTTTTAGAATAAAAGTTAACCATGTAAGCTCCGTTGCTGTATTGGCCATTACACGATATTCGGCTTCAATGCTAGAACGCAATACTGTATGTTGCTTCTTTGCACACCAGGAAATGATGTTTTTACCCATAAAAACACAGTATCCTGTGGTGGAACGTCTAGTAGTGAGGCATCCTGTCCAATCAGCATCTGAAAAGGCAGAAAGATCAAGTGAAGTATTGGCAAAAAAAGGTAGACCTATGTTAAGTGTCCCTTTCACATATCGTAGAATTCGTCTAACCTTTTTTAGATGTGTCATTGCTGGTGCATGCATGAATTGTGACACATAATTAACACTATATGAAAGGTCTGGCCGTGTGAGAGTGAGATACTGTAGTGATCCAACTAATCCTCTAAAATGGCTAGGGTCTTCTAGAGGGATATCGCTTAAGGAGGTTTTTGTTTTTGCTTCAAGAGGTGTGCTCATAGGTTTACAATCTGTCATTGTAGCACGTTCAAGTATAGTCAATGCATAGTGTGACTGGGATAAGTGGAGTCCACTCCTTGTTTTGCATATTTCAATTCCAAGGAAGTGATGAATAGGTCCCAAATCTTTCATGGTAAACTCGCCACTTAGGAGTTGAATGAAGTTGCTGACAAGGGCCTCTGTAGATCCTGTGAGCAACATATCATCTACATAAAGTAAAAGTACTAGCAAGCCATGTTCGTAATGAAAGATAAATAAAGATGGATCGGCTAGGCTACGAGATAAATCCATATTCAAGAAGAAAAGTGCTGAAACGATCAAACCAGGCACGTGGAGCTTGTTTGAGACCATAGAGAGCCTTCTGTAATTTGCAGACATATTATGGATGTTGTGAGTCTGCCATTCCCGGTGGTTGCTCCATGTATATATCTTCAGTGATGTTACCATGCAAGAAGGCATTCTTTACGTCAAGTTGTCGAATAGGCCATCCTTGAATTAGTGCTGTACTGATAATCATTTGTATGGTGCCCGGTTTGACAACTGGAGAGAAGGTTTCAGTGTAGTCAATTCCATTAATCTGATGATACCCTTTTGCAACAACACGAGCCTTTAGTCTGTCTAAGGATCCATCGAGTTTCAGTTTTGTCTTAAACACCCATTTAGAGCCAATTATATGTAGGTCCGGGGTGCGTGGAACAAGGGTCCATGTCTCGATTTAGCCGTAGGCGGCAAATTCTTCTTCCATTGCGCTTTTCCAACCAAGATGAGCCGTAGCCGTTTGAACATTTTGTGGTTCCCTGGGTACACTTTGAGAAGCTATGGATGTCAAGGCATACTTTGGATTTGGTTTTACAACTCCACGTTGAAATCGTGTAACCATAGTGTGAGAGTCTTGTCCTTGAGACTACCGTAGAATTGTTGATGTAGGCTCGCTCGTGAGGATTTTGCCTGTTCTGTTGATTGGGAACGAGTGATCATTGGGTGATGAGTTGTAGCTGCCTCGGATGCTATTTTTGCAGGGTCTGTTGTGGAGACTGTCACGATTGGGGCAGAGTCTGTTATTGCTGGAGAATCTGCTGCTGTAGGATCTGTTATTATCCCTATTGCTGTGAGATTTGTTGCAACATCTGTTATGAATTCTAGCATTGCTTCTGCTGTAGAATCTGCTGCTATAAACTATGTTGCTGCTTCAGAGCTTGTTTCTGCTGCTACACGATCTCGTTACGGGATACACCGTTACCTACCGTCCCCGTTGTAGGATAGCTTTCCCGTTCTTGTAGATACATATCTTCACCGATCGCTCTCCCTCAACTCCGTGGTGGTGCCGGAGACCCCGCGGTTATAGTCTCGCTGTCTTGGGGAAGCCGTATGGCGGGTGTATTTTGCTCCCGTGTAATTCCCGCGGAGGGCTGCAACTTGGGGTTGTTTCCTTGTTCTCTATATTTCCTGAAACACTTTGAGAAATGTGAGGTATCCATGTGTCAAAGATTTTAAATGTATGTGATGATGGCTGAATGGTGGTTGATGGTTTGTATGGAAACATTGTTTCATCAAAGACAACATGACGTGAGACTAATATTTTTTTGCTGGGTGGATGATAGCACTTGTACCCTTTATGTGCTATGTTATAACCAATGAACACACAGAGAACTGTTTTTGGATCAAACTTGTGCCCTCGTGTGTCCCATGTATATGGAAAGCATTTTGAGCCAAACACACATAATGAAGAATAGTCCGGATGAGAACCATGCATTTTGAAATATGGAGTTTCTGAGTTCAGTGTAGATGAAGCCAACCTATTTAGGAGATGTACTGCTGTTGTAAATGCTTCTACCCACAAAAATAAGGGTACTCTACTATGGAATAACATAGTCATTCCTAATTCTCGTATAATTCGGTGTCGTCTCTCTACGATACCTGTTTGTTCATGTGTATATGGACATGAAATTTGATGGATAATACCTGATGTATGGAAATGAGATGTAAGCTTAGAGTTGACAAATTCTCCACCTCCATCAGAGTGGAAAATTTTAATCTTTTTGTTGAACTGCAGGTTAACATATTGCTCAAAGGCAAAATATTCATTCACAAAATCAGACTTATGTCGCAAGGGTATAATCCATGTATATTTCAAAAAATAATCTACTAAACATGCATAATATCGAAATTTACCAATGGATAAAACAGGAGAAGGTCCCCATAAGTCACAATGAATTTTATCAAAAATACCAGTGCTAGAATTTTACGAACATGAGAACGGTAATCTGCTCAATTTTCCTAATTGACAACTATCACATAGATGCTTGGATTTCAACGTTCCCGTTACATCTATCAAGCCCTTATTTTTCAACAATTGTAAAGCTAAGAATTGTGATGTCCTAGACACTGGTGCCACACTTCAGCAGAACCTGTTCTAAATCTAGTTGAGAAATATAGTTCTGGTGAAGTCGGAAGGAAATAAAGATCACCCTTGCGAGTCCCTGTGATTACTGGTTGTCCTGTCTTTCGTTCCTTGACACAAAAATCAACGTTAGAAAACTCACGGTTAACGGGAAATTGCTTAGTCAATTGACTTACCGATAGTAAATTTTTCGTTAGCGTAGGGACTAATAAGACATCTCGAAGAGGTAAAGCAATTTTCTCGTGGTTTAATTTGTGTATCCCCGCACCAAGGATTGGTATTAAGGATCCATTTCCTATAATTACGAGTCAGCTCCCTTATATTTACGAAGGTTGGTTAACATACCTGATTGTCCTGTCATATGGTTGGAGGCACCTGTATCGGTTGTCCATTCTGTTTCTGCTAAAGTGTTGTCCATAGTTAAAGCTGCAAGTGTGTGTGGGATTTCTTCATTGTTGAAAGATTTCTTCGGTATCCACCAACATATCTTGGCAATGTGGCCTTCTCCCACAATATTGACATTTTTCATTGCGAAAATTGTCTCTTTACGTTTGTGTCATCCGGCGTTCTCCTGGGGGTGGAGGACGTCGTTGTGTGTCTGTTTGTGGTGGGGATTCTATTGTGTTCCCTGTGTTGTTGTGCTTGGAAGCCTCTCCCATTTGAAGTGAATTTTGATGTGTTACCATGATAGATTGAGGATGGTTGTTGAGAGCGTTGTTGACGATGTTGTCCATAGAAAGCAAGTTGTTGATGACTCTGTGTGTGTGCAATATCTGTTTGAGACAAAAACTAGTTGCGTCTCTGATCAAAGTTCTGAAGATGGGATACTAGTTCTGGATAGGTTGGTCTTGGGGGTTTCAGCATAGTTGTGGTGAAGGTTTCATATTGTGGACCAAGGCTTGTGAGGAGACGAGAGAACACCTTTTCTTTGTCGGGAACCGGTTTTCCTATTGCAGCAAGACTATCACACAAGCTTTTGAATCGCAAATGTGTTCATCCATGTTTTTGTCTTCATGTTTGCGGAAGTATGTCATCTCGTTGGCGAAGAGTAAACTCTCTTTCTTGAGAGTCTTTTGCATAGGCATTCTTGAGTGCTTCCCAGACGTCATATGCTGTTTCTACTCCAACAACAATGCTGAGGGCTTCTTCTGATAGAGTGCCAATGATCCATCCTTGTAGAAGTCGATCTGACTTGCGCAAGGAGATGTATTCATTAGATAGCATTGGTGTAAAGTGTTCTGTGTTGGTGGCTAAATCGTGTGTGGTATATTTGGTGGGGGATGGTTCTTCATCTGTAAGGTGGCCGACAAGTTCCTGGCTTTCTGCTAGTGCCAGTGCTTGTTCACGCCACAAAGGGTAATTTGTTGGATTTAGCTTGAGAGTAATGAAGTTACCAACATTGAGAGAAAGTGAGGTCATTGTGTTGTTTGGCTAGAATGTGCTCACACAAGCTCGATACCAAGAAGAAAAATTGAATTTGCGAGAGATTGTTTTGGAGAAAGAGGACGAACAACAACAATTGTGTTGTATGTTTTATTAACGTGAGCACTATAATTCCTTTCTCTCTAATTACAACTGAATGAGTTTTTCTTATGTATTTATATAGGTATACATTACATCTCTACTTTATCTACAAGGATAAGAAAGACGAGTCTTATCCTTATCCTTGTGGATGATCTTTTCCATTGTGCATAAGAATTCTGCTCTTGTGTGCTTCCTATAGATAGATTTTGATTGTATATCAATCACTCTTGTAGCTGCTGTTTCCTTATCAAATTAGACTCCCATGTTGGCTAGAGTTTGTTGCCTTTTGAACTTCTTTCTCTCCTAACATTTATCCACTAATTCTGGGGACGTTGCTGACAAAGAGAGTGTGAGTGTTCATCCTTATTTCTCCCATATTCTTGAGTCACCTTATCACTCCATCTACTCACACCATAGTTACTGCCGTCAGAGTGTCTGCTGCTAACAGATTCCATATAACTAACTTTTCCTTTCTAATTTCTTTTGATAATCTTTTTTTCTATTCTTTCCAAAACCTATATCTTTATTTCTTATTCTAGTTAACCTCAAAGTAATCCGAATAAATGAAATTCTGTACGAAAATATCAAGAACAAGTTCTTTATTTGTAAGTGCAATTCCACAGTAAGGAATTATTAGGAAATAAGCAGTGAAGAGTACTTGGCCTGCTCAGTAATGCTAAATAATCAGTGAAGGCACTTTATTCTAGCTTTCTTTATTTACTTAAGGATGTGCAAGATTCTGTAGTAAGGGGCAATCCATTGAGATCTTATGGATATGGTTATCCTTAGAAGCATTCTGGACATTGTACCTCTCACTCCCAATATTATAGTACAAACAGTTAGTTATGGCTTTCCGTTTTGTTAATAACAATAGGAAAATAGATTCTTTATTTACTTAAGGATGTGCTAGATGTTGTAATAAAATACAATGAAGAATAAAAACAAAATAGAACTTGAGGCATGCACAAACATTGTCTTTAAAGATATTTTCTCAACACAAGGTTATATTCCAGAATTCAACAAGTTTTTTTTCTAAAACAAGGGTTACGAAACAACTAGACCAAGATCGAAAGGAAATGTCAGCAAGCTTTGCAAACACAGAAAAATACTATGGTTTTTTCAGCACACTTTGATTGTAAGAATGCATGGTATATATAGGTTGTTAACATGGAACAACTAGGCATAAAATAAATTAGAAAATTAAAGAGTCATTTACAACAGTTCAAAAAAATAAAAGAGTTGTTAGGATTTGTGACTAATAGAAAATTAATTCTAAGTTTTTAAAAAATTATGGTTTCAATTTAAGAGCCAAAAAAAATTATTGCTAGAGACAAAAGGTTCAGAAAATATAGACATTACCTCACACGCCGGAGAGCAATCAGAGGTTTTCCTCTTGCTCGGCTCAACCTTATACGCACAAGCCCACTATCCCTTTTTCTTTTGGTTACTATCCCGTATCAAAGTTTATTATATAAATACTAGATAAATGTTTTATTTTTTCAATGTGTAATATAAAGCCTTATATAGACTCTATGTTTACAAGAAATAAATTGTGTTTTTTCAAATATAGGATAAAAACCTTGTAAAATAGTCTTCATTATTTACAACACTGGATTCTATAGGAAGGGGCAATCCATTGAGATCTTATGGATGTGAACATATGGTTATCCTTAAAAGCATTCTGGACATTGTACCTCTCAATCCCAATATATTATAGTATAAACAGTAAGTTATGGCTTTCCGTTTAGTTAATAATAATAGGAAAATAGATTCTGATACCACTTCATGTGTTCATATACTCACATTTTTTTGATACTGGGACAAGATTTAAGAGATCATGGTATGTTGCATTTGATATTTAAATATAAATCTATCAATTTGTTGGATTGATAATAAATTAAATTGCTTAATTTATTTAATCTTGTTTTGAATAGGATTATGATTTATATTTGTGCCAACATATTCGAAACCTAATAATTCACATGGATGATTAATCAAGCATGAATTGTGTCGCCCATGTGCACGCGGTGTTGCAGCATCAGGATTAAAGAGTCGCCACCTAGTTATGTGGTTCAAAGTCATTAGAAGACCCAAGTAGACTGATCTTATCTGAAATTTCAGGGTAAGGGACTAGTATTGGCTAGAAAAAGGTATTAGCATCCTTACTTGAGGTAAGTTGTATTGTGTTGTCATGATGTGGTTTAAACGTGTTGATGGGTTCCTAACCGGTAGCCCATTTATGGCTTAGAAAAAAAATTTACGCCCACAAATAAATCTGACATTTCAAATTTATTATGGGCTCGTATGCTTAGGTAAATTCTTATAAAAAAATTCATGTAGGTGCTCTGACAGGAGTCACTTATCCTGAAAGGCGAAAATGTTTTCCACAACTCATATATTGTGATGAAAAAATACTTACAATTAAAATTGATGAATATCCAAAATAATTCTGAAAATTTTCTAGTTAACTTCTGGTACTTAAATACTAGCCTACTAGTAGGTCTAACATTTATACCAGAATGTTGACCTTTAATTTTTAGGAATTAAAATTTTTAAGGTTATTAAAATATTGGTCAAATCCTTAAGGAATTTTGAAAACTTATTGTAAATTACAAAAATGAAAAAAAAACAATGCTAAAAACATTTTCCCCTCCTTTTTATAAATAAATTACAATGTTATGTAAGAATTGAGACGAATGCAACAAACCAAAATTTTTTATTTTTATTTTTATTATTAACAGAACTCTAAAACACGTGGGTTTTCTACTATACATGAATACATTGTGGACTGAGAGATAATTCATTGTGGACTTACTGTACATGTATGTACTGTGGACCAAGAGACAATTAATTGTGGACTTGCACAGTTGTTTTGTTATGTATTAAAACTTACACAGTTGCTTTGTTATGTCTTAACACGTATGAGGATTTTCTACTATACATGCATTGTGGCCCAAGATACAATGAACTGTGGACGACACTGTAGCACATTGGGTGGCGTTCCTTACCTGTGTTTTAGTTAAGAATTGCGGCTGGGGTGGCTCATTTGACTTTTGTCATTAAGATGGGAGTGATGCAGCGACAGAGGCGACATTTAATTAGATCAGACTGTCGACACCTTGTGCTTGGGTAGCCAAGCCAGGGCGTCGGGGCCAGCCACGTGCCCCAAGTCGCAGCCCCAGGCAGCAAACACTTGGTGCTATGGCTGGTCGAGGCCTCAGCATGGAAACACCTAGCGCAGGGTGTGACCAGCCTTGAGCGCTATGGCCGGACCCACATGCTTGGATGCAGCCCTAGGGCGCTTGGCGCTTGATTATTTGTTATAATAATATTTATAACACAAATAATTATATTAACAAACTCAAGAATAATTATAACACAAATTATAATATTTTTATATTAATACTTAGAATTATAATTAAAATAATATATTTATAACACAAATAATAATTTTTTTGATATGAATACTTTGAATTATAAGAAAAATAATAATATTTATAATACAAATAATTATATTTTTTATATGAATACTTTGAATTATATTTTTAAATCTTTAAAAAAATAATGGTTTTTCTTCAATAGTAATAATAGTATTTTTAAAATTTATTAATGATAATAATAATAATAATAATAAATTTCCCAAATTTATTAATTATTATATGAATAATATTAATTATAATAAAAATAATAATATGTATAATACAAATAATAATATTTTTAATTATAATAAAAATGATAATATTTTTAATATTAATACTTTTGTATTATAATTAATGTTATTAAAAAATATTCTTAGTTGTATTATAAATAATAATAATAATAATAATAATAATAATAATAATAATATTAACATTAAAATTATTATTATTTGTATTATAAATATTTTTATTTTTATTATAATTAATATTATTCATATAATAATTAATAAATGAAAAATCTTATTATTTGTATTATAATTAATGGTATTGAAATTCAAGATATTCTTATTTGTATTATAAATATTGTTATGTTTATTATAATTAATGTTATTGACATTAAACATATTATTATTTGCAAGGTTGTTAAAATCACGATTTAACTCGTAAAATCGTACGATTTTACGAGTTAATATAGGCTTTACGTGCTAAATCGTTCATAAAACTCGAAAATGGATGAAATCGGGTTAAAATCGGGTAAAATCGTTAAAATCGGGTGAAATCTTGTAAAAGAGCGATTTCAACGCCGTTTTAACGATTTTGGCAGAAAATAAATACTGCCCGTAACCTTTGCCTCGCTCCAGCTGTCCAGCGGCTATTGGGCTATTGGGCCATTGACTATTGCGATTTGCGTGTTTTTTCATCTTTCTTTCAGCTGTTGATACACACACACACACAGAACAAACAAAATCTAAATCCCTAAGCCTAAAATTATCTACACAAAATCGTGCATCTCTGAACTTCTTTGAACACCTCAAATTCTCAATGCTTTTGTTCTGCTGCTCCCGTTCGCCACTCGAAAACAAAGGTAGAAAGCGAACCAGGAAACGCGAAATTGTGTGAGTGAGCTTCACTCGGGCAAGAAGGAAAGAAAGGCACCTTCGGGCACACAACCGCTGAAGTGAAGGTTTCAAGTCTCCAAACCGGCCAAGAGAGAATAGATGCACGAAGCAGCTGGTTTGCATTTTAGATCTGAGAATCAACGAGTGAAGAAGCCAGTTGTTCTGAGCGATCCTGAAACAGGGAAGAAAGAGCTCGATATAGAGTTGGGTGAAGTGAACTTTCAGCATTTCAAAAAGGGAGCATGGATCTAGGAGATTGAATGAGAGAAGGGCCCGGGTGGAGGAGAAACTGGTGAAATTTCCAGTATTCGTTCATGAGGAATAGAGGATGAAATTTCCAGTATTTTGTATCCTCTCCCTGGTGCTGTTTGTTTTGGGTTAGTGGAAGGTAAGGAAGATGATGATGTTTATAAAGGCTGAGATATGGTGGAGATAGCTCACGATTTGATGGGCATGGTGTTGGTTTGTATTTGAAAGGATGGCTATGGTGATGTGGGTCTCTGGATTGGTTGAAATATGGAAACATTTCCAGACTTCTTTGTTGGTCCTCTGTTGTTGTTTTTTGGTTTTTTTCCCTGGTTCCCCCCATTTGAATTCCCCGGTGTCCACCATTTCTTTGTAGGAGAGAAAATCTGGAATTAATGCAGTATTGAATGATTTCTGGGACTTGATTCCTGGAGATGGAATTGGGAGATTAGAATCTGGGTTTATTTTGCTGGGATTTGGGGTTTAATTTGAATCCTGGACTAGATTGAATCAATTGGACAAAATCAGACCAAAAACATGCTTTGAGTGGGCTGAGTTGAATTAGTTCAATTTAATTGGAATGAAACAAATGGGATTGAAATGAAATTATAACTAAGATAATTGATCCTCAGAATGTTTCTTACTTTTAATTACAGTCCATGGCTTTTGAGTTTTTCAATTCCATTCAATTAAGATATTTAATCTTATGATTTTTTTCAATTTATATCCTAAAATGTATCGATTCATCTTTTCAATTTCAAATTTGTCTTGAATTATTTTTTGTATTATTTTACATTTTTTACGATTGTTTGTTTTATCCCTGTTAATTATTAGTTAATGAAAAGTTATTTTAAATTATGTATGACTTTTATTTGAACCATGTATTTTAAGATATTTGAACTATGTATGAATTTTTATTTGAAGGCTTGAAATATGTATGAATTTTTATTTGAAGCATGTTTTTTAAGGTGCTTGAACTATGTATGAATTTTTATTTGAAGCATGAATTTTTTTTTTAATGTATTTTAAAATTCCTTACGATTTTACGATTTTACGATCCGTTTTTACGATCCGAGTTTGTGTGAGGCTTTCTGTGCCATGTTAAAATCGCGATTTTAACAACCTTGATTATTTGTATTATAAATATTATTATTTTTATTATAATTCTCTTGGGTCTTGCCCTGGACCGAAGGCCACAAGAGAATTGGGTCATGCGTCAGGACCCAATTCTTTTAGGTCCCGCGTCAGGACCCAAGGGTAATGGGTCCTGCGTCACGACCCAAGAGAATTGGGTCTTAGCTTTCTAAATATAATTATTGTTATTATAAATATTATTATTTTATAATTAGAATAATAATAAAAACGCAGCCATGGAGCCAGACCAAAAAAAAATACAACATCAAAAATATTAATTTGAAGTAAAGAAAACAATTAAAAATTTTCAAAATGTTTTCAAAACATTTTGAAACACAAAAACAAACATGCTTTAATAAAAAAATTCAAGAAGAGAAATATCAAAAATATATAAAAAAAAGTATTCATATCGAAAATAAAAGAAAAGAAAAGAAAAATTAATATTATTTTTTCTTTTTTACACGAATGAATATTTTGATGTGAGTATATAAAAAATGGATTTTCAAACATAAAAAATATATTATTATTTGTAAATAATTTGATAAAATATGTGATAAATATTATTATTAATATTGTATCAACTTTGATCAAGCAAGTTTCATATTATTATTAATAGTGTATCAACTTTGGTCAAGCAAGTTTCATATTATTATTAATGTGATAAATATTATTATTTGTATTCTAACATTTATTATTATTATTATTATTATTATTATTATTATTATTATTATTATTATTATTATTATTATTATTATTATTTTAATTAAATGTATTAATATTAAGAATTGATGAAAATTGGGTAAAACAAATATAATAACAATTATCATTATTATTATTCTTTAAAAAACATTTTTTGAAAAAAATCTTATTCCACGCCCCAAGCGCCTGGGTGGACGCACACCCCCTGGGGCTGCGAACACCTAGCGCTTTGGCTGATAGGCCTGGGCGTTGGGTTGGCCACGCGCGCTTGCGCGCGCCCCAGGCTGCTGCCACCTAGTGCTAGGGCTGGCCGAGGCCCTAGCATGCAGACACCTTAGGTGCTAGGGGCGAGACCCGCATGCCTGGCTGGAGCCCCATGGCGAGTGGGTCTGCAGCCCCGCAACCCTGGGGGCTGCAGACACGCGAGGTAGGGTCTGCACCTCGCACTCCTAGCCTCATGACCCGCGCACTAGGTGCAGACCCTACCGCCGATGTCTGTTCTAACCGCCCTTGGGTTTAAAGGCTTGCACGGCTGGATCAGCAGACCCTGAGGGGGGGAAAATACAATAGCAATTATTATTATTATTATTATTGTCTCATTGCTAATTATCACAAAAAAAATTATTACTGTAGATATTATTATTAATATGATAAATATTATTATTTGTATTCTAAATATTATTATCTTTATTGTAATTAAAAGTATTAATGTTAAGGATAGAAGAAAATTGAAAAAAAAAAAATAACAATTATTGTTAATAATTGTTTTTTTTTAAATATATTATTTTATCAACTTTGGTCAAACAAGTTTCATATTATTATTAATGTGATAAATATTATTATTTGTAGTCTAAATATTATTATTTTTATTCTAAATATTTTTATTTTTAATTTCATTGAATGTTAAAAAAAATATTATTACTAAATATTATTATTTGTATTAATATTAAAAATAGAAGGAAATTGCAAAAAAAAAATAAAAAATATCATCATCATTATTATTATTATTATTATTATTATTATTATTATTATTAAAAAATAATTTTTGAAAAAAATATTAGTGTAGGCCCCAAGTGCCTGACTGGACGCACAACCCCTAAGGCTGGGGACACTTGGCGCTTAGGCGGTCAGGCCTGGGAGTGGGGCAGGCCACGTGCGCCCTCTCGCGCTCTAGGCTGCTGCCATCTGGCACGAGGGCTGGCCAAGGCCCTAACATGCAGACACCTGGCACGGGCCTGCCATGCCTTAGGTGTTAGGGCAGACCCGCGCGCCTGGCTGCGTCCCAGTGCGAGCGACTGTGCAGCCTTGCGACCCTAGGGTCTGCAGACCCGCGAGGCAGGGTTTGTAACCCCGCACTCAAGGCCTCTGGACCAGCGCGCTGGGTGCAGACCCAGGCGTCGAGGTCTGTTCTAACCACTCTTGGGTTTAGAGGCCCCACAAAACGAGCCAGACAAAATCTCAATATTTTTTAAAAAAAATATAAAAACATGAAAAAAATATTATTTTGAATGAAAGAAAAAAATTTTATTTGAAAATTTCTTGGGTCTAACATCGCAGACAAACACAAAGCCAACATTTAAAAAAAAATACAAAAACTTCAAAAAAAAATTAATTTGAAGTAAAGAAAAAAAAATTCAAAGAATTTTTGAAATGCAAAATCAAACATGATCTAAATAATTTGAAGTGAAGAAAAAAATATCAAACGAAAATTAATTTGAAGTAAAGAAAAAAATGAAAAGTTTTTTAATTTCTTGAGTCTCGCCTCTCAATCAGACACAATCTCAATATATAATTTTTTAAAAAAATAATACAAAAACATGGAGAAAATAATATTTTGAAGTAAAGAAAAAAATTAAAAATTTTAAAATTTCTTTGGTTTGGCGTTGCAGCCAGACATAATCTCAACATATATTTTTTTTAAAAAAATAATACAAAAACATAACAAAAATATTAATTTTAAGCAAAGAAAAAAAACTTAAAAATTATCAAATTTTTTCAAGGAATTTTCGAAATGCAAAATCAAACATGATTTAATTAGGAAATTCAACCCAACCTAAAATGGAAAAAAAATTTTATCACTCAACTTTTATACAATATAAAAAAAATCTCATCAATTTATTTTGAAACATAAATTTAAATCAGAGAAGGCAACGATAAAGAAATTTAATTTGGTATGATTGGTGGGTCTGGAAGCCAGTCGTCCTTATTGATCAATGGTCTTCCATTAATATTTAATGGTGGTGTTAAAATATAGTGAAAAAGATATATAAATTTACGATGTGCAGAGATATAGAGAGGTATGGGTGATTGAATTCTCACATACGTGATAACATGGATTTTCAATCCATCTACCAATGGAAATCAATTGTTTTGTTTTTTTTTTCAATCTTCCTATGGCGATGTCCCTAGGATGGATTACTTATACTGTATTTATTTTGATAAGGTGCAGGACCCAACACCCTCCAAAGGTGTTGGGTTTGGCTGCACAACCATACCCAAGGATATTGGGTATGGTTGCACAGCCAGACCCAGCAGCCATACACCTTGGGGGTCATACCCTGCTATGGTTTTGGTCCAAATTTATGGCTGAGGGCTTTGCCTTGTCTTCCCAGAGCTACTGGGAGACCCAACAAAGTGGTTAATTGTGGGCTATTGGGTACTGCTGACACTAAGATCCAATGATATTGGGTCCTCCTCAACCCTTTAGAGTTAGGACCCAAGAGCTGGTGGTGTTGCCTTCTCTACCAAAAGACCCAACAACGTTAATTTTTTGAATTTGTAATTTTTTAAATAACTTTTGACAAGCCAGACTCAAGAAATTTGAAAATTTTTAATTTACTTTAAATTAAATATTTTTTGATATTTTTGTATTATTTTTAAAATATTTTTTTTCAAAATATATATTGAGATTGTGTCTTGAAAATTTTTAATTTTTTTCTTTACCTAAATTTTTTTTCTATGTTTTTATATTATTTTTTAAATAATTTTTTTTTTAATTTTTTTTTTGAGATTGTGTCTGACTGTGAAGCAAGAGCCAAGAAATTTGAAAATTTTGAATTTTTTTTAATTCAAATTGATTTTTTATATATATTTTCTATTGTTTTTTAAATATTATGTTTTTTAAAAATTATATTGAGATTGTGTCTTGAAATTTTTTTATTTTTTTCCTTTACTTTAAATTACTTTTTTCTATGTTTTTCTATTATTTTTTAAATATTTTCTTTTAAAAAATATGTTGAGATTGTGTCTTCAAAATTTAAAGTCAAGAAAAAAAATTAAAAATTTTCAAGACACAATCTAAATATATATTTTGAAAAAAATCTTTTAAAAATAATACAAAAATGTCAAAAAATATTAATTTAAAATAAATCAAAAAATAAAAAATTTTGAGATGTCCATGGTGCTGATGGAAAATTAATCTTTTTCCAGAAGTGTAAGGCTAAATAGATATTATGAGACCAATATATGTTTCTTCATATTTTCTTTTTTATTCTATAGTTTCTAGTGCTTGGTATGTAAATATTATCATAATAGGTTTGCGTGAATTCATGAAATAGATGGGAAACCTAACCACGCACGCAAACTATCTTGAGTATTTGTGTATTACATGGCTTACAAACCTGTATTAATTTCCTCTTTGGATTTGTATCTTCTTCTTCTTCATTTTAATTATAATTAAATTAAATATTATTATTATTAACATGAGTCTGGCATCCCTTTCCATACCAAGAAACTAAGACTCGACAAGTGCACCCGACCCATAGTTTTAAAAATACTTTGAAAAAAAGTTGAAAATTTTTAATTCTTCTCTAATATTGTCATATTAAAGTTGATGAAGCTCTCAAAAAAATTTTGATTTACATTATATACTTTATAAATTTTTAGTATTATATAAGAGATTTTATTTTGAGTAATAGAAGATATTTTAATTTTATAACATTAGTGTATGAGATTCAAAGTTGTATCAATATTTTATTGTCTTTAGATTTTTTATGCATTAGTTTTGAATTATATATATATATATATATATATATAAAATACATAAATAAATTATGTGTTAGGTCCTGACATGTGCAGGACCCAATTGGGTGTTGGATCCTGTACTTTGAGTCCTAAGGATGCAGGACCCACAATAACTTTGGGTCTTACAAGGTGCAAGACCCCAATTAGCTTCAGGTCCTGCACAGTGCAGGACCCAATTGCGTGTTGGGTCCTGCCGGGTGTAGGACCCATATGGATGTTGGGTCTTGACAGTGTAGGACCCCATTGCGTGTTGGGTCCTGCCATCAAGACCCAACAGTTGTGGGCTCTGCCTCCACCATGACCCAACACCCAATTGGACCTTTCTGCTACCAAGACCCAACATCTTTGGACCCTTTTATAACCAGGACAAAACATCATCTCTTTTATTTCGTTTAGGAGCTCTTTTAAATTTTTTTGATTATTTAACCCGCGGCAGAGCGCGGGTCACATAGCTAGTTTATTTCTATAAGCCAATGTTTGGAAAAACCATCTTTTCTTTCGCTATAAATTACCAAAATGCACTTAAGTGTGTGTTTGCCAAACATTCCCTTGGGCCAAAAAAATCCTTCACAAAAGGTTGTTCAAACAAACAAAGCCTTAAGTACTTGACCTAAAACAAAACCAAATGGGTTGACCCAAAGACACTAGTTTAACCATAAACTGAACCAAAAAACAAGGTTTGAACTGAAAAATAAACTCAAACAAAGGTTTAAACTGAAACAAAATCAAAGTTGAAAATTAACACAAAACATAAAAAAATTTGCAGAAAAATAGATCAAACACTCAAATCGTGAAGAAAACGAAGAGCATTCATCAACAAACCAACAAACACAAATCTCAATCCAGTCAAGTTTTCATGCAATCAAGGGTAATGTTTTATTTGAAATCATGCAAGGATCCATAATCTAGCATCCATTACTTCGATTATCAAAGAATTAACGTGATTTTTTGAAAATGGGTTTCGGTTAAAAACCAAAATCTTAGGATTAAAAACCCAGAAATTTGTTATTAATGCAAATAAACCCTATATTATCTAGTAGTCAAGTCGCCTGAATGGTTTAGTGTAAACAATGGGACCAAAGTTGATCTAAATCATAGTGCTAAGACAATTTTCTTTCCAAGAACATGAAGAAACCAAACCCAAAGAACCTAAAAGTTCCCAACCTACTATTAAACCCAAAACTAGCCTCTTAGGCTTCTAAAACATGTTTCTTTTGATCATTACAAACCATATTATCAATATTAAACATCGTTGAATTCAAAGAACTAACAAATAAAATAAAGTCTTTAATAACATGCATGAAGTTTTAAAGTTCAAAACTACTAAAGATAATCAACAAGCATGTTCATGCTATTTGGATTCAAAACTTGATATTTTTAGCATCTATATGCCAAAACATACTTGTATGAACCATGAACTTGCACTAAAATCATCAAATTAATCAACATGCTTTCAAAATATTTAACCCATAAACAAAAACAACTTATTGTTTTATTACAAAACAGATTCAAATAACAATCAAAATATCTCAAATACATCACCATCATGCTATTAGGCTAAAATCACATAATCAAACAAGTGTGAAAACCAAGAATCATATCTTTAGTGCAAGCCTCAATAACAAATTATTAACCAAAACTAAAACAAATTATCATAATGAAATCTAATAAAACAAACTCCGCTAAAAAAACATCAAATTATTCCAACACCAAAATCAAACCAAAAAATGCAAGATAAGCTCAAACAACATCAAAAGAGGTTTAAACATTAAGAAAGCAGGAAAAGGAAGGCCACATGGACTCCACGCTTGAATTTCTACATGGTTATACCTTCTCCAAGCTTGCTAGCTATGAACTATTTTCCTTCTCTTTTATTATTTACTTCTTTCCCTTTCACTATATTTTTTCCAAAGCTTGTTAGACCCTCTATGTTAGGCTCTTGAACCTTCACACCAGGATCTTTTCATAGTGTGTTTCTTCCATGTTTTTCCTCTCTCTCTTTTTATTTTTATTTTTCAGGGGGTATTTATAGGGTTTTGCTAGGGTCTTTGATGGATTCAAATATAGATCGATCAAAGCTTACCTCTTTGATCAAAATGAGAGAGTTCTGGACAAATGTTAACAATCAAAACCTTTATCTTTCAATGGTTTTGTAACAAAATTATCTAGGAGGTTTTCTTTTTCTTGGAGACAAAGGCATGCATCCCTCATCTTCTGATTATGGATGAAATATTTATGACCCTTGATAAGAACCCTCTAAAATTTTTTAAGTGTGAACACACAAAAAATGGCTTTGTACAAATAGGTATCTTAGTCAAGACTGACTGAGTTAACCAATTTTGAGGCCACGCCAGAGCAACTCCAATGTAAATGTTATTGGAGACCACCTAAACTTTATAAAGGAGAATCACACCTTTCGATTTGGTCCATTCTTGTTCAATTTGGATGTCTGTAGCTCCATATTCACTTGTTGAAGGCGACAACTCGATTATCCGAGAATCTGAAAATGTAGTAATGGCTAATTAGGAACAAGATGTTGTTGAGTTCGATAAAGAAAATGGGATATAAGTGCTTGATGGTTGTAGATGATCTTTGTAGAGGGGGTGTTTCTCAATTAAATGGTGGTGGTTACAGCCCTAGAAGTGGTCGGAAACGCCACATTCATTCGTTTGAAGGTGCCTACTCGATCAACCAAAATTGCCAACAAAAAACTAAACAATGGCCGAACGACGCGTCGTCTAGGTTAAACCCTAGAAATTAGGGTTTTTAATTTGGGATTTGAAAATTTTCACTTTAGTCCCTATTCTTCAAATTTGTTTTAATTGCACCTATAATTGTCTCTCAAACTCTTAATTTCATGTAATTTCACCCTTGTCCAAATTTCAATCATCACCTCAAAGTTCAAGCCCATTTTAATCCTGGTCCTTAGTTTCTAATTTGTGCACTCGGACCCTTAATTGACCATTAAACTTTCAATTTTCTTCAATTTGGCCCCTAATTTGGTCAAATTTAGTCTCTACAGTCATGCGCCTTTTGTTTCAGTTTGGTCCTTGGTTTTAGATTTCTTCAATCAAGTCCCTAATTGCCTACCAAACTTCAATATTCTTACAATTAAGCCCTTGATTCATCCAATTAAACCTCCTAAAAAACCAATTAAATCTGTGGACTTTAATTTATTTCAATTAACACCCAAATTGACTCTAAAAATTGATTTTCCCGGTAATCAAGTCCTCAATAAAATTAATTAAGCCTTCTAAAATTCTCATTAAGTCCTTACCTATCCAAATTTATATTTCTTTACCCTAATAGAAATATTTTCACCAATGGGACCCTTTGTCAATTGGAATTGGGTTGTTAATTATAGCAGTTTTGTACAATTTGGTCCTTCAACTTTTCCACTTGTAATTTGGTCCTTCACCATCAACTTGAGTAATCTTTGAGGTTTTTTTCATGTATATCCTCTTGTATTTTGGACTTTCTCTTTTATTTTTTTTTCTTTTCTTGATTTTTTTGTGGAGTCAAAAGTAGGTAATAACAAATTGATTGTAAATAAGTTTTAAAAATTGAAAACTATAATATAATTAGCACGTGAGATTAAAATTCTAGATTTAGAAAAATCAAGTAAGGACTTGATTTACGAGAACGCAGCCTTCAAGTGTTGATCAAATTCTAGGAGGAAGAACTATCTTCACAATTTTCGCACAAATCCTAAATAAGTTTATGTTGTTTAATGAGATCTATGAGACTTCAAAAAACTATTTTCACTATGTCATGTATTTCAAGAAACCCAACAACGTAATCATAGAGAAATAAGAGGTGCAGCAAATCACTTTACGGCACTCGTACTTTTTCATGTTTTGGAGTAGCTGACTCTAAAGCAATTGGCATACACACACAAACATAGGAAAAAGAAGAAGAAAACAATAAAGTTAAAAAGGACTTAATTATGCTTGGTAATTAACTTAACCAAGCAAAGCAACGCCCAATACATTATCACTAAAGAGCTCAATAGAGTAATTTTTTCTTTCGATAATCCATAATCACCACCCCACCATAATGTTTAGCTGCCTCCTTGTTGTTGATAACATCCATTTTCATCATGGGAACTTGGATTCCACCATAATCATATCGTTGCTGATGGTGCTCTTGAGGAGTTGAAGACCTCCTAGGGCACCCGTACCACTCGTCTATTAGTGCAAACCCTTCCAACCCAATCTTGTAAAGGCGATCTGCTTGGCGAGCCATTTGCAAAATGACACTAAAAAATAAGAAGAAGAAACAATTTAAGTAGGTTCTGAGCTTGAGCTTGACTTGTACATATGGTTTGAAGCCAAGCTAGTCCGTATATATAGAAATCATAGAAGCCTCTCTATCTAAGCTTATAGGTTCACTGTGGTCAAAATCAAAATCTTCAAAGAAAGATATAATTTTCACAACTTTTGATCATTGATTCTGTTGCTTTTTCTTTTTTATTATTCTCTATATGTTGTTAATTCCATCACATCTCAGAGAAACTATCCAAAGACTTTACCAAGTATCACGACTTTTCCAAAATTCAATTAAGAAATATCAAATCATTCTGGATATGCATGCATGATTCACCATAATAATTATAGCATTCTTTGAAAATATAGGGAAGAAGGCTTTGTTCCTTGCAAGAAGGGTGGATTTATGGTTAAGTTCTTTGAAAATAATTACAGCAATATTCACATTTTATGCAGTTTCTTTCTCTAATGAGAAAAATCTATACTTTTCCCTTCATCCCAAACATTTGTTACAGAGTTAGCTATGAGTCGATTGACGAATTAAACATATTCTTTCCTTGTGCATGAAGTGTGAAGACTGAGAATGACCTTTTTGACTAAACCCACAAGATACTCCAAATTGGATCCTCAAGGACCCCTTTCCAAATCGAGCAGGACCAGGAAAAAAAAAAGTTCTTATTAATACCAATTTTTCATGCTATCAAAAATCTGCCTCAATGTTGTGTTGGTATCTTTAAGGTTCTAAATGCTTGAAATGTTCTTGTCAATTAATGCGGTAGGCAAAGGTCTGGATTTAAGGTCTTGGCGGTGGCAAGGCAAGTAAGATATTGTCTGATGCTTTTTTACTTGAATATTATAGCCGGTTCATGCGAAAGAATATTTCATTTCAAAATTAGATTACGCATATGACATGGAATTCGGATTAATCAAGAGTTCATGAATAAAGTGATAAGAAATATATATAATTGAGAGATAAGAAAGGAATATATATTGGTAACTCCTTCTCTCTTGAACGGCTTTCATGCTTAGACAAATCCACTTGTATACATCACCACTTTTCTATATTGAAGTTTTTTAATTACTAATATTGTTTCAGACAAATTGCTACAATGTTGTGAAATTTTAGGAGAAATGCTTATTATTGTGTATTTTTTCTGGACTTGTTGGACACTTTTAATTTGGTTTGATGTGTATTATTGATTTTGAGGTGATTTGAGTATTTGTGGTTAGTTATGAGTTTATTATTAGATTGTGATTGTTTTTTGGACATTAAATATTGATGCATGAATTATGTTTGGGTTTGTGTTAATTCCTTTGAATTAATACGTAGTTTGAACAAAGTTTGTGAAATTAATAAGATTCGTGTGGATTTTTGGTGTTGCTCGTTTCAAGTTGATGAACGATATTTTGTTTTGAATTAATATCGTGGTTAAAATAGCCTTGATAAAAATAATTTATTTGTGTTTTACTAAACACTATCTTCGTCCATTTTCAAAATCTTTGGAAGATCATCTTGCAATTAATTTTGAGTTCTCCATATTTTCCAACCATCACGTATTTAATATTTAAAATCGTGACATACACACGAGACGCTTCTTCGATGTTAAACGAATCGTTTTACCTTTTACAAAAACAACAAAAAAAAATCTCTTTTTTCAAAAATACAATTTTATCTTAAATAACATACGACCAAGTCTTCCAAAAATAAAAATAAAAATCATATCTTGTTTAAAATATAAAATACATGGTTTGTCTTAGTACCAAACTATAACATCCTCAAATTATAATGTCATAAAATCTCAAACATTTCTTTACGAATGTCAAGTATTGAATAATATGTCTAAGATTATGGATTTTTGTTTTATTTTTTGAAAAATTTGGCAGAGTTTTCTCTATTTTTGTTGGTATCAAGTTATCAACAACACTTCTATTATATGCCATTACAACTTCCATCTTGATCCAATCATCTTGGATCATATCTCATTCATCAATCAATCTCTCAAAACTTATATTTATCAATATATTCAAGTCTCATAATATCAATTAACAAGTCAACATAAAAGAATTACTTAAACAAATTGACAGATAAACAATTTCATCACTAAAAAGTAATAAATGTTAATTAACTACATATATGCATTTAGACTAAATGGATACAATATTAAGATTAAGAGTCATATTGTCTTAAAACATATAATGTATTCTACTACTTTATATTATAAACTTATCTTATCATTCTGAAAATGATTTAGCCATACTAACATCTATACATATATATAATACATCCATTACATATTACACATCTTCTATTTGATTTTTACAACACGAAGAAGGTAATACAATCATTACATACTACACATCTTCTATCTGATTTTGACAACACAAGGTTTTCAAAGAAAATAAAGACATATAAATATTACATTCCAAAATGATAATTCATAAACAGAAAAATCCTATATCTAACGATCTGCATCACCTCGCGTACCTATTTCAAAAATAACCACATTAATTAATTTACTCAATATCTTAGTCATATATTAATTATTTTACTCTTAACCTCTGAAATTTAATACTTCTAACTTCATTCAATTAATTTACATAATCTTTTCAAAACTTAAATATCCAGCTAACTCATCTCGATTGCCAATAATTCTAACACTTTTATATAATTACCCACAAATTTGGTTATCCTTCCTTGGTTACCAATAAATCCGATAATTCCATCTGAATTACCCATCATCCGGCTAACGTCTTTTGTTAGCCAATCAATCCGGTAATTCCATACGAATTACCCCATATCCGATTAACTTCTTTGTTAACCAATAAACTCGGTAATTCTCATAATTACCCAAGGAATCTGGCTAACCTATTTTGGTTGCCAAAATCAATTCGGTAATTCCATATGAATTGCTCAAAGATCCGGCTAACCTCTTTTGTGAGCCAAATAGTAATTCCGGTAATTTCACATAAATTACCAATAATTCTCATTTGTAATAATCACTTAATTTATTCATTTGCTTCATTCTTTTAACATCAATTAAATAAACAACATAGATATTTAAGAAAAACTTACAAATAAGGTGACGAATCACTTACCTTGTGCTCGTGATGACCCAGCTCCTCCTGTCTGATAACCAGCTCCAGACACAACTCCTGAATCAATCAAATATCATTATATCATTAGTACATCAATATTTTTCTTATGTGCCGAAACGCAAAGCACTTTTTTTTTAATTCATTCTGATAAAAATTTATTCTCAAACATAACACCATCATTTCACATACAACCACATATTTTAAAAAAAAAGTGACTTCTTTTCTTGCTTTATGTTCATAATTCCTCCATCAAATAATCCTTCTATTCGTTATGCCTTCACATCATATTATTTATTTTATCAAAACATATGTAAGAACTATATTCAAACACAATCTAAACATCTTATCTTCATACTTTCTTTTTAACTAGTTCAATTCTCTTTTAAATTGAATTTACTTATTTTTCTCAACTTTAATGTTATTTCTTTATTTAGTCTTTCTTGCATGTTTCAAATATCATGATTAAACATAGTTTCCTAAACATTAACATCAAAACTCATTCCTCCACTTTTCCTTCATTTGGCCAAATGTCATCTTCTTTTTCCTCCCCCAAATTTTTCTTCATTTACTTGTTATTTCAACTTGTTTTCATGCTATTCCACTTCAACTTCATCATTTTTCCTTCCTTTCCTAATTCCCCCAAATTCCCATAAGAACCCTAAGTTCAAGAATCAAGGATTTAAGGGAAATTAAAGTAAAATTTCATGAAATTACTTCCTAACTTAATCAAGTTAGCTTAAAAACATCTAAATCAAACATTAAATCCAAACTTCTCATACTTACCAATTGACTTTCTTCCAATTTCTCTTCTCTCCCAAGGTTAGCCAAATTCTCTCTCTCAATTCCTCCTTCCTTCACTTGATTCTTCCTTAGATTAGTGTTTTATAAGTTGGACTTTGTAAATTTACAAGGTTATTCTCTCACTTTTCTTATTTTTTTCCTTACTTTTCTCTCTTTCTCACTTGCTTTTTTTCTTTTCTTTCTTTTCCCACTCTGCTTCTGCCCAGTCGGCAGCATATAAAAGGAAAGGAGAGCTGATTTGTTTTATTTTTTAATGGCAAATAATCATTTTACCCTTAATGAGTCCTTTTGCTTCTATTTGACGGTCCTTATTTTTTTTTAGCAATACCAAGCTCCGTTCATCCTAAACTTTTAACCAAATTTGATTCAATATAGTTTAAAAGTTCCTCGTAAAATTTCAGCTCAATCTGAGAATTGGATTGAAAATTACATCCAATAACGTAAAACTAGTCAAATTGTGATTTTTTTGTCAAATTTCCGAATTTCTCCAACAATTCTGAAATTTTAACCCAAGCTAAGGCATCATATTAGAAGGCTCCACGTAAGTTTTTAGAATTGTCTAATAACCCGATCAACAGTTATGAAATTTTTTATTTTACATAAAACTAGTCAATTTATGATTTTTCGTCCAGGGGATTTACATTCTCCCCTCCTAAAAAAAATTTTGTCCTCTAAATTCATACCTATGTAAGAAAATAATCTAGAATATTTCTTCTTCATTTCTGACTCTCTCTCCTAGGTTTCTTCTTCTATTTGAGAGTTTCTCCACAATACCTTTACTAACGACACCTTTTTATTTCGTAACTCTTTTATACTTCGGTCCATAATTTGCACCGGGCCTGTACCTCTATAGTTAAATCTTCCCGTGCTTCCATTGAAATTTGTGGCAAAATTCATGCAAGATCCAAGTCTGCTTTTCGCAGCATCGAAACATGAAACACATTATGTATCATATCTAAATGTGGTGGCAGTATTATTCGATAGGCAACCGTCCCAATTCTTTCTATAATTTTATATGGCCTGATATACCTGGGTGCTAATTTTCCTTTCATTCCAAACCGAATCACATGCTTCCATGGTGCAACTTTTAAAAATACCATATCTCCAATTTGAAACTCTAGAGGTCTCCGTCAATTATCAGCACAACTCTTTTGCCGGTCTTGAGCTTTTTTCATCATTTACTTTATCACCTTTGTCGCACCCTCGCGAGCGGAGCGCGGCGTCGCGGCGATCCCTCGATTGATTTCGGGGTCTTTTTGTTTATTGTGTAAAAGGGAGTCGCCACCTAGTATTATGGTCACTAGGAAACCTGACTGGTCTTTCGAGATTCTAAGGCAAGGGACTGGTTGCGTAAAGGGAAGGTGTTAGCACCCCTAGTACGCCCTACCTAAGGTAAGCTGCTTGATGTTTGGTTTGCTTTATAATTGCTATGGTGTTGGTGTTCTCTTAATTAGTTTTCCTATGATAGCTTTGCTATGATGAATGGATTTGGTTTCAAAGTCTAAAAGCAAGAATCCTTGGCCAATATAGATCATACCTTTAGATATGTCTACAAAGTGTCAAGGGGAACCAATGCGAGATCTCTTGAAATCTGTGTTTGATTCAGACTAAATTTATTAAGATAGAAATCCAAGGAGATTCCATGTGCTTTAAAAACTCATTTTTCCCTTAGTATTTCAAGAGTTTTACGACTCGTAAATCGCAAGGAGGAAAGACAAAAAATTAGAAATCTAAGGAAATTCAGAGCGCTTTAAAAAACCTATTTTTTTTCTTAATGTTTTATACTCTCACGGCTCGTAAACCTGGAGTAAAAAATTGAAATGTCCTCGATTATAATCAAGGCTTCTTTCAAGAATACGTGTGGATTTATTATTCCTAGAAAATTATTTTGGATATTTACCACTTCGGGTCTCTTTATCCAAATATTAACAGTGAATAATAACAAATTATTCCCAATAATATTTTGGATATTCGTCCTTTAAGGATTTCTTTATCCAAACATTAACGGTGAATAATAACAACTTATTCCCAATAATATTTTGGATATTCATCCTTTTGGGATTTCTTTATCCAAACATTAACGGTGAATAATAGATGAATTCCCCCAAAATAAGATTTTTGTATTTTTTGGAATATTGGTCAATACCCTTTGGAGTTTTACAAACATGTTGTAAAATCCGAAATGCAAGAAAATAATTTTTGTTGTGTTTAAGAAATCCATGCGAAAACACATTTTCAAAACTTCAAGTATTTTTTTGTATATAAAAAAAATATTCAAAACATGTTAGGGTATTGGCCGTATGCAACACATAAGAAAACATATTTTTTTTTATCGAAACATAAGCGTCATAGTTAATCACAATTAAAGATGACAAACCGTGTACATATACATATACTCTCAAAATTTTGCAAAAATAAATAAAATATAATAAAACAAAGATGGCCCCTCAGAACTAACTTTTCTCAAATAAAATTCGGTTCATTCTTAAACCCCAAAAATCAAGCTCGATCCTTGTTCAAGTGATTTATAATTCACTTGAACAGTAACACAAATGCTGTCATTCAACAGCCAAAAGGATAACGCCTCCCTGAACCTGCCCGAAAGAACTGCAAATGCTGAGGGTTTCCCCGTATTTCAATTTCTTCTCCGGGCCAAAACTTTATTTAGGAGCAAAGGTACCCCATCCCAGATTATAAAGCGGGAAAAAAAAAACCATCGAACTGAAAAGTGGGCTGATGACAGCCCCCACGGTTCCTCATGCACCAGAGAAAGAAAAAAAAACAAAACAAGGAACACAAATAACCGTCTAAACTCAAAGCCACGGAAAGAAACAGAAGACAAGCATTCATTGTATGGCAAAAAGAAAATAGAAAACGAAAGTGCAAAGCCGGAATACAAAACAAGTATTTTTTAAAACATCAAAACAATCGGGAGATTTATATGCGGCAAGGGAGGAGAAAGTGGAGACTTATACCCGCAGGTCTCACTAGTTTTAGCTGCGAAGATGAAATACAAAACCTCAAATGAACGTTTCTCTCAATGTTTAGCAGCCAAACTTCCTCTCTATATGCTGCAGATCTCCCCGTTCTCGTGTCTCACTGGTTTTGACAGATGAAAGTTTCTGTCAATATTTAGTAGCGAGCTTGTGGTGCAAACCAAACGTTTCTTCTCCTCCTCTCTTGCCTCTTTCTCTCCATTTTTGTCTTTCTCGCTCTCTCCCTTTCCTCGCTTTTTTTCCTTCTCTTTCACGTTCCAGGTGCGGGTTTTTTAGTATCAAAGAAAAGCCTCCTTTCTTTCCCCTTGTTTTGCCTCCGTCTCCTCTTTTTTTTTTCTCTCCTCTCCTGTGTTTTTTCTTGTCTTTCTTTTTCTCGCTCTTTTTCCCCCCTCCTCACGTAACTCAAGAATGCAAGAAAGAAACTCTCTCTCTTTTCTGCATTTTTTTCTACTGTCTCTCTCTTGCGTTTTTCTTGTCTTTCTTTTGCTGTCCTCTCTCCCGTTCTCCCTTCTCTCCTTTTAGGTCAGCAGCCGAGGCTTCTATATAGCATATACATGGCTTTACTTAGGAAACAAATATTACATTAACTCTAGGGTGTAATATCGGGTGAGCAGAAATAGGAAACCAGAATATTTGATTCTGATTCTGTGATCAGCAGTGATTACTAAGTCTTTTCTTTCCTTCCATAGAGCCAGCTGCTCCCTTTGAAATGAGGCAACAAAAACGTGGTCTTCAGCTCCAAAAATCAGGCGTGATGAGAAAGGAAAACAGCGAGAGAAAAAAAGGAAAGAAATCAGCTGGAGGGTGCAGCTGCAAGGTCTTATTTTCCTTATTCGGTGTGGTAAAAATCCTGTCATTTATGATGATCCAACCCCCCTCTCCAGCCTTTCAATATCATTCTTCAATTCAATCCCTCATTTTAACACTTTTCAATTCAGTCCTTGGTCCAAAAAAAATCCTTCGAATCAGTCCCGCGAACTTGGGCTATATCCTTCCCGCGGTAGAATTTCTGCCCTCACGTTAGATATTCAAATGGGAATATCTTGATCTTCTGATATCGAAATCAAGTGATTCAAAAGCTCAAATTCATCTACGCGTCTAGGACTACAACTTTGATGAAGGAGTTGAAGTGAGATAAAATCTTTTTTACAGAACAGAAACTGGTAGTAATCTAGTTGGTCAAAAAGTTTCTTGATCTAACAATACCGAGCATCCAAATCGACCGAGAATCGCTTCTAAGAACAATGATCCCTAGGACCTAATAAAGGTGTACGTCAATTTTTCAACATGTAATGAGTGACAGAATATACCTAGGATGGTCAGATATCGTACGAAACTGAGTCAGAATCAGAGCCTAAGTTGGAACAAAAAAATTGGGACAGCAGCAGAACCATTTTTTAGTGCAAATTCTGAGGGATTTATTCAACCTTAAAGACCAGATAAAAAAAGAACGAATTTAGCATTATGAAGACTCTGATCAACCTAAGAAAACCCGATGATTTTGGTAGTAAAGGGGAAGGATAAAAAGAGCAGAAAACGGCTCAAACAAGGTTTCAAAAAAACAAAATATTTCTTTCTGTGCTTTTGTCAAGCTTTTGGCGAATATGAGCTAAACTCCTACACTCTGTTCAAAAGAGGTATACACCGTCTCCAGCACGTGGGGTCCAAAATTGAGTAACAACAACCTTCACCTTATCAACCATGATCTGCACCAGTTCAAGTCCCAATAATTTTCTTTCCGCAACTTCATCCCAACATATTGTAGTTCAACATCACCTTCCATGCAATGCTTCATATGGTTCCATGCCAATAGTAGATTGATAACTACTATTATAAGTAAATTCTACTAATGGCAAGTGATCCTCCCATTGACCTCCAAACTCTAGAATACAAGCCACAACAAATCTTCCAAAATCTGAATTGTCTTTTCAGATTGCCCATCAGTCTGTGGATCAAAAGTCGTTCTTAAATTCAATATGGTACCCAAAGCCTGTTGTCTACTCGGCCATAACCTTGATGTAAACCAAGGATCCCTATCAAAAACTATATAAACTGGTACACCATGCAATCTCACCACCTCTTTAATATATAATTGAGCTAGTTATTCAACCGAATCCCCCATCTTCATAGGCAAAAACAAAGAAGACTTTGTCAGTCTATCCACAATCACCCATATGGCATCAAGTCCTTTCCTGCTTCTCGGTAACCTAGATACAAAATTCATAGTGATATTCTCCCATTTCCATTGTGGAATCGAAAGAGATTGTAATTCTCCAACCGGCCATTGATGCTCTACATTCACCTGCTGATATATGGCACACTTGGCCACGTATTATGCTATCTCCCTCTTCATTTTTGGCCACCAGTAACTCTCCTCCAAATCTCTATACATTTTCGTGCTCCCTGGATGGATCGCCAATTTAGACTCATGAGCTTCTTTTAAGACTTCACTTTTTAAAACCTTATCATCAGGTAAATATATTATGTTTCCCATAACTACGAGCCCATCTTGACACTCGAAATAAAGAGTCTTGGCCTACTTTTACATTGTTCATTTCTTTCATCACTTCAAGATCTTCACCTTGAGCTTTTCGAATCTTTTCTCTCATATTAGATTATAGCACTAACGTTGCCAATAATATTCCTCCTGAAGTCACATCCAAATGCACATTTAGCTCACTTAGCACTAGTAAACCACTAATAAAAGCTTTATTCTTCCGACTCAGAGCATCTACCACCACATTTGCTTTCCCCGGGTGATAGTCAATAATACAATTATAATCTTTCATTAGCTCCATCCATCTCCTATGTCACATATTCAATTCTTTTTATGACATCAAATATTTTAAACTTTTGTGATCTGTAAAAATCTGCACTTGTACCCCGTACAGATAATGTCTCCATATCCTCAAAGCAAACACCACAACTGTCAGCTCCAAATCATGTACCAGATAGTTTATCTCATATGGTTTCAACTGTCTAGATGCATAAGCGATTACCCTTCCGTGGTGCATAAATACACAACCTAAACCCTTATTGGAAGCATCACTATACATAACAAATCCCTCCTGTCCTTTTGGTAAAGCCAATACTGGGGTTGAAGTTAGCCTGGAGTTTAACTCTTGAAAACTTGTTTTACACTCTTTTGACCATTCAAACTTAACTTCCTTCCGAGTTAGTCGAGTCATTGGAGAGGCTATCGTTGAAAATCCTTCTATAAATCTTCTATAATATCAAGCTAAGCCTAGAAAACTATGAATTTCAGTCACATTCATAGGTCTTTCCCATTTCAATATTGTTTCTATCTTCTTCGGATCCACATAGATACTCTTCTTCGATATTACATGGCCAAAAAATACCACTTCGTTTAGTATATTTCCATACATTTTGGGTTTAATAACCAGTTTATTGAATTCATTAGAACTTTGTCAATATTTCAAAAATCCATAAAAAAATTTAATTCATCAGAAATAATTGTCAATTTTTTGGTATAAATGTTGAACTTACAAGTATGCTGGTATTTAAATATCATGAGTTGACGAGAAAATTCTCAAAATTATTTTAAATATTCATCAATTTTAATTGGGAGTATTTTTCATCACAATACACGAGTTGTGGAAAGCCGTTCCACCTTTAAAGATAGATGAACCCTGTTAGGGCACCTATATGGATCTTGTCTACAACCATAATAAATTCAAAAAAACCAGATTTATTCACATGAATAAATCCCCATCTTAAGTCATAGACATACCACCATTTAGGAATCCATAAAAACCTTTAAACCACACAATACACTTTACCTCAGGTAGGGTGCATTAGGGGTACTAGTACCTTACCCAACCACAATCAGTATCTTACCCTTGGAATATCTGATAAAACCAGTATACCCGAGTTTCCTAGCGACTTTGAACTAAAAAACTAGGTGGTGACTCCCATGACCCCCCGACATCTTGCGCCCACATGCGACACTTGGCATCCAAAAGCTAAAAGGATAAGTTAAAGATTGAAAAAAGATTGGATTTTCAAAAGGAAGAAAGGTAATAACTATTCTGAATTTTAGGAAGATATAATCCCTCACTAACCTAATAGGTGATGTCCATGAGGCATACCTCTAACTTATTTTACATGTTTAATGATGTTTTCGAACTTGCTTTACTATTATGATGTTCTTTAGTTTTGATTTTGATTAATACATAAAAAGGTTGTTTTATTGTTTAAATCTTGCTTTGATTTGTTTGTTAATGTCTTTGAATACTTAAGTGATGTTTGTTGCATGAGTTTTGATGAAATAAAGTACTTTTGAAATCTACTAGATGTGGCAGCAAGGTTATGATGTTTTTTTTATGTTGACTGATGCATGTTCTTAGTTTCTAGGTTTTGGTTGGGTCTTATTGAAGGTTTAGGAAGAAAATTGAATCCAAATTGCATAAATATATAGGCTATTTTAAGTTTGTAGTTTTGAACCTCTTGCATGATTTTGATGTTATTTGTTTTTTTTTTATTCAAACATGTTTGGTTATGGTACTATGACTTTTTGAAACAAAGAAAGCATTTTTTAGTGGTTGAAAATGCCAGTTTTGGTGGCTTGACAATAGCCGGGTTTTCTAAGGCAGTGTTCTATGTTCTTGGGAATAACATTGGCTTATCTCTATGTTTTGGACCAGTTTTGGTCCATTCCTTTGCATTAAACACTTCATTGGACTTGATTAATTAGTAGTCTAGAGTTCATTTGTATCAATAACAAGTTTTATTGGGGTTTTAATCATAGGGTTTCGGTTTTGAACCAAAACCTATTTTAACTCAATCGTGATTATTGGTTGATAATCATCGATGCTTGATGCTTAATTATTGTTCAATGATTGATTTCCATCCTTTATGTACTTTTTATTTCCTGAAATATGGTGTAGATTAGAATTCATGTTGCTAGAATTTGAGTTTTAATGTTTTTCATGTTATTCGTGTTCTTTTTTTTTTTTTGCATTTGATTCGTTATTTTCGAGTTTTTTCATGTTTTTTGGTGTTTAATCTGTTTTTTGGCTTTTGTTTTCTTTTTGAGTTGTTTTCGGGTCAAACCAGGATCTTTGGTTCGGTTTATGGTTGAAACCAAAGATTTTGGGTCATCCCAGTCAGGTCAACTCGATTGGGTCAACCCAATGGGGTCAAGAATGGGTCAAAGGGTTAAGACCTTGTTTAGCTTACAATATTTTTGCTAAAAGGGTTTTTTGGTTTAAGGGTGTGTTTGGCAAACACCCCCTTATGCTTGTTTCAACAGTTTTATTACAAAAAAATTAGGTTTTTTTTTTTCCAAACAAAGCCTAAAAAATTAAAAAATAATTTTAATCACATCTATCTTTAATTAATTTGTTGTTATTTAAAAATTTATTTTACTTGCAACATTTTTTTTTTACGGACTACGACTCTTAGACGTGAGCCAAGCCCAATGGAGCTTTTTGTGGAGACGCACGTGTAGGTGAAGACGCCAAAAAAGAGGTGTAACAATTCGTTAACTACTGCACTCAACACTTTGTGGTATGTTCGTTCAACCATTTTCTTTTGTAAATTATTATTTACTTGAATTAAATTTGATGATTTCAGTTTTTTTATTTCCAGGAGACATATAACAGCCGATTGAGGGAGAGATACGGGAATGATCCTTCGACCCACCTGGATTTCGATCCAGATTTGTGGATGGAGGCAGGATCATCTGGAAGACCCGATAGAAATCAGGTGTGCAAACTCTCCAACACCACGACCAACTTGTAGATGGCCCGTAGTGTCTCAACCGTTGGGAGCTTGCAATCGATATCGACCACCCAGTCTCAGGAGTTCGCGACCTTGCAACAACATACGACCCATCTCATTGAAGAATATGAACGACTCTATGCGGATTATGATGAACTCCGTAGAATGGCCATGGATATAAGATCACAGATGGGTGGTACATGTGCGTCCTCTTTTTGGCCAGATGGTCCCGGGAACGATCAGCCTCCTCCAACGCCGCTATTTTTCTAGTTTAATTTTATTTGAACATATAAATTTGTAATGAATATTTGGCTTTTATACTAAGGTAATTTATTTTTACATACTTGAATTTTATACAATTTTATATTTTTTATTATTTTCTTTTTTTGTTCAATAAATAATTTTAAAAAAATATATATTTTTTAATTATTACGGACGGAGTTACCGACAAACTTTGTTCGTCGTTATATTCCGCGAGAGTTGAAAAACAATTACTGCATATGCCATTTCAACTGTTACATCACCGATGGAATAATTCCTTCGGTATTTTATAGAGGGTTTGGAATAAAATTACTCCATATGCCACTGTCAATCACCGAAGAAATAATTCCGTCTGTATATTCCAGTGGAAAAAAAATTGGCTTGCATTTTCTATCTGTAAAACTATCGGGTTTTTTTTTACCGACATTAATGAAATTACTGACAAGAGGAATTTACCGATGGACTGTTTCCGTCCGTAAATCAGTCGGTAAAATTCATGCTGACAGAATGATAGAGTAAATACCGACAAAAAATTTTGTCGGTAAAACTGTTAAATGCAGTAGTGTTAAGAAGCTTGTCATCACTTCTGGTTTGCGGATCTGCTGGTTATATTCATACGTACACTCATGCTTACAGTGCAACAATCAGAGACGCCTCCCACGGCTCATCATTGAGCTCTGTACAGTTCCAAACTTAGTCGGTGAAATCACACCTTGAAGAGCTTCAAAGCATTTCAAGAGCATATTGTATCTTTCAATTCCATGCTAGGTAAGAGGTGATAATGAAGAAGTAAGAAAGATAATTATGACAATACATACAAATAGAAAATGATATATAAATCACAGAAAGTTTATTTGAAGAAGTAAGAAGAAGCTCCTGACTCAAGTTCTAGCAACCTCTCCTCGTCTACGTTTAGCAGAGGGAGAATATCGTACAGGACTAAAGGTAACACAACTGGAGGAGGTTATGCATACAAGAAAGCTAAGTGATTAATCAATAGGTCTTTAAAACGGAACTGGTTTACCCTTAGGGTAATCGACATAAACCCTCCCCTTGTAGCGTTGAGCTGCCTCGTTGCTGTCGATAAATTCTGTTGCATAGTAATATGTGGGATGAGCATAGGGAACCTTCATAACTGGTGGCCGCCTCTTGGCCCAGCCGAAGTGCTCATCAATGGCCGCAAAACCCTCCTGCCCAATCTTAACAAGACGATCTGCCTGACGTGCCATGTTAACTACAATTAATCAACACACAAAGACAAGTAGCTGTTTATAGGTTTTCTTGGTTTTCTTGCTTTGGCTAATATGTAGGAGGCCAAGCCACCCTTTATACAGAAAGGAAAGGTTTGGTTGACAACAGCTGTGAAATGAATAATGGTAGACAGTACTCCTTTTTGTAAATAAAAGCACCCAACAATTTGTGTACGATAAAACTAACCATTGCTGAGAGAAAAATCAATAGCTTTTCTTCATCTTATCACTACTGACGATAAAAGCATCACAAAATGAAAAAAAAATATATCATCAGAAGTTTATTAATATCATATTTAAACACAAAAAAATAAAAACTGTTAGATTTGGATGTTTTCAATACTTAATAAACTTTTTATATAAGAAAATTTTATTGGTTTTTTTGTTATCCGATCACCATCGATGACAAAACCATCACCAAGAGTTTATTATTATCGACTTTGGATTGGAATTGAATGTTCTAAATACTTAGTAAACTGAAAAATAAGGGATGCAAACACTGCTCATTAACAACTGTTGTCAGCCAATCATTAGAGCCACTTTTATGAATTTGTGTTGGGCATAAATTATAATATCTGATCATGTGATTAAAGAAAACAAAAGCTTCCCTGCTTTTGGACTAATGCTTTTTCTACCGGTCAGGAATCAAGTCAGGTCCAAAAGCAGTAGCAGCAAAAACACTAAACCTTCGCAAAAGCCAATTATGAAAGAAGATTCCTTCTGTTCTCTAATCAGAATAATCTCAGTTTAATTATGTGACGATATTGCAGTTTCTAATTAATGGCAATAAGCACAATCAGGATATTATCTGACCTTGGTCTCGGCATTGGATAACCTGCACTTAACATTTTTTTTGCTTCTTAATCCCAGAGCCCTTTTTAACAGTTATATTAGGGTTCGCTAGTATTATCTGACCTTGATCTCGGCATTGGATAACCTCAAGCAATGTTTGTTCTTCATATGTAAACAAAAGGGAAACTTACCGAATCCAATTACAGGTGGAAAAAAATTAAAAGGCAATTTGTAGTAAAAACTCAATGATCTCTGAGCCAAGCCCCCGCAAGCTATTCCAAGCTTATTTTACAGAATATTAACTCACAAAAGAATAGAATTATGTTCTTAATTAGCACAAATGGCAAACAAATGGCCTTCAGTACATTTGAAGTGGCTCGAAGGTTCTCTCTAGTGCGAAGGTCAATTTTTGTAAAATTGATTCCTTCCAACTTGTTTCCTAGAATCGATGAGACTTAAATTTGTTTGTGAATCTAATTCCTTATAACTAAACTTTTCGTTTCCAATTTATTTTCATAATCTGTTTTTTTTTTTGCTTTAACTGATCTTGATTCTCTCCGAAACTTGATATCTTTATTTCTTACTCTAGTTAACTTCATGACATAATCAATGTGACGCAACCTGACCACCTCATCCTAACAAAATTAAAATCTATTTACATCTCAAATCCGAATAAACAAGTTGCTTGCATTAAACCCCAATATTGAAGGAATAATAGAGAATGGAATTTTGGTCAAAAAGTTGCCTCAGATTCTATTCTTTGACATAGACTAGGTAGCTAGAACTAGATGTTGTTGTTGATAATTGCAGGGTTGTTATGTGGTGGTTTGTTTTTAGGTGTTGAAGGTTGCTTTCTAAGCAGCCTATGGTTGGTTCTAGCCAATGGTAAAGACCGGTCTAGTTCTCCACCATATCATTCATTCTTTTCCATTTTTTTGGCAAATCAAAGTAGGACTAAGAAGGGGATGATGTTTCAAGATTCGTAGGATTGGAATCTCAAGTTGACCGAGCTAAAGAAAAAGACTAAGGTTCTAGTTAAAGAGGGGTCTCTAAATTGAGATTTTAGGTTAATCGAGTTGAAGGCAATATTTTGGTTCTTGTTAAATGGGATCGTAGGATTGGGATCTCAAGTTGACCGAGCTAAAGAAAAAGACTAAGGTTCTAGTTAAAGAGGGGTCTCTAAATTGAGATTTTAGGTTAACCGAGTTGAAGGCAACATTTTGGTTTTGGTTAAAGGGAATCGCTTGATTAAAGGGAGTCACTAGATTGAGATTTCAGGTTAACCAAACTGAAAGAAACATTTTGGTTCTAGTTAAATAGGATTGTCGGATTGGGATCTCAGGTTGAATGAGCTAAAGACAAAGACCAAGGTTTTAGTTAAAGAGGGTCTCTATATTGAGATTTTAGGTTAACCAAGCTTAAGGCAACATTTTGGTTCTGGTTAAAACGAATCATCAGATTGGGATTTCAGGTTTGCCGAGCTGAAGACAAAGACCAAGGTTCTGGTTAAAGGGGGTCTCTAGATTGAGATTTCGGGTTAACCAAGCTGAAGGTGACATTTTGGTTCTAATTAAAGGGAATAGCTAGATTAGGATCTCAAGTTGACTAAGCTAAAAACAAAGATCAAGGTTTTGATTAAAAGGGATCTGTAGATTGAGATTTCAGGTTAACCAAGCTTAAGGTGACATTTTGGTTTTGGTTAAAGGAAATCACTAGATTGGGATCTCAGGTTGACCGAGCTAAAGATAAAGACCAAGGTTTTGGTTAAAGGCGGTCTCTAGATTGAGATTTCAGATTAACTAAGCTAAAGGCGACATTTTGGTTCTTATTAAAGAGAATCGTCGTATTGGGATTTGAGGTTGACCAACTTAACGACAAAGACCAAGGTTCTGGTTAAAGTGAATCGCCAGATTGGGATTTCAGGTTACCGAGCTACTTTTCATATTTTAGTTTTAGTTAAAGCGGATCGCCAAATTGGGATCTCAGGTTGACCGAACTTTTGGCATTGATTTTGGTTTTGGATTAAGGAAATCACTAGATTGTGATTTCAAGATAACCAAGTTGTACACAGTTTGATCGTAGTTTTCGTTGATGGGGATTGTTACGAAAACAAAGTTTCAGGTCAACCAAACTAAAAGCTTTGAGAAAAACAGTCCGTTAGTCAAGCACTTAACAAGTCTTTGTTCCATAAGTATTGTGAAGAAGGAGCAACTGTTGCCATAAGAGTGGTAAGTTGTAAACCGTAAGTATAATCGGCCACAAGAATAAGGATCAACAAATGACCTGAATGGGTTGAATCCATCTGTACATAACCCAAGATGCACGTTCCTTGATTCAGCTGAAAAATGAGAATGCACACTGTTAAAGTGTTTCCATGCTTCACCGTCAAAAGGATGCACCATCACTCCATCCACCGCATCAAGTGATTGGTGCTATATCATGTGCTCAGTAGTCTTTGGTGATATGAATAACCTCTACAGTCTAGGTGTGATTGGGAAGTATCTAAGTTTTTTATATGCCATAAGAGTCTTTCCCATGCCAGTTCTGGGTTTGTAACGGGAATGCTCTCATGTCATGCACTCGGTTAGCTCAGCATTTTCAAGGTAGTACATCATACAAAAGTTTGGACACATGTCAATTTTCTAGTATCCTAAACCGAGGGGTTTCATCATGGACTTAGTAGCATAGAAGTTCTCTTTCAGCATGTTCCCTTCAAGTAGAATGCTTCTCGCCCATTCGATAATTTTGTCATAACCGGCCTCACTCAACCTATAATCCAACTTGATAGTGAACACATGTGCAATGACCGATTATTTACTGTGATTTGTGCAGCCATCCCATAATGGTTCATCAGAATCTTTCAACAAATCAAAAAACTTGGTCGCGTCTGCATTAGGTTCTTCTTCTATAATTGGACATTGACTAACATTACCTTAATTCATTCTCATTGCATCCATAACCATATTCCTTTAAGGATTACTATTGTCATTTACAACTCCATGCACATTGCTAGCACAAGAAGTTGACTCAACCATCCTTTCTACCATGCTCTTGTTACGAACAAAAAATTCTTTATGTGCAAACCAACACAGGTAATCCTCCATGAACCTTTTGTGTAGAAGATACATCGTTACAATATCTGGATGCAAAAACTTTTTATTTGTACACCTCCTGTATGGACACCTAATACCGCCTCCACTAAAATTTCTCGGAATAGATGTTGTAAAATTAATAAAACTCTGAACCCTATTATAATAATCCATCCTCCGCAATCCTTGGGGTGAATCTCAATACATCCATGAATGATCATCCATGACTTCTATCAAACCTCTATAAAATAATGATGACAACATGTATTAATTAACTACATTAAGTAAATAAATTTTCAAAAATATTGGTTTAGCTCAAGATTATCCAACTTACTTTCAAACTTCTCTTAAATATTCATTATCAATTATCTACGTCCATACAAATTTATACACAGTAATTTATGAAAATTACAACTCAGCAATAAAATTGACAAAAATTAAAACGGACCCATCAAACAAGTCATTATTTATTTCATCACAACACACCTAAGTCGGTAATTCGACATAAATTTCAATAATTTACAAACAAATACAATTTTACAAAATTTAAAACAAACCATACCAAGTACAAAATTATAAATCCATACTACTTGTTTGAGAAAAATAATAAAACAAGTAAACACTAAAAAAAACATTCAATATATTAACTTTTACCGATGGAATTACCGACAGAATATTTCTGTTTGTAAATCCATCGGCCATTTTGTTGATAAAGTAAACACGTCACTGTACGAACATCCCAGTTTGAATCACTCTGTAATTCCATCGGTAACATCATCCACAAAAACTTCCACGTCATTGCACTACTTTGTTTTTTAAAATTCTTTATATTCTATCTGGGATTCACTCGATATATACCGACGGAATGTTTCTGTCGGTATATACCGACGGTTTTAGCAAGGGAAGTAATTCGGTCGGTAAATATCACCGCAAAATACCGACAGAAACAGGTTTGTCGGCAATTCCGTTGGTTGAATTTCATGTAGTGATGCCTCAGATTCCTCAGGACTTTCCATGCATGATAGATCATTTTCTTTCAGGGATACCCTAAAGAGGACTTAAAGATTTCAGTTGTATATGTGTGATAACAGAGCAGAAAAAGAAAACTCTCTCGGATAGGACCCAATTTGTGGCAGTTTCATGTCATCTAAAGTTCACCGAAAGGCGATGCTTGCAATCGTTATGTTTCAGAAGCAATAATATTCTTGTTTATCCTTCTAGGCTAAGATGAAATATGGAGGAAGTTAAAGCACATCTCATGTTTTTGATGGGTCCCATTTATAATGAAGGATCGGGAAAGATCAAGAAAAGGTATACTTCAAAGGGAGGCTTGCTAATTAATCTCATTTTCATGGGAGGTAAGATACACTTGCTCACATAGTTCGGTTTGGGAATCATGCTTTTCCTTAAATCTTCATCGACTATCAGCTTAGTTAAAGAGATGTGAAGGAAATTTTGGTTATAGAATTCAGAAATGATCCATTCATGGTCATGATCGCTGATATTCTTAGATATATTGTAAATTTCTACTCTCTTTTTTCTAAGCTATTGAGGTGACAATTATTTCTTAGATATATTCTTTTTTCTAAGCTCTTTATTCTTAGATATATTCTTGAACTCCGTTTATTATTTCTTAATCGGAGATGCTTCCCATGGCTCATCATTTTATCTCGTGCTCGGGACAATTCCAAAATGAGGTGATAATTCTAAACTCGAAATTATTCAGTGAAATCACTCCTTGAAGAACTTCAAAGCATTTAAACAGCAAATTAATTATTTGTTTGCCCTAAACGTACTATATAGATGGCCTAACAAATATTTTTATATACTAATAAAAGATGTTTAGGCCAAGAGAAAGCATGATCATGTAAAACTAGAATAGTGGCCTAAAATAACGATAACAAGAGATCTAACTGTTAAATCAAATTCAAATTTTTACAGGAGATTTTACAAATTGTTTTCCCATTAAAAACCATGCAATAGTTATAGAGCATTGGATCTCCATAAAGTAGGCTCATTAGTTATTATTTGGGATTATTTTGTTATTTTTCCTTAATTTTCGCAGATTTATTGTTTATTTTTAGATTTTATGTTATATTCCGTTATGTTTTGGGATTCTGATTTTGTTTTCAATCTTGGTCGATTTTTCTAGTCTATAAAAGGGATTGTAAACCTCTTTAGTAGGTAAACTTGATCAAATTAATATTTTAGAAATAAGATTTTAGAATTCTTTGTGTTTTAACATTATTTCAGTTTATCTTTTGTCTTTCTATGCTTGCAGCTATATTGCTGTGCTTCCGCTTGTATTAAACTTTCAAAACCACTATGTCAGTTATCGAAGCATTGGATCTCCTATAAAAGGGATTGTAAACCTCTTTAGGAGGTCGACTTGATCAGATTAATATTTTAAAAACAAAAAAATATTTTAGGATTCTTCGTGTTTTCACCTTATTTCAGTCCATCTTTTGTCTTTCCATGCTTGCAGCTATTTTGTTGTGCTTCCGACTGCATTAATTAATCTTTCAATATTTCATGCTAAGTAATAGGTGAATAAGGTAATAATCAGGGAAGCAGAGTGATATTTATGACAATGCATACTTGACCAGCCAAATAGAAAATTATAATATATAAATCACAGAAATTTTATTTGATGAAGCAAGAAGAAGCTCCGGACTCGAGTTCTAGCAACCTCTCCTCGTCTACGTTTAGCAGAGGGAGATTATAGCACAGGACTAAAGGTAACACAACAGGAGGAGGTTATGCATACAAGAAAGCTAAGTGATTAATCACTAGGTCTTTAAAATGGAACTGGTTTCCCCTTAGGATAATCGACATAAATCCTCCCCTTGTAGCGTTGAGCTGCCTCGTTGCTGTCGATAACTTCTGTTGCATAGTAATATGTGGGATGAGCATAGGGAATCTTCATAACTGGTGGCCGCCTCTTGGCCCGGCCGAAGAGCTCATCAATGGCTGCAAAACCCTCCTGCCCAATCTTAACAAGACGATCTGCCTGACGTGCCATGTTAACTACAATTAATCAACACACAAAGACAAGTAGCTGTATATAGGTTTTGTTGGTTTTCTTGCTTTGGCTAATATGTAGGAGGCCAAGCCAACCTTTATATAGAAAGTAAAGGTTTGGTTGACAACAGCTGTGAAATGAATATTGTTAGACAGCACTCCTTTTTGTAAATAAAAGCACCCAACATTTGTGTACGATAAAACAAACCATTGCTGAGAGAAAAATCAATAGCTTTTCTTCATCTTAAGTATTGAACTTAATTTATGAGACTAAGTTCAATACTTAATAAACTTTTTATATTATCGATCGATAATATAAAAACCATCACCAAGAGTTTATTATTATCGACTTTGGATTGGAATTGAATGTTCTAAATACTTAGTAAACTGAAAAATAAGGGACGCAAACACTGCTCATTAACAACTGTTGTCAGCCAATCATTAGAGCCACATTTATGAATTTATGTTGGGCATAAATGAGAATATCTGATCATGTGATTAAAGAAAACAAAAGCTTCCCTGCTTTTGGACTATGCTGTTAATTTCTACCGGTCAGGAATCAAATCAGGTCCAAAAGTAGTAGTAGCAAAAACACTAAACCTTCTCGAAAGCAAATTACGAAGGAAGATTAAGGGTATTTTATCTCGGTTTCTTTAATTTGAAAAATAATGAAAAATCCAAAATAAAACATAAAATTTTGAAAAACAAACAAAAACAACAACAAAATTGGCTTGAGCCGGATCTTCTCATCTTAATTTGAGGAAATCAATTTAGAGGATGGATTGCCAAAGAACTCCTCCATAGAGATGGGCTTTGGGAATCTAAGTAAAAATTTGAGATTTATCCGGCGGTTGGATAACAAGCTATGGCTTCTTTTAGATACTTTATTGGTTTGGCATGACCATATTTTTTTTTGAACCCATTCCTATCTCATTGAACCATAAAAATAAATGTTAAGTCATCTATGTAATTTATTGGTGGTTTGACCCTCATCGAGCTATATCAGGTCAACTCATAACCTTCAGTTTCTTCTAGCTATGTTGCATCATTTAGAAACTAACATTATATTCATCGGTCCATTTAGATTTTTATTTCCTAAACATTATTTATTATTTAATATAAAATAAAAAAAAAGTAATATATATGTATGCATATTGAATTCAGATTGAATTGATATCTCTAATAATTGCTTTCAAGTTGGTCCGAAAATATCTATTAACACAGGGAAAAAAAGGGTCTATGCATGCAAAACTATGGACAGTTATTGTTAGTACTTGGTGGCACAAATGTTCCCTTTCGAGTGCAAAGTTCCTAAAATATATATAAGACAAAAATCGCATTCAATTATTGAACAAATGATTCCTTCCGACTCTTTAGTTTAATGGTGAATCTGATTCCATATAACTAACTTTTCCTTTCTAATTTCTTTTGATAATCTTTTTTTTCTTTTCTTTTTTTTTTTCCTTCTTTAACTGATCTTTATTCTTTCCAAAACCTATATCTTTATTTCTTATTCTAGTTAACATGACATAATTAATGTGACAAAACCTCTCCATCTCATGGCCGGCCTCAAATCAATCCGAATAAACGAAGTTACTTTATTGACCGACTAATCGAGAGAGAAATTCTGTACGAAAATATCAAGAACAAGTTCTTTATTTGTAAGTGCAATGCCACATAGATTCTGTAGTAAGGGGCAATCCATTGAGATCTTATGGATATGGACATATGGTTATCCTTAGAAGCATTCTGGACATTGTACCTCTCACTCCCAATATTATAGTACAAACAGTTAGTTATGGCTTTCCGTTTTGTTAATAACAATAGGAAAATAGATTCTGATCCCGCTTCATGGGTTCATATACTCACATTTTTTTAACATTTTTATGATATTGGGACAAGTTATATCGTTTTATATGCTTCAAATTCCTCATGACTTACCTTGAGAAACCATTAATGATGTAGTTGGGCTTGCAATAATAGATGATTCTGAGCTATCATATGTGGGTCTGCCATAATTAGATGAGTATCTGCTCTAGACAGATTATATGGATGTTCTAACATATATATTTATAGACTAGTAGGACAAGTTTAGGTCTAAGAGAAGGTCTAGTCGTGTCAGACCAGAATAACAGCTTAAAATGACCTTTAACTTTTATAAACCTCCTAAAATAGGGGACTAGATGATTGTTATTTAAGAGAAAATAAAACCTGTGAAGTTAATGTTCACATCAACAGCCCATTTCGTTCATTAAAATTCTTGTGTTCTTTCTGTATTTATTATTGTCTTTAGCTTCTACCCGCATCAATTTTCTTGGAGGGGTACTCTGAACAGATTTCAGTTCTATGTGATAACAGAACAGAAAAAGAACACTCTCTCGGATAGGACCCATTTTGTGGTAGTTTCATGTCATCAAAAGTTCACTAAAAGCCGATGCTTGCAATCTTTATGTTTCAGAAGCAATAATATTCTTGTTTACATGTACAGAAGGCAAGGGCAGTGAGATTACGAGGAAGTAAGATCAACCCTTCTAGGCTAAAATGAAATATGGTGGATGTTAAAGCACATCTCATTGCATTTAATAGTAGATATTCATATCACACACGAAGTTAGTGAAAAGAATCCTCATCATGTTTGATGCGTCCTATTTATAATGAAGGATTGGAAAATATCAAGAAAAGACATGTAAATCATCAAAGGGAGGCCTACTAATCTCATTCTCATGGGAGAATAAGATCTTTTTACTAGATACACTTGCTCACAGAGCTATCAACGAGGTGCTAGTTTTAACTAGAAGTGCATGACTGGATTCGGTCTAACTGATAAGTTCTCTGAGTTTTACTGCAATCCTAACTTCATAGGAATTGGAGTTCTGCTGCCTTTAACAATCCATTCCTTTCAAGTTAGGTATGTTTCCAAGTATGTCTGTTATGTGATAATAAACATCATTAACTACTAGTATCCTAGATTAGCTATCTATAAATCCTATATTGATGTTAGGATAGAAGTCATTAAGAAACTTGTCATCACTTCTAGTGGCGGATCATGCGATCACTACCAGATTTAACAGTTTTACTAACAGAAATTTTTGTCAGTATTCACACTCACAGTCCATTGGTATGTATATTGTTGACGGGCTCACGTGGATGGAGACAGTTCGTCGAAAAAAATCTCATCAATAATTTATGGTCTGCTGGTGAGTCCATCGGTAATAAATATATCAATGTATTTATAGACAAACAAAGCACGCCAAAAAAAAATTACCCGTTTTATTCTGTCAGTATCTCCATTTGTAAATTTAATATATCACCAACAGGAATATTGTATGTAATATCATCGGTGTTTTTATTTGTTCATTGGTATATCCATCGATAAATATAACATATCACCGATAGAATACCATCTGTAATTTCATCGGTGAGTTAACTGTAGTAGTGGTATTTGCAGTAATTCTTTTCCAACTCTCTCAGGAAAATACCGACGGGGTTATTCCGTTAGTAACCCCGTCAGTAATATTTTAAAAATATTTAAAAACAATACATTGAACAAAAGTAGAAAAATAATTAAAATAATATAAAAATCAAATATTTATTACAAATTTAAATATTTGTACGCTCAAATACAATAAATAGATAATATTAATTATCTGTTAATAAATGAAAAATAAAATTTTAATATCTAGAATAAAAAAAATATCATGAATTCGATCTTACTTAATTGCAGTGTGATTCTCTCAACCCTCCTCACAACATTTTTATCAGCTCTCTCCCATTCAAATTTTCTCTTGAAGTAAAAATTTATAAAAAAAATTTTCAATAATTTCAATAAACTAACCAAATTAACATAAAAAAAATATTTAAGTTACTACCAACCTTGAACCATGAAAATCATGTATTGACCTGCAGTTTCTATTCAGGATGTTTGGAAACCTAACTCCATTGAAACAATGAAATTTCTATCGATGATTTTAGGTCGATGTTATTGTTCTCGCAGCCTCAATATTTATAAACCTGAAATTGCATTCATTAAATGAAATTATTTTTTAAAAATTTATTAAACATGTCATTGTGAAAGCAAAACTTACATGGAAAGGTCGTCCTTCCACTAGGCCTCATACTTGCAAGTAAATGGATCCCATTATGAAGGGGACCCCCCTCGACGTTGCAACATTGCACTCAACAAGCCTGCGTCGTGAGTCGATGCATGTGCCTCAAGTTCCTATTTTTCATTGGCACCTAATGACTCGTGGTCGTCAGCATCGCTGCTAGAAGAACTAGCAGCCATCTTGTCCTCACGACGTGCATTAGACTTTTCCATAGGCATCTACACAAATTAATGAATAAAAAAAATTAAACGATTCCTATTTAAAAAAAAATTGGCAACACCTACCCTACATAGAAGACTACCCAAGAGTTTTAAACCTGCAAATACACAACATATTGCTTCCACTAGGCCTCGTATTTTTATTCAATTTCTTCTAACAATTTAGCATAATTAAATTTCATAGAGAATTTTCATTTTCTACGGGATAATATTTTTAATCCTAAATTTACAAAAAACAAATATTCCAAATTCACAAAAATTAAAATTAATCCTACACATTTAATTGAAATTGAACAACAAAATTGAAAAGAAAAACAACTAAAATTCAACAAAATAATGCAAAAAATATTATAATAACAACTAAAATTCAACACAATTATTTCTAAGTTATAATATTTTTAATCCTAAATTTACAAAAAAATTATTCTAAATGGAATAAATACAAAATAATAATTAAAATTAATCCTACTCATTTAATTAAAATTGAACAACAAATTTGAAAAACAAATAGCTAAAATTCAACAAAATAATGCAAAAGTATTTCAATAACAACTAAAATTCAACACATTTATTAATTCATAAAATTATTAAGAACACAAAATTGAACAAAAATAATGACAAAAAACAAAAATATTGCAAAAAACACAAAAAGGGGAAGAGAAAAGAATGAAAAATTCCTACCTTAATGGCATGCTTAATTTCAACTGATAATTAAAAGAAAAGGAAAAAAGAAAAAGAAAAGAAAAGAAAATAGATTGTTAATAAACCCAAAAAAAATGAAGAAAGACAACTTGAAGATGAGAAGATAATAGAATGCTTGTTTTTAGCTAAGAAGGAGAGAGAGGGAAGAGAAGAGAAAGAGAGAGAAATAGCCCTGTGAGAGAAGATAAGAGAAGAAGAAAGAAGAAGATAAAGTCTCGTCTGTTCTGATTTTGGTATGTTAATTTAGTTTTACCAATAAAATATTAAATATTAATATTTTTAATATCTCTGTCAGTGATTCCATTTGTAAAGTCAACTTGAAATTTAATGGTCTTGGTATCTGGGTGCTTTTTACTAATGGAATCACAAACAAAAAATTAAATTTTAATATTTTTAATATTTTCATAAGTGATTTCATCTATAAAGTCAAATGAAAATTTTTAACTTGCACGAAAATTTTCAAAAAACCCTCCAAATATTACTAATAACTTTTCATTATATCGGTGATGATGTTGGGGAAAAAGTGAACGGTCAAAAGAATATTAATTATCAGTGCATTGAGAAGTGAATAGTTCCCGTACTCACTGGAATATATCAACGACTATATTCTAAGGAGAAGGGGAACAGTTCTTATAGTCACTGGAATATACTAACGAACACATTCCGTCAGTATACCCATATGCAATGTACAGTTTGTTGGTATTTTCATCAGTGTAAAACAGTGTTTGATACCAAATTGTATTTGTATTCCCTTTTTGTCCTTCCTGCAAATACTTAAATTCACAGCTTCACACACATTCACGTCACAATAATAAAATAAATATTTCTTTGTCATTCAATAATAAATTAACATCATTGTCATTACATTAAAGTGAATTTCGTCCATAAATATTACATTATAATTTATGGAATTACACATTCATGTTATACAAATTAATCAAAATTGTCTTCTTCTTCCTCAATTGACTCATCCTCATCTCGATCGCAATCTTCTAAGTTGATTTCATCACTATCATCTTCATCGACTTGTGTATGTTCGCTAGAACTCAAAACATCATTCAACTCCTCAGTGTCAACATCAACAAAAATATTCTCAGCGAAGTGAAATTTTGAATTTTTTTTCTAAGTTATTAAAAGGAGCAACTCGATATGGATCAACTAACTCACCAAGTTGAAAGATATTATCTCCCACAGTTAATTCATCATTGCCATCATGAACAACCTAGAACCCAAAAATAACTATTCAAACCAGACCTGAACCTGAATGAGTATGAATTTTTAATATCTGAACCCGACACAATTAGGTTTCGGATACCCATGGAGTATCCATAATCTAAACTCGACCCTAACCTAAAACTCAAATTTGAATGCTATAATTTGCAACTATTTAGTATATAATTAGCTTGGTATCATGTAATGTTTTTCAAACTTTAAGGTTATTTATTTATTTTGGTCAGGTTTGGGTAGACCAATATCCATACTGAACCTGAAACCCAGCTTTTTACATTTGAGTTTTACCCAAAGCCCTTCAGGTCTAAAAATCTCATATCCATTTAGGTCGGTTCGAATTGATATCTGTCAGATTCGGGTGAAATTGTGCTCGCTATTAAGTACTCCTCCGGTTAAATGGTTAGTAATGTGAATTTCGAATGACATTTTTTGTGATTGAGTATAATATAGATAAAAACGTAATGTGGAAAAAAAAATTATCCATGTCCCTGCGTTTCCATATTGGCATGCAACATGCAAAAACGGAGGAAAAAAGAGGAAGAAGTCTGGTTAACAGGGCATGTGACTTGATCATTTCGCCTCATTTTTGCGTAGTGGGGTGTCACACAAAATGGTGGAGGTTAAACCTTTTTAAGTTGATATTTATATTCCCTATATATCTAATCACAATTCATAGGGAGATTTTTTGAGCAAAAAACTCTTCTCGGAACTTAGATCTTTTCTTTCCATAAACTAAAAAAGGAATAGAATTCAGTTCTTAATTAGCTCAATCATGTTCTCACAGCCCTTTTATAAATTCTTGTAATCATATCTCAGTAAAAGAATAACTGAGTCAAAAGGCAAACAGACTTATTGGAACCAAAGGTTCTCTTTCTAGTACTGTCAAGTTCATAAAATACAAAAAAAAAAATTCCACATTCAATTGTTGAGCAATTGATTCCTTCCAACTTGTTTCCTAGCATCGATGAGACTGTTAATTTCTTGGTGAATCTGATCCCTTATATCTAACTTTTCCTTTTCAATTTCTTGACATGATATGTTTAGAGTGACATAACACAATAATTATTTATTGTAGGGATGGAAATTTATTTTGAACCTGATAGATACCGACCCGAACAAACCCAAATAAATAGGTTTTTTTGGATAGTTACCATACTTAATACTAGTGTAGTTCAACATATTGTTCAAAGAATGGATCCAAGTAGCTACTTTATGAAAGAATAGACAAAGAAAATATTATTAATCCGGATAGATTTTCTTAAAGATGAATTTGTTCCTTACTTTCCAAACAAGCCAGACCATCTCATAGAATAATCCTTGCCACACTCTTTGTTGAGATTTACTGTAAACTAAACCTTGCTGATGGAGAAATAGATTGTCCAAGGATTGAGGAATACATTATGGAAGACCCCACCAATTTGCTATTCTATTCTAGAAATTCCAAGAAACGAAACGTTAAAAGAGTATATGATCAGATGTTGATTCTGAACCAAAATTACAAAAGAGACATGGGTCTTCCTGCATTGGAATAATTTTTATTTGAGCTAAGAAGCAAATACATAACATCATGTGCATGCCTAACCATAGAAGCATCTCGTTTTTTAGGAGAAACACCCATCCAAATGGCTACAGTGTATGGTTTAAAACTTCGATATAGGAGCGGTCCAAGATGATAGAGCATAACTTGACCATGTAAAAACCCTTGCTATGTTAACTCCTTTAGGAGTTGGTTTAATTCTCTTTTTTTTTTATCAGAATATAAGTATGTATTAAGATAAAAAAAAAAAAACAACCATTCTAGTTAACCAGCAAGTTCATAAACATGTACAAAATATACAAGAACGGAAGAGGGAACAGATTCCCATCATAATAGAACTAGAGAAATATGATAACAAAAAAGGGAATATGCTCTCATAAAAGACTATCCATGCAAGGCCCAAAACAAGTGAGTAGCAACGATTAAGAAAGAAATCTAACAAGGTTTGCGGGTGTCAAAATTAACCCAACCAGCATCACAAGCCAAAGAAAAGCATCTTACAGCAGCAAACAACTAATTATAAAATCAAGACCATGGAGCAACCAGCAAACCAATCTAAGCATAGGGAAGCCTAATTACACAAGAAGAAGCTGAAACCAGGAAAAGAAGCATCCTAAAGCAAGGAATAATGGATATGCAAAGAGTCGGTTTAATTCTTCTTTAACCTTGTCTTGAACATCTATTTTTCACCAATGGAATTTTATCCTTTAGGAAGCGGTGTTAATTCTTGAGTATTGTTTTTCTTAATGACATCAATTTCATCATTCCAGGCCTTTAGCCACTTTATTTCCTTAATGACATCTTCAAAAGTCATGGGAAGCTCTTTTCTTTTCTCTAGCTCAAAGGTTGTCTATTTATCCCTTAAATAGCTTTTTATCTCTTCGCAACTTTTATCAAAACTATTCTCCAATTCTCTCTTTTGCATATCCATTCCCAACAAGAAGTCTGCTTGTTTCTTTTGAATCTTTTTGAACCATTCAGAGTATTCTTACTCCATTTTATTCATGAGACCTTCACGTTCATGATTAAGTGACTCAACATCATGCTTATATTGATCTCGTATTACTTTCTTCTCTAGTTTAAGGTTATCATGCTCATCTTTAAGCAATCTAGAAACAACTTGTTATGGTCCCAAGATTGCGATCGAGTTACAGGTCGATTGACTGTAAAATCCACCTGTAAAGAATGCTGTTTACCCGACCTTCTTCCCTTATGACCTATTTTGAAAATATGTAAAGGGCTCGTTTAAGAGAGAACCCAACTGATCTCAATGCAAATAAAATTTAAATTTCTTCTCTTTTACTTCATGTCTTTGCTTACAATTTAAACAAATTGTTCAATAACCAACTCCTAAAAAGTTGGCACCACTACTGCACTATCTAAACCATTAACATAAAAAAGAAATAACAATTGAATAAAATAAAATGAAATCTGCATGAAATCTGCCATCTAGAGCATAATGCAATACTGGCCATCCTAGCTTCAACTTCCAGTGTTTTTAGCAACCACAACTCCTAATCTTCAGCAGCCACACCAGCCACGCCTCTGATACATTTCCCTTGAGCCAACTTCTTATCCACGTGGACGTTGTTCATAACATTACCGCCTCCATTAAAATGGCACGTGTCCGCAAGTGCAAAAGAAGGAAAACGGCTACTAAAAGAGGACACATCCTCCCAAGAAGAATCTGCAGGTGACAAACTGTCCCAATGGACCAAAACTTGGTGTGAATTGTGAATAAAACGAGAATCCAGAATAGCTTTGGGCAGAGGTTGAAGTTCGCCTTGTGTGAGAATAGGTAAGAAAGGTTCAATGGAAACGGATGTGCCATGGAAAGGTTTGAGGCATGAAACATGAAAAACAGGATGCAGTTTGGTAGAAGAAGGAAGTTCTAATTTGTAAGCAACAGTGCCTATTTTGGCTATAATAGGAAAAGGGCCATAGAAACGGGGGGGGGAGTTTAGTGTATTTGGAGGAAGAAAGGCTAAGTTGGCGGTGAGGGTGCAGTTTAAGTAAAACTTGATCACCGATTTGGTAGTGAACAGGACGATGTTTAGCATCATACCGAGCCTTCATGGAATTTTGAGCTTGAAGTAAATGGTTGCGAAGGTCTTGAAGAACCAAGTCGCGATTGAATAATTCTTGATCCACTGCTTCGAGTTTAGCTAAGCTAGGACAATAAGACAACATAGTTGGAGGAGACCGACCATAAACCACCGTAAAAGGAGTGGCTTTAAGAGAAGAGTGGTAGCTACTGTTGTAGCAGTACTCTACCCAAGACAGCCATTGAAACCAGCGGCAAGGACGGTCACTGGTGAAGCAACGCAGATACATTTCGATAGTGCGATTGACAACCTCGGTTTGACCATCACTCTGGGGATGATAAGCTGTACTAAAAGCCAATTTGGTTCCACTCAAGCGAAACAATTTAGTCCAAAACAAACTGGTGAATGTGACGTCACGATCACTCACCATAGTTTCAGGCAAACCATGAAGTTTGAAAATATTATCAAAGAACAAACGAGCAACACTCACTGCAGTATAGGGATGAGCAAGGGGAAGGAGATGTGCATATTTTGAAAAACAGTCGACCACCACCAATAAAACCAACTTTCCTTGGGAGGGAGGCAGGCCTTTAATGAAATCCATAGAGATGTCTGGCCAGATTTAAAGAGGAACAGGTAAAGGCTGGAGAAGTCCTGCAGGATGCAAATGTTCAGTTTTGTGTTTTTGGCAGACAATACACTAACGCACAAAAGTCTGAATGGAAGTCTTCATCCCTTGCCAATAGAAATAATGTGCCACACGATGGAGTGTCTTCTGATAGCCCTCATGACCACTATCGTGGAGAGCAGAAATAATGGATGGAACCAGGGGAGAAGTGTGCAGCAAATAAACCCGCCGTTTAAAAAAAATCAGACCATCCTTGTATTCCCACGGTCCCACAGCTTCCCCTTGTTGGATATTACATAGCAACAACTGCAACTGCTCTGAATTCTAAATCTCCATATGAATCAAATTGAAAAGAGGTAGGAGTGGTATGGAAATGGAAGTAAGGCTTGGTTGGTCCTCCAAGCAGCGAGATAAAGCATCAGCTACTGTATTATGTTTACCTGCACGATATTCGACGGCAAAATCAAAACCCATGAGTTTACTTAACTAGTGTTGCTGAGGTGAAGTGATGATGCGTTGGTCCAATAAGAATTTGAGACTGTAATGATCTGTCCGGATGAGAAAGTGACGCCCCCACAAATAAGCTCTCCAATGTCGAACGGCTTTAGCTAAGCCAATGAGCTCTTTTTCATAAGCAGGAAGACTTTTATAACGAAGCGCCAGAGGTCTACTGAAGTATGCAATTGGTTGGCCATTTTGTTGTAACACAGCTCCCATTCCTGTATCGGATGCATCACATTCTAAAATGAACAAGGTGGTGAAGTCGGGTAGTGCCAAGACAGGAGTGTAGGTCATTGCAATTTTTAAATGATCAAATGCTTGAGTTGCATCTTCTGTCCAGTTGAATGAATCTCTGCGTAACATAGCCGTAAGGGGACCTGCAATAGTGCCATAATTCTAAACAAATTTTCGATAATAGCCTGTGAGGCCTAAAAAACCTCTTAAGCCTTTCACAGTGGTCGGCTTTGGCGAGTCAATCATGGCTGCAATTTTGCTTTGGTCTACAACAACCCCTTCTCCTGAGATAATATGGCCAAGATAGGAGACTTGGCGTTGAGCAATGCAGCACTTGGATCGCTTGAGAAATAATTGGTGAGTAGCAAGGATATCAAAGACAAGCCGCAAGTGTGCTAAATGATCTGTCCAAGAGTGACTATAGACAAGAATATCATCAAAAAACACAAGAATGAACTTACATAGGTATAACTGGAATACCTCATTCATCAAAGCTTGGAATGTGCTAGGTGCATTGGTAAGGCCGAAAGGCATCACCAAGAACTCAAAGTGGTCGTGATGAGTGCGAAATGCTGTCTTTTCTATGTCTGTCGTATACATTCTGATTTGATGATACCCTGAGCGCAAATCCAATTTTGTGAAATATTTTGCACCGTGTAATTCTTCCAATAACTCATCAATCATCGGTATAGGAAATTTATCCTTGATGGTCTTAGAATTCAGGGCTCTGTAATCTACGCAGAATAGCCATGTGTTATCTGCTTTAGTGACCAGAAGGACTGGTGAGGAATAAGGAGATTGACTAGGCCTGATGATACCCCGCTCTAACATATCTTTGCAATGCCGTTCAATTTCATCTTTCTGGGCATAAGGATATCTGTATGGACGCACCACGACAGGATAGGTGCCTGGCTCCAAATTGATGCGATGATCATAGGATCTTGCGAGTGGAAGGCCCTGTGGTTCTTGAAATATAGAATCAAATTCAGTCAAAAGATTGTCAAGATCCGTATCGAAAGGTGACCCCATTTCTGCAGCTTGAAGTTGTACAGTTGTAGTAGAATGTGGACTATCAGTTCCGTGTAGTTCCATAACTCTGCCATTCTGTTTAAAAACCATGGATTTGGCTTTGAAATCCCATAGGATGGGACCCAATGTCTGTAGCCAATTCACTCCCAAAACAACATCAACCCCATTTAACTTTAAAATGTAGAAGTCAATATGAATTAATTGATTTCCCATCATAATAGGAACATTCTGACACTGACCTGGACTTCTGATTTTGCTGCCATTGGCAACCACAACCTGCAATCCTTCCTTTAGTTGACACGTCAGTCCTAGTTTTGTCACCCACCGAGAGCCCAGGAAGCTATGAGTGCTTCCTGAATCAATTAAAATCAGTAAGTGATGTTGCCCAATGATGCCTTGAATTCTCATCGTTTTGCCTCCAAAATTCTCTCCCTTGATAGCATGCAAGGATATTTTCGGTGGAAGATCTTTTTCAATTTCCTGGTCCTCGTTATCTCCCTGGACAAATTCATCCACACCATCTAGTCAGAACAAACGCTTGCATTGATGTCCCCGATTGTAAACCTCATCACAGTTGAAGCATAAACCTTTGGCTCGTCGTTCATCCATCTCAGTCCGGCTAAGTCGTTTGAAAGTTTTTTGGTTGGAAGAACTGGATGATGCATTTGATGATGGTTTATAAGCAGGCGGTAGGAACCGCTTGGCTCCACCTCGCCTCTCATATAAACGTGCGAGACTCATGGCACTAATTAAATCCCTGGGTCTGTGCAATTCTACCTCAATTGCGATGTATTCCTGTAACCCACTGATGAAAATCTCCACTTCTTGCTCTGTTGTGAGAGGACCAGCTTGGGCTGCCAATTGCTCAAACTTACGTTGATATTCCTCTATGGTGCCTCCTTGTCTTAGCTTGGAAAGTTCCCCCAGTTTATTGCTTTGAATGGATGGACCAAAACGAAGATGACACTGTCGTTTAAAGTCCTCCCAAGAGATTGCAGGACGATCCCTATCCAATTTGAGGAACCAAACTTGTGCATCCTCATCTAAGTGATACGAAGCAATTTCTACCTTTTCTTCCTCTGGAATATGTTGGTGGCGAAAGAAATGATCACAACGACTAAGCCACGCAAGCGAGTCAATTTTCCCATCATAAAGAGGAAATTCCAACCGGCTATATCTTGGTGGTTGTACACGCCCCTCCAAACGATTACCCATCTGAGGATGTCCTCTTGGTCCCCAATTCACACTTCCATCATCATCATGTTGAGCCTCTAATCTAGTGGCCGCTAAGTCCCGAGTAAGTTCTTTGATGCTAGCAGAAAGATGCTCCCTTTCGGTTTGATCTTATTGGCGGTTCTCCTGATACATCTTCATGAAGGTCTCAAATTGCACCTGTAGATTGTTTGAAGAATCACCCATAACTTTCTGCTCTAATACCAATTTGTTATGGTCCCAAGATTGCGATCGAGTTACAGGGCGATTGACTGTAAAATCCACCTGTAAAGAATGGTGTTTACCCGACCTCCTTCCCTTATGACCTATTTTGAAAATATGTAAAGGGCTCGTTTAAGAGAGAACCCAGCGATCTCAATGCAAATAAAATTTAAATTTCTTCTCTTTTACTTCATGTCTTTGCTTACAATTTAAATAAATTGTTCAATAACCAACTCCTAAAAAGTTGGCACCACTACTGCACTATCTAAACCATTAACATAAAATAGAAATAACAATTGAATAAAATAAAATGAAATCTGCATGAAATCTGCCATCTGGAGCATAATGCAATACTGGCCATCCTAGCTTCAACTTCCAGTGTTTTTAGCAACCACAACTCCTAATCTTCAACAGCCACACCAGCCACGCCTCTGATACATTTCCCTTGAGCCAACTTCTTATCCATGTTAGCCAACTTCTTATCCACGTGGACGTTGTTCATAACACAACTTCTCTCTCTTCAGCTACATGTTCGACTTTCTTTCTTAGCTCTTATTTTTCTTTATTAATCAACTCCTACTCAATTTCAGAATTTCCCTTCTAAATTTTCTTGTTCATATAACTTTCCCTCAATAAAGAAACTTCTTCTTCCTTTTCTGTAAATTTAGATCTTCCACCACCATTCCTATTCAAATTAGTTTTACATTCTAGTTTATATTGTTCATACTTGTGACACTTGGAGCATTCAACCTTAGATTTTTCTAAGGGTTTTGGCTTGTAAGATTTTGAATGATTGTAGTCATATTATTTTCCTCTTTTTTGAGAATTAGAAGATTGATTATCTTTAAATTTCTGATGTGGTGAAAATTTACAGTTATTGTTTGTTTGTGCTCCCTCCTCCTCCTTATCCACCTCTTTGTGAGATAGAAAAACGATTATTAGAATATAAAAATCATAAAGCTTGCTCTTTATTGTCTTGTTTATTCAACTTTTGCTTATGAATTAGTAAGTAACTTTGCAATTCATCAATGGAAAGTTCATCAATATCCTCAGCTTCCTCTATTAAACACACAACAAAATTGAATTTTGGTGTTAACGGTCATAGAATTTTCTCAATGATGTTAATATTCTCAGTTTTATCTTTATGGATTCGCTTCTTGTTATCAATTGCCATCATTCTTGAAAAATAATTTATGACTGACTCTCCTATATTCATCTTAAACAATTCAAATTCTGATTAAAGTGCTTAAAGTTGTTGTCTATTTGCTCTAGTTGTTTCTTGGTACTTCTTTCTCATTGAATCCTAAATATCCTTGGAGGTTTCCTTACAAAGAATGATTTTCAAAATTGATCTACAAAGAATGATTTTCAAAATTGATCGATCAATTGATTGGAAAAAATAATTCTTTACCTTCAAATCTTTCAATCATTGCGCTTCAATTTTTGTTCTTTGCACATTCAATATTGTTGATCCGGATGGTGGTTCAATTATTTCTTTCCTTGATAAATGATTTGTCAATACTCCTTTGATTTTAAAAAATTCACTATTAACATGCTTCAATAATCACACTACCAGAAAACCAAAGAAAACCAACGGAATTACCGACGGAATTTTTCCGTCGGTAATATATACCGACGGAAATAATTCCGTCTCAAAATCTGTCGGTATCTACCAACGGAATAAATTCATCGGCAAAATCGTCGGTATATACCGACGAAATATTTCCGTCGGTATACACCGACAGTTTCGCCGACGGGGTATACAGTTTGTCTGGAAATATGCAACGGCGTGGTGACGTCAGGCAATTTTACCGACGGACATTACCGAGGGATTCAAACTGAGATAGCCGTACAGTGACGTGGCACTTTCACCAACGGAATCACCGACGGAAGGAATCCATCGGTGATTCCGTCGGAAAAAACCATTATATGCCCAATCGACCGACGCTCTCTTCCTCTGTTTCTCCTTCTTCTTCTTTCCCATCCCACCTCTCCCCTCCCAAACTGCAGCTCCCCTCCCAAACTGCAGCCAAACACCCATCCCAAACTCTCCACTATTCTCAATACGAGCACTCAATTTTCTTATATCTTGTACGTGGTCACAATATCCGTTTCTTGTAGATTTTATCATTTTTTTGTAAGTAAATCTATCCTTTTTAGTTTTAATATTTAATTGTGAATTTTATTGTTTTTTTAGTATATGTATTTTGTTAACGTTTGTACTTGTTTAATTGTTATTTGTCAAAGAAACTTGTAGTATGAATGTATAATTTTGTAGTTGTTATAGTTTGTTTTAGATTTTGTCAAATTATATTTGTTTGTAAATTGTTGAAATTTTGTTTGAATTACACCGAATTAAATGTGTCGTTGTGATGAAATAAATAATTAATAGCTTGTTTAACGAGTCTTGTTTAATTGTTATCAATTATATTTTGAAGTTGTGATTTCTGTAAATTTATATATGTATAAATTTGTATGTATGAATGTTGATAGTTGATAATTGATAATGAATATTTAACATAAGTGTTGTTTTAGTTTGTTGGATAATGTCGGGGAAAACCAATATTTTTGTTATGTTTTATAGAGGTTCAATAGAAGTCATGGATGATCGTTCATGAATGTATCGGGACTCACCCCAAGGATTGCGGAGGATGGATTATTGTAATGGTGTCCAGGGTTTTATTAATTTCGCAACATCTATTCCGAGGAATTTTACCTGATGGCGGTATTAGGTGTCCATGCGGAAGTGTAAAAATTTAAAGTTTCTACATCAAGATGTTGTAATGATGCATCTTCTAACCAAAGGGTTCATGAAAGATTACTCCGTGTTGGTATGCTCACGGAGAACTATTTGTTCCTGATGAGAGCATGGAAGAACAGTGGTTGGGTCAACTTCTAGTGCTAGCAACATGCATGAAGTTGGAAATGAGAACAGTAATCCTTACATGAATATGGTTATGGATGCAATGAGAATGAGTGAAGGTAATGTCAGGGAATGTCCAATCGTAGAAGAAAAACCTAATGCGGATGGAGCAAGGTTTTTTGATCTGTTGAGAGATTCTGACGAACCATTATGGGATGGCCGCACGAACCACGTAAATTATCAGCCGTAGCACGTGTTCACCATCAAGTCGATCACGGGTTGAGTGAGGCCGGTTATGACAAGATTATTGAATGGGCGAGAAGCATTTTACCCGGAAGGGAACAGTGAAAGAGAACTTCTATGCTTGCCAAGTCCATGATGAAACCCCTCGGTTTAGGATACCGGAAAATTGATATATGCCCTAACTTCGCATGTTATACTACCTTGAAAATGCTAAGATGACCGAGTGCATGACATGCGGGCATTCCCGTTACAAACCCGGAACCGGTAGAGAGAAGACTCTCGTGGCATATAAAAAACTTAGATACTTCCCAATCACACCTAGACTCGCAGAGGTTATTCATGTCACCAAGGACTGCCGAGCACATGACATGGCACCAATCACACCATGCGGTTGATGGAGTGATGGTTCATCCTTCTGACGGTGAAGCCTGGAAACACTTTAACAGTATGCATCCTCACTTTTCAGCTGAATTAAAGAACGTGCGTCTTGGGTTGTGTATAGACGGATTCAACCCATTCGGGTCATTTGCTGCTCCTTATTCTTGTTGGCCGGTCATACGACGGTTTATAACTTGCCACCGGGGGATGTGTATGAGGCCGGAGTTCATGTTTTTATCTATGGTCATACCAGTCCGAGCGAGTCCGGGGTGGAATATAGATGTTTGTCTTCGTCCATTGATTGATGAGTTGACGCAGCTTGTGGTCCTCTAGAGCTTTGACTTATGACATCTCGAGGAAACAAAATTTTGTTATGAGAGCGGCTTTGATGTGGACTATCAATGATTTCCCGGCTTATGGAATGGTTTCGGTTGGAGCACGCATGGAAAGCTAGCATGTCCATACCGTATGGAGAACAACAAGGCATTCACGCTAACAAACGGGGTAAAGCTTCTTTTTTTACTCGTCACCGTCGTTTCTTGCCACATAACCACAGTACAGAAAGAACAGAAAGGATTTCTTTGTTGGCGAGTTGAAAATGATGTTGCACCCCCGCATCTTTCCGGTGAAGAATTGTTTGATGTTGTGTCGAGTACGGTGAAATTGTGTTTGGTCTCCAATCGGAGTAGCGAAGTTTCCTGGTTTTGGTTTGACCCATAATTGGGTGAAGCGAAGTATATTTTGGGAGCTTCCTTATTGGAAGACCAATCTTCTCCGCCATAACCTTGACGTCATGCACATTGAAAAGAACGTGTTTGAGAACATTTTCAACACCGTCATGGATGTGAAGGGGAAGACAAAGGACAACATCAAGGCTAGATTGGATGTAGCGCTGTTCTCAGAACCGTAAAAATATGGAGTTGGTTTGTGATGGGTCACGGGTCGCAAAACCAAGAGCAAGCTTCGTGCTAGAGAAAAACGCACAACTACTAGTCTACAAATGGCTTAAGAGTCTGCGTTTCCCGATGGACATGCCTCGAACATATCAAGGCTCGGTTAATATGAAGGAATGCGATTATATGGAATGAAGAGTCATGACTGCCATGTGTTTATGCAAACACTCATCCCATTAGCTTTTTGTAATTTGTTGCCAAAGGGGATATGGGATGCACTAACGGAGATTAGTCATTTCTTCGAGACATATGCTCCAAGCAAGTTGAATGTTGATCACATTAAAAGGCTTGAAAAGAATATCGTCGAGACAATATGCAAACTTGAGATGATATTCCCTCCATCATCTTTTGACTCAATAGAGCATCTACCCGTACATTTACCGTTTGAGGTAAAAGTTGGAGGACCGGTCCAAGATGAGATGGATGTATCCATTCGAGAGGTTAGATATTACAGTTGCTATGACATTTATAATTAAATGTTTTTATTTTTATTTTAATGTTTTTAATTGATAATTTTTTATTAATATATATATATATATATGCAGGTACTTGTTCAATCTTAAAAAAAGGGTTAAGAACAAGGCGCATGTTGAGGCGTCAATATGTGAGGCGTATATTGTTGAGGAGATCTCAACATTTATCTCATACTATTTCGAACCTCATTTGAGAACGAGGATAAAACCGTGTTCCACGGCATGATGATGGTGGTGAAGTGCATTCAAGTGGGAACTTGTCAATATTCTCCAATCCTGGATGACCCACACCTAAAAATGCCGTGAGGGGAAGATATTTGTCCCAAATAGAGTTCAGACAAGCACACAATTATGTCCTATTTAACCGTGATGAGTCGAGACCTTTTATTAAGTAAGTAGATGTTCGACTTAAACTTTGTCAAGAGTGTACTATTTATGTTTTGTGATACCATACACTCATATAATTTGGAACAACCTTGCAGGCAACATCGACGATACTTACTTGTCAATAACTCACAAGTGACCGAATCCCGGATCTTTCAATTACAAGATGAACAATTTTCCACATGGTTTAGAACATATGTAAGTCCAATCACAAACTCTTTATCTCTTGCAATGTAATTAATTGTAGTCAATGTTACATAATATCCGTTTATTGATTATTGTTGTATTTAATTTACAAGCTAGGTTTATCAAATGGGAGGTAGTGCTTTGCTATTTCACTGTCTTTACTATGTTTGGGCCCTGAAAGAAAAGTCAAGTGCTATAATGGATATTTTGTCAATGGATATGTCTTTCATACTGAAGAATACGGGCATGGAAGAAAGACATACAACAGCGGTGTTTGTATTAAGGGATCGACTTCTAGTGAGTTTGAAGTTGACTACTACGGTGGATTGGAAGAGGTCATCGAACTGCAATATCATAGCGAGCAAAATAGAGTGTTTTTATTCAAATGCTATTGGTATGACACAACCGACAGAGGAATCGAGTAGATCCTCACTATGGTCTCGTTGAAATCAACTCAAAAGCTAGACACCGCAACGTAAACGACGTCTTTGTTTTCGCAAAGCAATGCCAACAAGTTTATTACACATACACCCTTTCCTTTAGAAAGGACCGATCAAGAGTTGATTGGTTATCCGTTTTAAAAACAAAACCCAAGGGTCGTGTCGAGCTTGTTCAGGATGAGAACGAAGACACAAGTGTGATAGATGAAGTCTTTCAAGCTAGTGAGTTAGTTGAACCATACCGAGTTGCTCCGTCGATTGACTTAGAAGAAAATTCGAATTTTCATGTTTTCAACGATAGTCTTGTTGATGTTGACGCAGAGGAGTTGAATGTTGTTCGAGCTCTACTAGTGGAAAAAAGAATGTTGTTGAAGAAGATGATAACGAAATTGAAGAGTGCGATGAAGCTGATGATAACAATTCAATAGAGGACGAAGATGAAAATTCCGACTAACTAAACATGTTATAAAGCCTTATTTTATAATGTAATAATTTGAAACATGAAATATTTATTCTTCTTTAAGGGTCAGCCTTTGTTATTGTGTTGTGTGTGCTGTAAGATTGCAATTCAAGATTTTTTGACAGGGTTACATAAAAAAAATAAGAAAAATTTACCGTTTCACCTACGGGTATACCGACGGACTATAACCCGTCGGTATTTCACAGAGAGTTGCAAAAAATTTACAGGATTTTGCCACATTCACTGACGGATTTCCGACGGCTTTTCCGACGTCCAATACCGACGGAATCACCGATGGATTGTCGCACGCATGTCTGACACGTGTTCGTCTGCACGAATACCGACGGCATTGCCGACGTCCAATACCGACGGCTCATGCATGTCTGACACGTGTCCGTCTGCACTATTACCGATGGAATTTCCGACGTAAAATACCGACGGCATCACCGACGGATCACGCATGTCTGACACGTGTCCGTCTGCACGATTACCGACGGAATTGCCGACGGATCGAAAAGTTTGGCGGGATTTTTGAAATTTTTTGGTGCGCATTTCAATTAATTTCCGACGGAATTACCGACGGAATTTAATTCCACCGACAGCAATTAATTTCCGTCGATAATTTCATCGGAAAATTTGCTTTATATACCGCCCATTCCCCCCACTTTGTTCATTTTCTCCTCTTCTCCCTTTCTCTTCTCCTCTTCTCCTCTTCTCTTCTCCCTTTCTCTTCTTCTCTCGTTTATATTTAGCTTTTAGAAGGATTTTATTGTTTTGGTGGTAGTTTTAAAAGGTATGTATTTTTTTTTCTTTATCTTTGTATTTTTTTTTATTTTAATTATGATTATTTTTTTTGGTGTTCTTTGTTTTGTGTATTGTTTGTAGATAAAATCTTAAATTCAACACATTATTAAGGTAAGTATTTTTTATTCCCAAATTTATTTTGAATTGATATAGTGTTTTTTAGTTTTGTGTATTGTTTGTTTTGTGTTTATGTTGTGTGTTGTGTAGTGTTTTTTAGTTTTTTAATTTTATTTATTAATTTTATGATATTATTGTTTATATTGCTATAATTGTTATTGTTGAATTTATGTTAAAATTTTTAATTTATATATATAATTGTTATTGTTGAATTTATGTTAAAAATGTTAATTTATATATATAGAATTACATTTAATTAGTTTATCTTAATTTAGGATATTATTGATTGTATTGCTATAATTGTTATGGTTGAATTTATGTTAAAAATGTTAATTTATATATATAATTGTTATTGTTGAATTTATGTTAAAAATGTTAATTTATATATATAGAATTACATTTAATTAGTTTATCTTAATTTAGGATATTATTGTTTGTATTGCTATAATTGTTATTGTTGAATTTATGTTAAAAATATAATATTAATCCGTAAATTTGAATGTATGACTTTAATCTAATGTTTGTAACTCTAAGTACCAATTTAATAATGAATGTTCATAGTTGTAATTCTATATGATGTTATTGAATAAAATGTTGTGTTGATGATGATGAGTTGGGTTGAGATCCAGGATGATTGGATCGGGATGTGAAATAAAATTGGAAGTGTAATATGATTTTGTCGACAACTTGGGACCCCGTCAGGAAGATGGGGGGAGACTCTATCGAATTTTTTTTAAATAATCGAAGTTAATTATGTAATTATTCGTATACATTTGTGTAGATGCGTAGAATGAAATCTACACGTCGTCAAAAGATGGTTGCGGCTAGTTCTTCTAGCGGCGAGGAGGAGGACGTATCCTTAGGTGCTGATCACGGCGAGGAATCTACGCCAACTTGTGATGCTTGCCTCTTCTAGCGCGGTTTCCAACATAGCGAAGCGGTGTGCCTTCACAGTGGGGTCAATTCACCCGAAGTACCGGGCACAATGGAAGGATGACCTCTCAATGTAAGTTTGTTTAGGTTTTAGTTTTTTTTATATATATACTTATAACATAATTTATGAACAACTAATTAATATTACTACTTTTATTTAATTTCGGGTTCACAAACATTGAGGCTTGTCAAGGACTATAACATTGGCGTTTAAATCGTCGATGGAGATTCCATTGTTTCAATGGAGCCAGGTTTCCACACATCCCGAGTGGAAACCTAATATCGATGCATGGTTTAAGCGATTTCGGTCGGTGTTAATTTTTAATTTCCAGTTTATTTTTTATAAATGATTTTTATAATTTTATATCTTGTACTATTTTTATTTTATATGAATTATTTATATACACGAACAAATTTGAGTGGGATAGGGCGGACAACAATGTTGTGAGGAGGGTATGGGAGAATCACGCGGCAACTAGGTAACATCGAAAATAATATTTATTTTTGTTTTATAATTTTATGTTTTAAATTCTAATTTGTTACTATGGAAGTAGGTTGCGTGATTTTTGGTATGACACCCAAAAAAATCAAAAAGACATGCGAGGGATAACGGTCTTGAAGGATGGAATGAGGTGGCGGTTTGGCGGGAATTCAAACCGCCATTCATCTCGCGAAAATATGGACGGCATATATTGAGCACGTGACCTCAGAGCGGTTCTCACGGCGCTCACAGTCCGACGCCGACAACCGGAACCGGCAAATTCATGGTTCGGTGACCACGCACACTGGCGGATCCGTCCCATTCAGCGCACATGCAAAGCGGATGGTAAGATTAATTTTAATGAAATATATCGTTAATTAATTTATCGTTCCTTATAATATATTTAACTTTCAACCTATTTTTTCCTTACAGTGCGTCTCTTGGACGTGAACCGAGTCCAATGGAGCTGTTTGTAGAGACGCATGTGCGGAGTCAAGACCGCCAAAAGGGGGTGCGAGTTCGTGGACAACCGTGCTCGGCACTTCGTGGTATGTTCGTTCATTCATTTTATTTTGTAAGTTATTATTTTCTTGAATTGCATCTTGAATTGCATTTGATGATTTTTTTACCGATGGAATTTTCAGGAGACCTATAATAGCCGGTTGAGGGAGAGATATGGGGACAATCCGTCGACCCATCCAGATTTCGATCCAGATTTGTGGATGGAGGCGGGATCGTCTGGTGGACCCGATAAAAATAGGGTCTACGGGCTCTCCAACACTACGGCTGAAAACTTGCGTTCGACTCGTAGTGTCTCAACTGTTGGAAGCTCTCCATCAGTATCGAACACCCAATCTGAGGAGTTCATTGCGTTGAAACAACAATATCAACAACTCTCGACGAATTATGATGAGCTCCGTCAAATAGTCATGGAGATGAGATCAAAGATGGGTGACGATACTTGTGCGGCTTCTTTTTGGTCGTATGGTCCCGGAACAACCACCTCCTCCTCCTCCGCCTCCTCCTCCACTCCGCCGCTATTCTAGTTTAATTTTGTTTTTTAAACACATTAAATTTGTAATGAATATTATTTAACATTACTTTTACATTTTTAATGTTTAATCCATTTTTATTTGTTTATTAAGGTTTTTTACAATTAATAAATTATTTTTATATATATATTTTAAATACCTACCGACGGATATACCGACGGATAATATCCGTCGGTATTTAACAGAGAGTTGCCGAACAATTACCAGCCATGCCATCATTACCTACGGCATCACCGACGGATATTATCCGTCGGTGATTAAATGCCGACGGCATTACCGACGGATAATATCCGTCGGTATTTCACAGAGAGTTGCAACACAATTACCAGCCATGCCATAATTACCGATGGATTTTCCGTCGGTAATGCCATCGGTAATTACCGTTTAAATTTCAGACGGATTTATTCCGTCGGTAATGTTCCCGCGGGAAACCTTTTTTTGGCGCGCGCGTATCCGTCTGTAAGACCGTCAGTGTTCCGTCGGTGGGTTTTTTTTTTTTTGCGACAGACTTAGCGACGGAAATGGGATTTACCGACGACTGGTATACCGACGAACGTGTTCCGTCGGTGAGGCCGTCGGTATTTTTTTCACCGACGGAATTAGTCCGTCGGTAAAACTGGATAATGTTGTAGTGTCATAATATCCATCAAAGTGAGGAATGGCTAGTTGAACAAAATTATCGGATGCCATTATAATTTTAAAAAATAACTTCCAAAGCAATAATTCTTCCATTGCTACCAAGTGTAATTTCTATGTACTTTCTCTTAATTCGACCATGCTACATCCAAATATCTTGGTAAATGTAATTTCTCTTAATTTGTCTTTCTTAATATTTAAGTCTTTTTTCATATATTCTTTAACAAATATCATCATCTAAATTGGAAAAGAAAAAAAAACCCTTAATATAAGACTTAAATCCGAACTGATTTATTATAAAAAGAGTTTTGAAAAAAAAGATTGTCATGTGGTATTAAAAAAAAAATCAGAGATTAGAATCTCTCATTATAACGATATTTCTATCGATTCGGATGAAAATTCTTATGATAAATAATAGATTGAAAATGACTCTAAATCTAGAGACAAATTAGGAGCAATTGAATTTGTATTTATAAGGATATGTTAGAAACTTGGTCTCAAATATAAAATATAAGATCTCGATTACTATATATATATATATATATATATATATATAGCAACATGTCCCTAGCTATAATGTCCTCCTCGTTAAGAAACCTAGCTATATGCTAGAAAATTCATTTATTCATCTTTTTAACTAAAAGCATCTCGAAATTTCATAGAACCCCATCATAGGCTTCAAAATGAATTTTAATCCACTCTACTATATATCACTAAAAGTCCAACGAAATCTCAAAAAAAAAAAGAACAAAAAAACAATTTGGATTCTAATCTCGTCGATGATGAAGGGTTTTCATGGATATCGAAAAACTCAACACACCATGACGAATCATAATTATGACACTCTTTTGAACCAGAATACATATTCATTGAAGTGAGGATCTCTGATGGCTTTTCTCTCGTTTTTCTCCCTTCTTCACTGTCTACTCTCGTCACAGTTGAGGATGAAAACGTAATAAAAAAATGAAGTATAGAAACCATAAGGCAAGATCAAATCTAAAACAATTAAATAAAATTATGAAACGTTTAAGATGCCCTTAACAATTGAGAAACTTCAAGAAAAATTCCTTTTATCAACAATAACCCCGCATGGCACCAAAAACTGGACAAAAGAAGGCAAGGTTTGGTTTGGCGGGGTTTATGGCTGAATGCTCGACTCTCAAGACACTCAGCTTCACTCGCCTAGAAACCTCTACAAAATGCCACAACCTCAGTTCCATTGGTTCATGTATTGCACTCTCTTGATTCTCTCATGGGCGTGACAGTCCAGGTTTAAATAGGAACAAAACAAGCCCACGGTTTCAATTTCAAAAAGAAAGGTAGAAGTGTCCGCGTTCTCCATTGAAATGCCGAGTGTCCCTCTACGTACATGCAGTTTCATGCATAAGCTGCAAATAATGGCGGTTTCTTTTCATTGTTTTGGCTTCATTTTCACCTTCTTGATTCTGCGTTGGCTTTATAAATTCACGCTCTCTCTTTCTCTCCATTTATCTATCAACATCTTCTCTGTTTTCTCTCCTCTGTATCACTATACTACTGCTACTCTGTTTCTGTTTTTATTAGAAAATTCGCAATGCCGCTTTCTAAGTTTGACGGGCCTACAGGCATGAGAGACAGGATGCGTGACACTCTCTCTGTTCATAGGAACGAGCTTGTTTCTCTTCTCTCCAGGTACATCAAATTATTGTTTCAGAACGTTTTAACAATGTTGTTAGGATAAAGGTGTTCTTGTTTGATTTCTTGGTTTTGGTTGTTGGCAAGGTATGTGGACAAGGGAAAAGGGATGCTGCAAGCACATGAATTGGTAGGCGAACTGGCCAATATAATCAAGGAAGATGAAACAATGCAGAAGCTTAATGACAGTCCCTTTGCTGAAGTCCTTGAATCCGTACAGGTAGTGAGCAGTAAATTGTGGATTTTAGGCCTAATCAAATCCATTTTACATTGAAGGCCAATTCTTGCAGGCTGGATTTATATAATATTTGTGTCTGATTTGGGTTTTATAGGAAGCTATGGTTCTGCCTCCATTTGTGGCAATGGCCCTTCGTCCAAGGCCTGGTGTTTGGGAATATGTTCGTGTTAATGTCTATGAGCTCAATATGGATAGTTTGAGTGTTTCTGAATATCTTCGGTTCAAAGAAGAACTTGTGGATGGAGAGTGAGTAAATTTTGTGGTGTTTACAAAGTTTGTTTACCTTCCAACTCTCTTACGAGCATATTTGATTAGTGTTTGGAATTTTGTGGCAGGTGTAATGGGAAATATGTGCTAGAACTTGATTTTGAGCCATTTAATGCATCATTCCCTCGGCCAACACGATCATCATCCATTGGAAATGGAGTTCAATTCCTCAACCGTCACCTATCATCTATTATGTTCCGAAACAAAGAGAGCTTGGAGCCTCTTCTTGGTTTTCTCCGGACTCGTAAACATTATGGTCATGGAAGTTTTCTTTAACTGATTCTCTTGCAGACAATCATCATGCTTTTATGCATGCGATGGGGGGGTATTCCAAGTGGAAAACTGGCTGCTAAATGACAATTAGCACATACAATACGACCAGTAGCTTCGCACAGATTTTCATATGCATTTGAGATGTATATCCAGCGATACGGAAATGGAGTGATTAATCTCTTCCTTTATTCAATAAAGGGTCTTTCTAGTTTGTATAATCCGTCGTTGATCTAGAGAATTCCTGTAATAAAATTAGGTAAGTCGCAAGGATAGTTCCCTATCCACCCATCCACAATGCTGCTAGTTACTGAAAAGATTTACTAAAATATAGGAGGAATCTTTGGATGTATAGAAAAATTTAGTGTATAAAAAAATTTAAGATTTTGAATGTTTTTATTTTACATACGAACAAAATAACAAAATTCTAGAAGTTTTTTTTTCTGTTGTTATTTTTATAAAGAGATGTAATGAAAGTGTTTATTCCATGGAACACCACCATGTTTGAATTCTCTTGAGAAATTAGGCTGGCCTGCATTTAAAATTATGATGTGAGTGTACAAATACAAAGTTGTTGGTGTTGTACATGCATTGTGTAGGTGATGAGGTTGAATGAACGGATACAAAGCATATCCGAACTTCAATCTGCTTTGTCAAGGGCAGAGGAACATCTTTCTAAGTTCCCACCTGATGCACCATACTCAGACTTTGAATTTCGGTAAGCAGTAATTTGCTCTACTCCCATCTACTTCACTTTCCTTCTCACAGGAAGTCAAGTAACTATAAAAAGAAAAACTGCAGATGGCTGATTGATCAAGTAAGATGATTTCTGGCAATTATATTGTAGGTTACAAGAAATGGGATTTGAGAGAGGTTGGGGTTGTTAGGAAATGAAATATTCCCGTGTATAGAATAGCAGAGTTGTATAAAATAGAAAATATGTATTTATTCACTTTCCATTGTAATACCTAATATGTCGCTATCGAAGCTACAATGCGCAAAGAACTGATTCCTTACTTGTAGGAATCGGTTGCAGCCTCCCGTATAAGTATATGATTCAGTATCAATAACAATTATGCTGGTAAATTCAATATATCTTTCTCTTCATTCTTTTCATGGTATCAGAGCTGGCTTAGAATCCTGCAATTAAATCTCTCACCTAGCATCTCTCTTCTTCAGCCACCATGACCAACAATGAAATGTCATCAAACCTAGAAGCTCATACAGATTTTTCAAGAGGGAATCTGTCACTCACCATTCAGATCATCCAGGTTTGGTTTTGATTTCCAAACCCTTGAATGGAGACAACTATTCTACTTGGAAAAGGGCTATGACCCTGGCCTTGAATTCTAAAAACAAGCTAAGCTTTGTTAATGGCTCAATCAAAGCCCCTTCAGAAGAAACTGATCCTGAAGGATATGCGGCTTGGTCTTGATGCAATGATATGGTCCATTCATGGATCATTAACACTCTCAATCCAGAGATTTCAGATAGCGTGATATACTACTCTACCGCTCATGAAGTTTGGGAAGACCTTCATGACCGATTTTCTTAAAGCAATGCACCCCGTATGTTTGAAATTCAGCGAGATATCGCTTGTTTTGGGCAGGAACAACTTTCTGTTTCGGTATATTACACAAAATTGAAGGGACTGTGGGATGAACTGGCTTCCTACAATGATTCACTACATGGGGCGCAGCAAGATCAACAAAGATTAAAGCAATTTCTGATGGGTTTGAATGAGTCTTACAGTGCTGTTCGTGGACAAGTTCTCTTGATGAATCCCCTTCCTCTAGTTCGGCAAGCTTATTCCTTTGTCTCTCAAGAAGAAAAGCAACGTATTCTAAGTTCAGCACACACCATCAATGATTCAGTTAACACAGTGCAGCCATGGCGGTTCAAAGCAACAACAGTAAGTTTAATGACAAAGGTGAGCGTCCCTACCATTCTTTTAGATCGCAAGACAGATTGAAAGATAATATCAATGGAGGACGCAGATTTGAACAGGACAGAGATAATTTCAGTGGAGGACGCAGATTTGAACAGGACAGACGCCGGTTTGGACCTAGACGAGGACGGCCTCATTGTTCCCACTATGGAGAACCGGGACATTGGGTCCAAACCTGTTATGAGCTTCATGGGTATCCAGCAGGGTACCCCAAGGCAAAGCACAATTCAGCCAGACGCTTCAACCACAAAGAACAAATCTGCAAGAGAAACCATGTGTTAGAGAGTTTTGCTAAAGAAAACGGCAAGTCTGTTGTTGGAATTTCAGAGACCCAATTGAAGTAGCTCTTATCTCTTCTTAATGACAAAGGTGCCGAATCCAGTTCTCAAGCACATGTTGTAACCAAACCAGGTTTGCCTAAAGTTGCTTCCCGCAGTTGGATTATTGATAGTGGAGCAATGGATCATATTTCTTCATCATCTCAATCATTTTTTCAACGAGATAACAATTGCTCATTGCCTCCTGTATTACTGCCTAGTGGGGAAACAACTAATATTGTTGCAAAGGGATCATTGCCTCTGAATTCCACTTATTATTTGCATGACGTGCTTTGTGTACCCACATTCAAAGTTGACTTGATGTCAATCAGTCGTTTGACAAGAGGTTTGAATTGTTCGGTAACCTTTTTACCTTATTGGTGTATTTTGCAGGATCTGGCTACGAGGAGGATGGTTGGTTTGGGTAAACAACGTGACGGACTATACTACTTGGTGGCAATAGCGACGAAGAAATCTATGGTACAACCTACCCCACCATTACATCAACCAGCCTGCAACATCACCATCTCATCCACCGATCTCTGGCATAAACGCTTAGGCCATATCTCACCTCATCGTTTAAGTTTCATTGCCCGGCAATTTTTAAATTTTTCTCGTTCAATCCAGTCATGTTTGTCCTATTTGTCCTTTGGCTAAGCAAAGTCGTTTGCCTTTCAATTCTAGTGTCATTTCCTCTATAAAACCTTTTGAAATAATTTATTATGACATTTGGGGTCGTTATCGACATCCTTCCATTTCTGGTGCTTATTATTTTCTTACTATCGTTGATGATTATACACGTTTCACATGGATATTTTTTATGCGACACAAAACTGAAGCTCAATCTCTTATAAAACGCTTTTTCAGTTATGTTCTCACACAATTTGAATCTCCCATTAAAATTTTTCAAAGTGATAATGATGGCGAATTTATATCACTTCGTTCCTTTTTTCAAGATAATGCTGTCATTTTTCAGCATTCATGTGTTTACACGCCTCAACAAAATGGGGTTGTAGAAGGCAAACATCGTCACATCTTACAAGTAGCTCGAGCTTTGAAATTTCAAGCTCAACTCCCAACCCAATTTTAGGGAGAGTATGCTCTTACTGCTGTCCACATCATCAATCGACTCCCTTCCTCAATGCTCTCCTTCAAAACTCCATTCAAACTTCTCTACTCAAAACTGCCTTCTCTTTCTCATATCTGAGTTTTTGGTTGCTTAGCTTATGCTACCAATGTACATCCTTTTCATAAATTTGACTTTCGCTCAATGCCCTCAATTTTTATTGGTTATCCTACTGGTCAAAAGGCAGATAAATTATTTGATTTATCTTCCAAAAAAATTTTCACTAGCGATGTGCGCTTTCATGAACATATTTTTCCTTATGCATCTGTCAAACCCGGTTTTGTTCAACATCCTTCACTCATTGAATTTGGTCCTATTCCTCTTCTAACTCATGCCACGACTTCTCTTTATTCCAGTCCACAAACTTCTTCTCCTGTTCCAGCACCTGCACCTTCATGTTCACCGCCACCTGCCTCCTCAAATCCACACCCCTCATCACCCCAGCCTCCACCCATCCTCCGCACCTATACACGTCGCCCTAGGCCTTCTGACCCAATTCCCCTAGCTGAAAATCCACCAGCACCCGAACCCACCCCACCTGAACCTAGTTGGAGACCTTTGCAGAAGTAAGGGCTTGCAAAAATCTATTTTTGTTTTATTTTTTTGTTTTCCTCACTATATTTGATGTCCTTTTTTTTCTTTCTGCATCTGTCCCCATGGTAATTCTTGCTATCCTTGATTTTCTATCCTGGGACTTTGAAAAGGTTTTCTGATAAGAGAAGCATGTAAATTTTGAAGAAGTTTGCATTTTGATGACAATAGATCAATGCAATTGACCTGCGTTAATTTATAAAATAGTTTAAGACCAAATATCAGAATGCATGCCATTATTTTCTGTTGACAAGAATAGCAGTTGCAGAATTTGAGCTTCTTTGAAAATTGGAAGAACTATCCTTGTTTCCAGGACATTATTCCTTTATTTGGTTGTTCCCAGGATGCATCAAATGAAATTGCTGCTGAGTTACAGGGTGTTCCAGATCTGATCATTGGAAACTATAGTGATGGGAATCTCGTTTCATCTTTGTTATCTTACAAGCTAGGATAGACATAGGTTTGCTGTGATTACAGAGTTCAATGTTCTCAAATGGCAATAAAACAATCAATATATTGTCAGATGACTTTCAAACTGAATATCTCATGCAGTGTACCATTGCGCACGCATTGGAGAAAACAAAGTATCCAGATTCTGATAAATACTGGAGAAAATATGATAACAAGTACCATTTCGCAAGTCAGTTTACAGCTGACCTTATTGCAATAAACAACGCAGATTTCATCATCACCAGCACATACCAGGAGATTGCGGGAACGTAATGTTTTTTCCCTTTAAAAATAACGGAATTAAAAGTATCCTTTGCACAAAATTCAATTTTTCGTCAGCTACAAAGTATGTTTCTATTGTTTCTTTCACTTGATATTCTTCCATGCTTAAGATCATCTTCAAGTGTGTTTACATTTTACTGTTCAAATGCTGATTTCTAAAATCATGTTCCCTTTCCAACCTTTGGATGTCTTATAACACTCTTTCTCTTCAGATTGTCACACTCTCAACTTAACAACTTTTCCATTGTTTCAGCAAGAATAATGTTGGGCAGTACGAAAGCCACACTGCCTTCACTCTTCCGGGGCTATATCGAGTTGTTCACGGCATAGATGTTTTTGATCCTAAGTTCAATATTGTATCTCCAGGTGCAGATATGTGCATATACTTTCCTTATTCTGACAGGGAAAAAAGACTCACTGCTTTACATGGTTCAATCAAGGAACTCCTATTTGATCCCGAGCAGAATGATGAGCATGTGTGAGTGTTTTTTAAAGTTAGAATATAACCTCATGATGATATTATATCCTCATGACTAAAGCAAAACTGTTATTTTTTTGTCATAATCCAGTCCTTCAAATTAGTGCGTGAACTGTCACAGCCTGATTACCACATTCCAATTTGGATTGGAGGTTCATACTATCTATTATGGATCATGAAAACGAGAAGGACAGAAGAAAATGCCCTCTTTATTGTGACTTTACAATTGATGATTGTTTTTGTTGATGAGTTCTATCGATACTCGCTAAAATTTGTTGCTTGAAAACGTGTCTTTCATTGCATGAGACATGCTAGATGGAAGATACCAATGATTTTCTAGTCAAGATTAAGCTTGACATTTTCTTACGATGGAATTGAGTATGTTAGTTACTTTGGCATAGAAAGACATGCATTTTAGATTTAGTTTCCAGAAATATTTGCGTTGACTACATGTGTGGCAGAGATGTCATCAGCTAATATTTTCTCCGTTTATGCTGACGCAGCGGCATGTTGAGCGACCGTACAAAACCTATCATGTTTTCCATGGCACGATTGGACAAGGTGAAAAACTTGACAGGGCTCGTTGAGTGCTATGGCAAGAGCAGCAAGCTAAGAGAACTTGTAAATCTTGTTGTGGTTGGAGGTTACATAGACGTGAATAAATCCAAGGATAAAGAAGAAATGGCTGAGATTGAAAAGATGCATGACCTAGTAAAGCAGTACAATTTGCATGGTCAGTTTCGATGGATAACTGCCCAAATGAACCGTGTTCGTAACGGTGAACTCTACCGCTAAATTGCTGACACAAAAGGTGCTTTTGTACAGGTATGTGGTGTAGATAGTGATATGCTCATTTTCATTCTTTGTAATCAATGCTCTACTCTTTTTACCTGAGTGTATTTGTCTGCAGCCTGCTCTCTATGAAGCATATGGCCTCACTGTTGTGCAAGCTATGGTCAGTGGGCTTCCTACTTTTGCCTCTTGCCATGGTGGCCCTGCTGAGATCATTGAGCATGGTGTTTCAGGCTTCCATGTTGATCCCTATCACCCTGATCAGATGGTCACACTTTTGGTCAACTTCTTTGAACAATGCCAGAAAGATCCTAGCCACTGGAACAAGATTTCTGATGGAGGGATTAAGAGAATCCATGAAAGGTCTGCTTTTTACATGTGATCTTGCTCAAGGGAGATTTCTATCTTCAAAAGAGTAGCTAATATATATAAGATCAATTTTGCAGGTACACATGGAAGATTTATTCTGAGAGGCTACTGACACTAACTCGTGTTTACGGCTTCTGGAAGCATGTTTCTAAGCTCGAGAGGAGAGAAACAAGGCGATATCTGGAGATGTTTTACATTCTCAAGTTCCAGGATCTGGTTTGTTATCTCTTCCAGCTTCTTGAAATTAAAGGACCATTTTGGGTTGTATATCAAGGTTTAGCACCTTTCCATAACAGAGAATGCATGTCAATTGTTCACATGGTTGTCAGGACCATTTTCTGTTTACTTGTACATTTATTCGTAAAACTGATTCTTCAACTATTACCAATGGAGGAGAAAACCGAGTCTTAATATCGATGAATTAAGTGTGTGCGCTTGGCATCATGATAGTTTTTGCTTCTGTGATTTGAAAAAAACTACAAATTATAGTTTTTTCATAAAAAGTTTTTAGCAGAACTCATGCAAACATTTTTAAAACTGTAGTCGGGATAAAACACAGTTTCAATCACCATTAAACAAACTCCTAAGAGGACTAATACCTTGAAGAATTTACATGGGCCTCTTGTATTTTTGCTTCAGGTAAAGTCGGTTCTGCTAGCAGTTGAGGAGCAACACTGATACTGGGGTGAAGAAGGTCTGAGGGCTGCGTGCATGTTCTGTTTCTGTTTAGAAGGCTTTAATGGAGGAAAGTCTTGCTTCTTTAGCTGCGATTTCTGCTTATGCAGAACAATGTAGTTGATGGCGTACCTTCTTTTATCAGTGGGACGAGTCTTGTGATTAACCCTTCATTAGCTCTGGCATGAAGAGCTTAATGCAGTAGATTATAATTAATAATAATGTTTCAACTACTCTCTGTTAATAAAATGCTGTGAAGAGCTTCATAATCATATGATCATAGTGTTGTTGTTAACAATATTTTCCTTTTCAATTTATCAATATCAGCACAAACCCAGAATATTTGGAAACAACCTGTATAAGATCATGACTTGTCATGGTTTTAATTAAAAACATATTTTTAAGAAAAAATAAAAATAATTATTAAATTTATATATAATTATTCACAAAGAAATTATTAAATTTTGGTCATATTCGGTGATTAGAGAAACAGAATAGTTCCTCAGATATTCTGACCGTCCACAGTAATTTAGATATAATTAGCTATAGTAAAAAGGATAATGTTAACTTTAGAGTCATTTGAAATTTATATTATTATTAATTTTGGGACTTGTAAGATTAATTAAAATAAATTAGAACTGGCACGAGTGTGTATATATATATATATATATATTGTTTTAGCTTTTAGTTGTAATTTAATTAACCCCGTAAATTTTAAATTTGTCTGTAACATCATTCTGAAGCTTCGTAAATCACACGTGTGTGCCTCTCGCACACGTGACTCTCACTTGAAGCTACTTTTAATTTAGGACAAACTAGAAAATTTACCCGCGCTTTGTTTTGATAATGTTTGTACATGTGTTATTGTGCTCGTTAAAAATAGATATTGCAAAATGAGTTAATAAATTAATTTGGTATTTAATGAAACTAAGGTTCTTGCAAGATTAAAAGTATAGGATCTTTATCTATAATAAACAATGTGTAATCAAAGAGTAAATAAATTAGTATACTCTTTATACATATAAATTAGCTATTTAATACGCGTTTAGCTACGGATTTGATAAAAAAAATTGGGCGGAAAAAAAAAGAATATGTATGCCTTTATAACATGTTTTTTGAAGAAAAAAATATAACCATAAATCAAAAGCCCTATACATTCATTTAATTAAATAAATTAAGAATTATCTTTACCAATAATTGTATCGGTGTTGTTAACATGTTTTTTTACATTAAGTAAAAATTATAACAGTGAGTTGAAAATTTAGTGTTTATATATAATAAAATAAAGCAAGAATCATATGCGCTAATAAAAACATGTAGGATCTCAAGTTAATTTTTAATATAATAAAAAAATTGGACAATGTTCTAGTGTGATTCATTGTATCATGATTCTCTTAACCAAGAAATGTAAAAACATTATTTACGCAAAACAAAATAAATCATAAAATGTATAAATCGATAAGCTAAGATGAACTGTTAATGGGAATAAAATTCTAAAATAAAAAGATAATCATCCATGTAAAGGTAAAATATAGATAAGTATGATATTTAATCCTAATTTTTCTCTTTGATGCACCTTTTTTTTTTATCTTAAAGATCATTGTTTCTTACCAAGAATAATAATATTTATTTTTAAGAATAAAGTTTATTTATATAAAACATAAAAAAATCATAGGTGAATTAGAATAATCTCTTTGAAATATTAAGTACATACAAAATAATTAAAAAAATAAACAATCTAAAAAATTAGAGAGAATGGATATTAAATTAAATATTATTTTAAAAAATACATATTAAAAAAATTTATTGATTAAAAAAATAAAATTATAAAAAAATAAAAGAGGTGAAGCGCTATTGGAATTGACAAGTCAGGTCCACGTACTCATTTTATGAAAAGGTCGACAACATGTTGTGTGCCCAATTAACAAAGAAAAAAAATGAAGGGTCACATTTGTGGGCCTGCAAGTGTAGAGTGTCATCCTTTCTATTAACAGAGAAAAAAAAAGAGGACCCACACATGCGGGCCTAGAATTGTAAAGAGGTTAAATATTTCAAGTGTCAAGAATAAGAAATAATAATTTTTTTCCAAGAAGAATTTAAAAAAAAAATCACAAAATTATTAGATTACAAAATAATGAAGATAAGAACAAAAACAATGGTTATAAATAGATTTAAGTGTAAAGTGTAAATATATCAAGTGTAAAGATAAAAAAAAATAAAGGGAAAAAATCAAAAAATGTTCACAAAAAATCCATAAATTACAACTTTGCCACCATTACAGCCTTGAAAAGATTCTAAGATAAATGGTTAATTGTATCATAGAAAAGATAAAAATGGACATAAACCCATCCCAATTTATCAAGACAAAACGAGCTTGAAGGTCTATATATATATATATATATATATAAAAGAATACTAAAAAATAATATTTAGATATATATCAAATGTTAAAATATTAATGAATAATAAAATTAAATAAAATCATCTTTAATGAGCGTGTTTGAGAATATGATTGCGGTTGTTTTTCAAAATGTTTTTCACTCGAAAATATATCAAAATAATATTTTATTTTTATTTTTAAAAAATTATTTTTGACATCAGCTCATGATCTAAAAACATCAAAACATATTAATTTCAAACAAAAAAAAAATTAAATATTTTAAATTTTACCTAATTTCTATTTATAACTCAATACCAAAGAGGCAAAACATGCATTTGATAAGAAAGGGACGCCACAACACAAAATTTGATATTTAGAGTAAATTAAAATATTATTTTTGTTAAAAAAATCAAAACTATCCATCAACCGAACACGTCACCAATAAGGAAGTCGATCAGACCGGACAACCTTATCAAAAAGAGACGTGTTAATTTGTAGAAAAAAAAGAAAAGAAATACCGGGCAGCCTGTATGGCTGTATTCATTATAGCATTTTTCTTTTTTCTTTTTTTGCCAGCTTAATTGGTATTAATGTTGATATTATTTATATTGATTTAAATCGAATTTAAAAATATTTCTATCTTGGAACTAAAATAAAATAATAAAAAAAAATTTAAAACATGGATATAGTATTTTTTATATGATGTATAATTAATTTAAATTCTTAATTATTGTTTGTTTTTGAAAAAAAAACTATACTATTATATCACTTGATTTCACAATTTTATTAACAAAAATGACTTAATTAAAATATAATAAGGATTGAAATAAATAATACATGTATATATACTAGTAATATCATCATTGGAGTTTCACAATGACTATAAGGTCTCTTTATTATTTTTTTAACTTTCTCTCCCCTATCTTTTCATATCTTTTCATAAATTACAAGGAGGAAATATAAAAAATAAAAATATAAAAAAAAGAAAAAATTTATTAAACACACCGAAACTTTGATGATGACACCGTAAATATTATTAAAAAGATTTCAATGAAATAAATGTAACAACATAAAAAAAATCATAAATAAAATGGAGTAGACTACATGATCCATTCAAAGGTATTGAGGCTCCATTATTTTTAGACAGTTCATGTAATATTTTTTGATATTATTGGATTCATCGAATTAAGATATTATTAACGGTATAAAATTTCAGTGTAACTGGAGGATTTTTTTTTCCTTTCATTTTCTTTCTCTCTTCTTATTAAACACTGTGCTTATCATATTTGTATGATATTTGAGATTCATGAATTGCAGATATCATCTCCACTTTTTTGCATTGTATTATTTTATTATATATTTGTTTTATACTATGAGAGAGAGAGAGAGAGGAAAAAATGGTCTTTATGGGCTGGTTTCATTGAACTCTTTCCCATGATACCGCATGTCAACGTGACATTAAAATATTTTTTATTTCTTTTTTCTTTCCTGAAATTAAAATACTGTACTAAAAGAGTTTTTTCCATATTCTACTATGTTCCAAAATGTTTTCTCACCGTATGCTAGGAGGGAAAACACGTGGAAAGAAAACGAAACAAAATGATGGCGTGCATTTCGAAGAAGAAAACCGTTAATAAATTCAGACGCGCGGACGTCATTCATTTTCTTCTCCAAATTGCAAGAAAAAAAAGATGGCGAATCGAACGTATGATTTGTTAGGGCAAGTTCAAGCAGCTCACCAATTCGATCACGACTCCTTATTCCGCTATGCCTCTGTCCATGTCCCTGGCTTCCCTTCCTCTGCAGCTTCAACCTTCACCGTCAAACAGGTTAGTGCACTATTACTAAACTCTTACCGATCGTTATTTAAATTTTTTTCTTATGATTTTGTGTGTGTATTTAGTTTGGACATGGACAATCGAATCCGACGTTTTTATTGGAAGTGGGAAATGGAGGTTCCGTGAAACGCTACGTATTGAGGAAGAAACCGCCTGGTAAATTGCTTCAGTCTGCCCATGCTGTGGATAGAGAATATCAGGTAACTTCTGTTTGGTTGCTAAGAAAAACTTAGGTTTTGGTTTGATTGGTTGGAAAGTTATTGCTGCGATCTGAGAAATTGAAGGAAAAAGTGAAATTTTAGGAACTGCTTGGTTGCTATGAAATGACAGGGAAAATTTAACTGTGGAGTACTAATTTATTTATTTATTTATTATGTTTCGTGACAGGTTCTTCGGGCTCTTGGTGAACATACTGAAGTTCCAGTTCCCAAAGTGTTTTGTTGGTGTATGGATGCGAGTGTGATTGGAACTGATTTTTACATCATGGAGTTTTTGGAAGGACGCATTTTCATGGATCCTAAGCTTCCGGTATTTTTTATATATATAATTTCGATTGCGTTGTGGAATATGAGCTTGAGGGGTTGAAGATTTGTGCTCATCGTGTTTTGATTCAGGGTTTGGCGCCGGAGAGGAGGGAGGCAATTTATAGAGAAACTGCCAAAGTATTGGCTGCTTTACATTCTGTTGATGTGGATGCTATTGGTTTAGGAAAATATGGACGGCGAGATAACTATTGTAAAAGACAGGTGGGTGGATCTTCCTTCAATATGCAAGCTTGCCTATATTTAATTCATAGTTTATACATACTAGTACCCAGCACCGTAAATTGAGTCAAAGCGGTGTTTTGATTGGGAACGGGGTGTTTAAAGGGCAGTTTTACTATTGCCTTTCCACACAATGGTGGTTCTTATGATTGTTTTTTTTAATTATTTTTTTGTGCCTATTTAGGTAGAGAGATGGACCAAACAATACATTGCATCAACTGGTGATAGTAGGTATCCGAGTAATCCAAAGATGTTAGAGCTGGCCCGTTGGTTGCAGCAACATATTCCTAGTGAAGATTCCTCAGGAGAAGGAATAGTTCATGGGGACTTTCGCATTGATAATGTTGTATTTCATCCCATTGAGGTCTGTTGTTGTAAATGCTTTTAGTTCTTTTTTAAATTTAAATGCATATATTTCATCTTTGTGTGAGGAAAGTGAGGTACTTGAATGTTTGATTAAAGTATTTGGCCGGAGTTTAACATGGTAAAGAGATGTGAAATGCTGTGAGATTAGTGCTTTAGATGATTCTATTGTGTTTGCAATTCCATTCCTATAAATCTTTTTGAAATATGAATATTTTAGATAGTATCAGGAATCTAAAGTGACTCTTGATGTGCAGGATCGAGTAATTGGTATTCTCGACTGGGAATTATCCACATTAGGAAACCAGATGACTGATGTTGCGTACAGCTGTTTGGTATTGACCCAAATTTCTTTTCTTTTTTTTTTATGGAAAGAGTATTTCCCCTGTATTTTTTTTTACCTTATGGTGCAGATGCCAGACTTTCCTTTCTTATGCTCTGGGTATGGTCGACAAAAAATATATAGGATAAATACTTTTTCTTTAGCTTTTAAGCAACATTTTTAAGCTGATTGTATTCATTGTCCTTGGCAGGCTTACATTGTGGATATTAACCATGAAAATCAACAAGTGGGTCAAGGCTTTGAACTTACCAGAATTCCAGAAGGAATTCCTTCACAAGCAGAATATCTGGCAGAATACTGCTCTGCATCTGTAAAAACCCATTGTGAAACTCTTATTTAATATTGCTATCCTTCTGCATTGTTCAAATGTGATTCTTTGCAAGGAAATCAAATTATATGGACATGTATTCTTCGTGGGTTTCTTGAAAATTGAATTTTGTAGTTGGTTTAGATAGATATGAGTGTACTTTATTGAGCAAATATGAATGTACGTGTTGCTAATGCAACTAAACTGAACATATTAGATTTTGGAAATGATGCATTTTGTGCCAAAAACTCAGTTATTTCTTCTTATGACTTTCTGAAAGCACTTTAACTACTTGCGATTGCAAACTGAAGGAAACTGACAGACAGCTGTGAATTCTATTTCTTTTTAAGTCATGAATCCTAGGCAGGATTGATTCCAGGCTTTTCAGCATGTCTCTAGTCTCCTAGGGCTGGTGACCTACAATATATATTGAAGTTCTCATTTAAAAGTGTCATATACACATATTCTTTGGATATTTATTCCCTTTGGGAAGATATCAAGGTAACTACAAGATGTGTGGTAAATGTTTAAGAAATAGATCTAGTGACTTGTAGAGAAAGCTGGTAAATGTTTAAAAACTTTGTAGTTTTTAGTGCTTAGAAGTAGGAGAAATTGACGTGTATGTTTTGAATGTTTCTGTATCAATGAATGACATGAATGCTTGTTACTGTTGATTCTGGCATGTTTTACACTCATGCAACTATGAAGCTACTCACTGCTTGCTCTTTGCTTGTTTTGTAAATGCTCATGGTAGATAGATATTTTATAGATTTTTATCTGAAAATATTGCAATTTAGGGAAAACCATGGCCTGCTGCTGTGTGGAAGTTCTATATTTCCTTGGCTATGTTTCGTGGGGCAGCAATCCTTGCAGGGATATACAGTCGTTGGCTTATGGTAGTGTTCAAAGATAAAACTTGATATTTTAGTGTGAAGCTTGTGGTAAAAGCTCTATCAGTGGAAGGTCGATAAATTAACGTTGTGTTTTGTCCTCGTGACATTGCAGGGCAATGCCTCGGGAGGTGAGCGTGCTCAAAATGCAGGAAAGCAAGCTAATGATCTTGTAGACTCTGCATGGGCGTACATTGCAAGAAAATATGTGCTTCCTAATCACCCTCCTCCTGGTAGACTCAATTGTTTTCTTCTTTGGTCCAGAGAATTTGTTATTTGACATGACAGTTATTTTTAGGAACATTATTCTTCTATGGGATGCATAACTCAACCTTAATCCATCACAATAATTGATTAACCACCAGGTAGACTAAGGGTATGCGCATGGTAGTTTAATTGATATCATCATGGGTTTTCAGACACAACATTAGCATTCCCTTCATTTTGATTTCTTTCGTTCTTTACTCAAGACTATTGTTTATGTGGCTATTCTCTTAACTACCCAGATCCAATTGCTCGAGATTACATGAAACAACAATTTGGTGGAGGGAATGAAAGTGGGAGGTTTGTTCCTAGTGTAAAGGTCCTAAAGTTGAGAAACAAGTTAATCAAGTTTATGGAAGATCACATTTACCCCATGGAAAATGAGTTCTATAAACTTGCTCAGTCTTCTTCACGTTGGACAGTGCACCCAGAGGAAGAGAGTTTAAAGGAGCTGGCTAAGAAAGAAGGATTGTGGAACTTGTGGATATCTGTATTTCTGCTTCTGCCTTTCTGAGCTCCTTGTTTCTCTATGCAGTCTTGTTACTGTTTTTAACTCGTGTAAAAGACTCTGATTGGAATCATGAAATTCTTGCAAACTTGTGTGCTTTTTTTGCAGTTTGATAGTGCTGAAAGAGCTAAAAAATTACTATTTGATGAAAGTAGTCGCATGGTTTCTAATGGTGAGCATGATCAGTTCCTTGGTGCGGGCCTCTCAAACCTTGAATATGGATACCTTTGTGAGATCATGGGTCGTTCTGTTTGGGCACCGCAGGTGTTCAATTGTGGTGCACCCGACACTGGAAATATGGAGGTAAATTTTAGTTTCAGATTTTATCGAGTCTGGGAACAATTTATTAATGTGACTACGGACTACCGCATGTTTTTCCCTTCCATCTTTGAACGCATGTATTCTCAGCTTCTATGAGTAATTCTGAGATATTCTCTCCAACACTAAAACTGGGGAATGTAATCAGATCTATGTAAAAAAAAAACACATATGAAGAGAGTTAGTTAGGAGTATTTTGAGTGGCATGGCTTCAATCTCATCAAGTTAGTAATAAGTGAAAGAATGTGTCTGAAAATCTTTTAAAACCTGCACCAAATCATAAGAATAGTAACCAATAGAAACATATATTTGGTGAGATTATTAATAGGAATTGCATGCAGGGATAACTATCAAGAAAGCTTCCTCTTCTTGTTTCCATTGTTTCCCTTCTATTCAAGATATTAACAACTGGATGTGTGCTTGTTGCATTAATTATTTACTGTAATTCTGCATGCTTGTTTTAAGCAACCATACTTCTTTATTCAGGTATTGTTGCGCTATGGTAATAAAGAACAGCTACTCGAATGGCTAGTTCCATTGCTTCAGGGAAAGATCCGCTCTGGATTTGCAATGACAGAACCACAAGTTGCATCATCTGATGCAACAAATATTGAGTGTTCCATTAAAAGGTAGCATATATTTACATCAAAGTAGATAGGCACAAAAGTTTAAAGTTTGGTGCAAGGTTAATCATTAGGAGTGATATTTATGTGATGTATGCAGATAATTTTGAGTTTCAGCTTTAGTTATCTTTCACTGTAATTGAATTTGCTTTCCTTGAACAGAGAAGGGGATTCATACATCATTAATGGTAGGAAATGGTGGACGAGTGGCGCAATGGATCCAAGGTGTAAAGTTCTTATAGTCATGGTTAGTTCTGATAATTAAGTTCAGGGATAGTTAAATCAGTTGTTCATTTTGTTTAATAATGTGTGGAATTATGCGCAGGGAAAAACAGACTTCACTGCTGCTAATCACAAGCAGCAGTCTATGATATTAGTAGACATTCAGACTCCAGGTGTGCACATTAAAAGGCCACTCATGGTCTTTGGCTTCGACGATGCGCCTCATGGACATGCTGAAGTTGTATTCGACAATGTACGTGTTCCTGCAAAGAACATTCTACTGGGAGAAGGGCGTGGATTTGAGATTGCACAGGTAAAGTTGGTGCACCCTCCGAAGTAACTGAATGGATTTCATGAATTTTGTACTGGCTGATTTTCAGATTTGGCTTAATTGTAAAAGTTCAATCAATTTGCAAGGCACCTTGTGCTTATGATTTAAACTTTGAATTCAAAAGTTTTACCTACTTTTTAGTTTTACTACCATTTCCATAGTAGACACAAACTATGAGACATGCTTGTGTAGACCCTCTTTGTGAGGACAAGATCTGTGCAGAAAACAGTGTGTGTTCACATTGCAGACACCGAGGGTTTGCTATGTCAGTAATAGTATGTCCTGAATTTCTTGCAGGGTAGACTGGGCCCTGGAAGATTGCACCACTGCATGAGATTGATAGGTGCTTCTGAGCGTGGCATGCAGATGATGGTTCAAAGAGCTCTCAGCAGAAAAGCATTTGGAAAATTAATTGCAGAGCATGGTTCTTTTCGTTCAGATGTTGCAAAGGTAATTTTTTTCATATACTTTTTTGTCAGGTATCATTTTTTGCAAGGAAAACAATATCTTCCTAGTCACTTGAAGAAATTGAGAAACCGGTCGTTCAATCTAAAGAAAGGGACCACCATCCGTCCCTTGCAGTATTGAATTAAAAAATAGACCTTGGTTACTGTGTTAGAAATTTGTCCATGGCTTATGCTGCATGCCTTTTACGTTCCTCTTCATCAGAACTATTCATCTAGCTGTTCTGCCTAAAAATCTAACGTGTGTAATTTACTGTTTCATGCAGTGTCGAATAGAGCTTGAGAAGACCAGACTATTGGTTCTTGAGGCAGCTGATCAGCTTGATCGGTTTGGAAACAAAAAAGCCCGTGGTACCATTGCTATGGCCAAGGTAATTATCGCTCTTCAATTTGATGTGCATCATGGTATCGTTCTCTTTACATCAAAACATCCATAACATAAATTGAGTAAAATGGTATGACATAATGTGGAGCAGGTAGCAGCTCCAAATATGGCACTCATGGTTCTTGACACGGCAATGCAAGTTCATGGTGCGGCTGGTGTATCATCCGACACAGTTTTGGCCCATCTTTGGGCAACTTCAAGAACATTGAGAATTGCAGATGGCCCTGATGAAGTTCACTTGGGTACCATTGCCAAGTTAGAATTGCGGAGAGCTAAGCTTTAAAAAACAAATAAAGGAAAACAAAGAGCAATAACTAAAAATTGTGTGGGAAGTATGAGAAGACTTGGACGAAATTTCATCGCAATAATGTAACGATACAATGAGTTCTTTATTTATTCTGATACGAACTGCATCAATGTTTCTGTGAATTTTATTTCGCAGTTTTGGTGTTTATCATAATGGTATGCTTCTTCTTTTTCCACTGATTTTCGCACTTGAATACTGTTATATGCAGCAACTTTATATTGTTGATCATGCAATTTTCTTTACTCTATAGTCAAATTTGAACTTAAGATTTTTGTTGAACATTACTGCGCAGGCTGCAGTCTTAAGAGTTTCCATGCAGTTATAAATTTATAATGTCTTTGATACTTTAGCTGCAAGGCTGACACGAGAATTTTTAAGAAAACTTATTTGTTTTAGGAAACTATTTTTTTAGTTTTTTTATTCTATAGTGCATCATAGGAATAATTTTTTTTTACTTAGTTTAGGAATTTCTATAATTACTCTATAATTACTTGTGATTTTTTTCATCCATAAGTAGTCCTATATTTGAAATTAGAATTTTTGTATGAGGATTTTTTTTTGTTTAGATTTCGTGTTTTTGTGCTTGATGTTTTTCATGTGTTGTTTTCATTTTTGTTGATATCAAAACTTGATAATTCTTAGTGGTCAGTTGTCATGTGCTATTAAAGTAGCTATAAAAGATTATAGAATATGACTCCTCGTTTAGGAGGGTATGAGTTGAGAAAAAGATATTTTAGAACTAGTAATAGAAAACATATAGAGATAAATTATAGAATTAACTTGTATATTTGCGGTGATAAACTTGTAAAGGTAAATTAAAGAATTATTTTATCGAGTACTAGAGATAAAAAGGAGAAAAATAAAGGATTGAGAAGAGACTGACTAATTTTAAAAACTTGTTTTAGATGCATGAAAAGAGAAGACACTTTTTTGTTTGGAATCTCTTAGAGATTTCAGCATTAAAAGGATTATATTGAAACTAATGAGAATGATAAGGTTTGTAATGACTCTCAGTTTGCAAAAGATATTAATGCTATGCTAGTCAGCAACACCAATATCACCAATACTAGTAAAATAACTAGCATATGGACTCAGATCTTGATAATGTAATCATTAATGAAAAGGGAATCAAATTAGATGTGGTTTTAAAGGTAAATTTTTATTAAATATACAGCGAAGGATATGTCTTGCATGTTTGAGGAAAATTTTAAAATTGATGAGGTCAAAGTTAATATTTTTGAACTTCAAATAGAAGTTGTGAAGCAGATATCCAAAAATTCTCTTAATAGAGAAATCATCACACATCTTATTGGTAATGATATAAAAGGTGTGTGCTAGGTTTGTAGTTGAATTAGAGTTTGAGAATACTGCTGGAAGAGTTGTGACATATAGTTTGAAACGCTAAGATTAGTTTTGTTGATTGCGGGTATGATATTTCTAATAGAAAAGTTAAGAATGTAAAGGGCTAATAACATTTGATTGGACATCCAAATGTCGATGGAAGAGCAATTTGAACTCGAGAATGGATTGTCTCCAGCAAGGGGAGACTGATACAAGAAGAATTTTAGAAAAAAAAAATATTTGTTTTTTAGTTATTTTTATTCTTATTTAGTTTTTTAAAAAAATTTTCTTTATTTGTTTTCTATTTAGTTTAGGAAATCAAATATTGTGCTTGATAATTTTATTTTTCCTATCTAGTATGTGTTTTGTAATGCGGTGTAGAGTGTTTTTGCAAGAGTATTTTTCAATTGAAAATACAACAAAATAATATTTTTTTTTATTTTTTATATCAGCACATTAAAATCATTGAAAAACACCTAAAACACATCAATTTAATATTTTTTTTTAAGCACAAAACACTTTAAAAAGTTATCTAAACCGTAAAAATAAACACTTTTAATTTAGAAATTCCTATAATAACCCCATGATTACTTGTTATGACTTCTTTTTTTTCTCTCTTTTATAATTACTATAAAAAAAGTTGTTTAACTTGAATTTCACCATATTACTTGAAAATAAAAATCTAATAATAAAATTTTTTAAAAAGTTTTTATATAAAACCCTTTTTTATCCCAATTTCGTATTCTTTCACTTGCTATATATCTTTCTTATATTGATTTTATCCACGTTAAAAACCCTCATATTCTAGTTCCATCTCCCGCTAGCTTTAACTAGGTTCCAAAGCCACCTTCAAGCCACAATTTAGATAAGAAAGAAAAACAAAAATCTTAAGTTTTGTGTTTGCAGTGTATGTGTGTATTGGCAAGTTAATGTACTCGTCCTATACAGTAGTGTACTAGTCGCTAGATACATTACCCACACAATATCGCGGGTTAATTTTTTTTAACATAAAAAATATTTAAAAAAAATTAAGATTTAAAAGTAATAGGTTTTTCTGTAAAGTCATACCCAAGAATCTTGGGTTTGGCTGTAACGCTTGACCCAAGAGTAATATTTATAATATCAATAATAATATTAAACTTACATTACTTAAGTTTAAGTAAGTCTGGCTGCAACACTGGACCCAAAAGCATTGGATGTGGGTCTGGCTATAAGGTCGTGCCATAAAAGTGTGATAATTAAATGAATTAATTAAAAAGAAAAAAACCAATAGAAAGAAAAAAACTAATGAAGAAAAAGAAAAAAATTTGAATTAACTAGGTTAACTCTTCAAACTAGGTTAACTCTTCAAACCAGGTTAACATGTCAAACCTGGGATCCACGTCATGAAAGTTTGATAACTAAATAGAAAAAAAAATTGACGGGTTTACCCAGAATTGACTGGGTTAACCTGTCAAACCAAGTTAATCTGTCAAGCCTGGGATACGTGTCATGAAAATCTGATAATTAAATAAAAAGAAATTTAACATTAACAAACTAAACTAAACGAAAAATAATTAATTAAAAAGAAAAATAATTTCGGGTTAACTCGTCAAACCAGGTTAACCCATCAAACCCGGGATCCGTATCATGAAAGTCTGATAACTAAATAAAAAAAATTTAACATTAACAAACTAAATTTAAAAAAAATCATTAGAAGAAAAATAACTAAAAAAATAAAAACAAAAAAAAAGACAGCTACAGTACTTTTTAGAATATGTTATAATATAATAGAATAATATAATATAATATTAATAATAATAATATAATTATAATAATAAGAAAAGTTAAAAGATATGGAAAGCTATAGTCCTCACACCTTTTAGAATATTAATTAATTGTGTAGCATGAGGGTAGTATTTCAAGTTATTTTTCACACAAGAGAAGAAAACGTATACCGTTATGGATATGTTTTTTAACATTATAAAAAATTTTATTTGAAGATCGAAAAGAACGTGTGTGTGTGAGATTAATAAAAATAATTTAAAAATAAATAAATAAATAAATCATAAAAACTAAAATGTGAAGTTTAACTTCCAAGTAAGAAGTAAAAAATAAATGTAATGTACGTGTATTTTGCATTGGTTGTTCTTTTTATTTTATAGGTTTTATTTATTTATCTTGAAGGTTCAAAGTACGTAGCCACTAACTATTTATGGTTTTCATTTATATAAATACATCATGTAAATATAAATGATTAATCTAAAATTTAATTAAAAAAATAATTTAAAGATAAATTATAATAATTTCTTTAAGTATTATGAAGTTAAATAAACAATTAAAAACATCAATTCCTGTTTATAAAAAAGTTAAACCTAACAATCTTAAAAAATGAGAGAGAGGGTAGAAATGAAAAATAAATTTTAAAAATTTAAATTAAAAAAAAAAAAAGAGGCCAAGCCTAATCTCTTGGCCTAGAAGGAAAAACCCGGGTGCATCTAGGCCAAGAAAGCCAGCCTAAGCTTGGTTTTGTTATATTTTTTTATTAAAAAAATAGTAGCTAAAGCTTTGTATAATTAGAATTAATAGTATGTTGTCAATTTAGAGATATAAAATGTCTATCGTTAGTTAATTTTCGATCACTGAAGTTACCAAAATTTTGATATTTGAGTTTTTGGATCATGAAAATTCAAATTTCAATATATTTTTACTTTAAAATACATCAAATACATTCTAAAAATCTTGACAAACACATGTTTTTTTATCCTTAAATACTTTATAATTAATTTAAAACCCGATAATCAAACTAAATCATAAAAACATTTAAGTAGCCTAATTTATCTTTTACGGTATGTTGTTTGAAGGAAACCACTTTAATTGAACTTCTACTTTTAAGATGATCTCATTAACATTAAATTTTTTTTTTGTTATAGTTGTGGCTATTTGAACTTTTTTCATCTCCTCTCAATTTTTTTTTGTAATTTTCTCTCTCTTTTCTTACTATCAAGGAAGTGAAACATGAAAAAAATAAAATTTAGGATCAGAAAATAAAATTTTAAAATAACATAGATCAAATTGAAGTTTTCTATACCTATTTAAAAGTGAAAATAAAAAGGTTTTTTTTTTGTTAATTTTGATTCTTGTTGTTGAAATTTCATTTTTAATTATAACCTAAAACTTAATTTAATTTGTAATATTAATTTAATGATAGGATATTTCTAGACACTTTGCGAATACGGTAGCATAAAAAATAAATTCAATATATATAATGATACCAACATGATGAAATAACAAAAAAAAAAAAAAAAAACAAGTTTGATTATCAAAATGAGAAAAATACACATTGTTGAAGGAATAACGACGTCCACAGTGAAAATATTTTTTTTTATGTCATTTTTTACTAGCTTTTCTTCTTTTCTTCGTATTAAAAAATAATTTTTTAGAGTATTATAGCGATTATTTTTTAAAATATTCTTTGTTTGAAAATATATTAAAATAATATTTTTTTAAAAAAAATTAATTTTGATATCAGTACAACAAAACGATCTAAAAACATAAAAAAAATATAATTTAAAACAAAAAATAAAAAAATTTCAAATTTTTTCAAAAAAACTTTTAAACCACAAAAATAAACATGCCCTAAATATATACCATTACAATTACATGTACCTCCGAAATTTCTTCCATTTTAATCATAACAGCATTAAATTAAAAACCATATTACTGTTAACAAAGGTGCAAGTTTTACCTTGAATCGGGTCGATACTTTAATAATTATGGTGAAGAATGAAGGAGAGGAAGAGATTAGCCACCCGTTTGTATTAACAAAGGAGTTTTGCCTCATTTTTGGCGGGTGCCTCTCACACCTCACGTTTCCCAAGGCAACAGGATTTTGAACATCCCTATTTTTGCCTTCCCTCCCTCGCTCCTCCTCGTCTAAAGGGGCATCTCACATTTTTTAGGGCCTAAGAGGCACTGAAACCTCTGTTTTTATGGTAGATAGCAGCAGTGAAATATAGGTATATGTGTATATATATATAGGCGTACCTTGGATCCATAATATTCAGTGTCTTAGTTTTGTGCTCAGGACATTAATAACTTCATTGAAGAAGATGGCAATTAGTAATGATGGTTCCAACGCCGGAAAGAAGAAGTTTGCTATTATTGGCGTGTCATCTATAATCCTGGTAGCCATGGTGGTTGCCGTGGCTGTTGGAATCGGTGGCAGCCCTGGAGATTCGAAGCAAGAAAGCTCTCCTAAGGGGCAGATATCGACAACATCTAAATCTATCAAAGCTATTTGCCAACCCACAGATTATAGAGAAACTTGTGAAGAAAGCCTCTCAAAAGCTGCGGGAAACACAACCGATCCTTCGAAGCTTGTCCAGGCTGGTTTCAAGGTTACCATTGAAGCTCTCCAAAATGCCATCAATAGATCCACCACATTGAAAGAATTGGCCAAGGATCCGATGGCTAGCCAGGCTCTTGATAATTGCCGTGAATTGATGGACGATGCTATTGCTGAACTCGAGCATTCTTTTGATCTTATAGAATCATTCCAGGCTAGCCAGTTCGACGAGTATGTAAATAACCTTAAAGTCTGGCTCAGCGCTACCATCACGTATCAACGGACTTGTTTGGACGGGTTTGAGAACACAACAGGTTCAGCTGGGGAGAAAATGAAGGAGCTTTTGATGGCTTCTAGTCAGCTCACCAGCAATGGCCTAGCCATGGTTGATGGCGTCACTTCCATCCTCAAGGATTTGAACATTCCGGGACTGACGAGCCGCAGACTCCTAGAAGCTGATGATGAATTTCCTTCGTGGGTCAATGGTGGAAAAAGGATGCTACTCCTCAAAGAGACTCCTGCAACAATCAAGGCCGATGCGATTGTGGCTCAGGATGGAAGCGGTCAATATAAAACAATTGCCGAGGCCATCGAAAAAATCCCCAAGAAAAAAAACGAAACCTTTGTGATATACATCAAGGAAGGAGTTTACAAGGAGCAAGTGAGCCTCGCAAGGAGCCATACCCATGTTCTGATGATTGGTGATGGCCCTACAAAGACCAAGATCACCGGAAATCTCAACTATGCTAATGGAGTCCAAACATTCAAGACCGCAACAGTTTGTAAGTATTGCTATCCTTGCCTCGAGAGCCGTCATAGAAAGGACAACAAAGCTCATTAAATACATAGAGTAGCTTTAATGTCTGGAAGTTTATTCTCTAATAATGCTTTGTCATTTGTAACCATACAGCAATATCTGGAGATCACTTCATGGCCAAGGACATTGGATTTGAGAACTCTGCCGGAGCAATAGGACACCAAGCCGTGGCACTCCGAGTCCAAGCTGACATGTCTGTCCTCTACAATTGCCAAATAGATGGTTACCAAGACACCCTCTATGCCCACACCAAGCGCCAATTCTACCGTGACTGCACCATCACAGGCACAATTGACTTCATCTTTGGCGATGCTATTGCTGTTTTCCAAAACTGCAAACTGGTCGTCAGGAAGCCGCTGGACAACCAACAGTGCATCGTCACAGCTCAAGGAAGGAACGAGACGCGTGAGCCCACTGGCTTCGTCATCCAAAACTGCACGATCACAGCAGACCCTCAATACTTTCCTGTCAGGTTGCAGAACAAGGCCTATCTTGGGCGGCCATGGAGGGAGCTGTCCAGGACTATTGTCATGCAATCTCATATTGATGATTTGATTGCTCCTGAAGGTTGGTTGCCATGGTTGGGTAGTTTTGGCCTGAATACACTATTCTATTCCGAGTACAACAACAAGGGACAAGGCGCAGTGGAGACCAACAGGGTAAAATGGGCTGGCATCAAAAAGCTTACACCAGAGGCAGCTGATGGTTACACTGCTGCAAAATTCATTCAGGGTGATGAATGGATTCCACAAACTGGCGTGCCTTACACTGCTGGCATGATCAGTGCGTAGAATGAGAAAATCAACAGACTCTCGCTATGATTTGGTCCTTCAAATAACTGCATTCAACTCTACAGTATATGTATACGTTGCCTTTACTTCTTGTTTATTCTGAAAAATAATGAAAAACATCAAAATCATTTTGCTTCTCAAGTTTGTAATTGGCATGGGGCAGCCATAATATCAGAGGAAATTTTACTTCAGCAAACTCCATCTCCGTCTAATTTTTGGTTTATAGGTGCCTGGCTCCCCATACTTGGTCGATGTCGAAAGAAGTTGATTCAATTTCTCAATAATATGTAGGAAATTTGCTTCACATTCATGAGAATTTGCCTGATAATAATAATAAACAAAGTAGTTTTCTTGCCTTGTAAAATAACGTGCAATATTATAGTGCTTTATTTTATTTTATTTTAATTTTGTGCTTTGTTTTTACTTTAATCCAATTTTCTCATGGTTCGTCTTATTTGTAAGGTTTTAGTAACTATGTTTGATAATATATTTGGACTGTCTTTGAAAATACTTTTAAAATGCGTTTAAATTAAAAAAAATATTTTCATGAAATTTTTCATTTGATTTTTGTTATATTTTTAAATAATTTTAATTAATACATAGATATCAAAAACATTAAAAAAAAACATGTAAAAGAGCTTCAACTTTTTGCACCTTTTCTAAAGTGTTTATATCATTATTAACATAAAATATTTTATCATAATTTCTAAAATTAATGTAATGATTAACACCTTAATTGCCATACTTTTTTCTTTGTTTAATAAGTTGAGTTTTGTAAATAAGCAGCAAGCATTCACAAAAAAATATATTATTAAATCTAATAAGGCCTATGATACAAGACATTGGGTTGCATGTTAATTTGAATAAATTTAAAACAATATTATTTCAAGTATCTTTTAATAAAAAAATAAAAAAATAATATCATTTTAAAATAAAAAAAAACAAGTTAAATCGAGTTTTAAAAGAATCGATCGGGTTATGAATTAACTTATTATGTTAATCATGTCCGACCAAAAAAACTATTTCTTTCTTGTATAACTTGAAGCTCCCATTTAGAATTGTTGTTTTATTAAAGGTTGACTAAAATTTATTTATTTTGTTTGAAATTAATTTTTTTATATTTTTATATTGTTTAGATATGATGATTTGAGAAATAAATTTTAAAAAATTAAAAAAAATATTATTTTAATAAAACATATTTTAAAAAATAATTATTATTGTATTTTTAAATATTCCAGAATGAAGCTTCATAGCAATCCAACAAGTCAGGTTAGGCTTAACAATGGTGATCACAAGTGTAGAAGATTTCATAAACCCTAACTTGGTAACCCTAAAGGGGGCCGGTTCAATTGAAAATGGAATAGAAATTGGCTAGTAAATAAATAATAATCGAATCAGCCCCATATCCGAATCTTCAATAAAGACAACTCAAAATAAAAAGAAAAAGAAAACCAGAAACAAAGAGCAGCGGGAAAAAAAGTCATCGAAAATTTTGAACTCTCAAATGGCCAAATCTCACACGCTCTTTGATTTATTCACGCTCTCTCTCTAATTTTCCAGGCAACCAAACACCCACAAATTTCCCAACTCCTGGGTTTCCTAGAAACTAGAAAGCCCCCCAAATGAAATGTTCAAATATTATTCAAAAAAATGATTAATAACAACAAAGAAGAAGCAAGCAAGTACCACACAGTACAAGCAGAGCGTGATTTAGAGGCTAATTGGGAAGTCGATCTTTCAAAAAAGCTTGAAGATTATTTGTTAAAGATTTGTTCTGGTGAAATTGCTGGAAACGAAGAGGATAGTAACGTCAATTTCGCTGAAGGTTAGGGTTATATTGAAATTAATTTTTTTTGTAGTTTTTTTTTTTTTTGCTTTTTTTGAAGAATGTAGTTGCTTTATTGTTCAAAGATTTGGGCTTTATTTGAATCAATTGCGGTTTTAGGGTTCTGTTATTGAGGGATTTTAATGGGTTTTTGTTTTTGTGGAAAAATGTAGCTGCTTTATTGCTTCAAGGTTCAGTTCAAGTTTATAGCAGGAAGGTTGAGTATTTATACAACTTGGTTTTGCATGCTTTGGACTTCCTATCTCAGAAAAGGTACTCTTTTTTTTTACCTATTTTGTTGGGTTTTGATCGCTTACCAAGTTCCTTTTCAATGCGAAATGTATTTCTTTTAAGAATTTATGTCTGTAAATTACTTTGTTTCTGGGTTTATTTGATAGATAAGGTGATTGTCATTTGGTTTAAATTTAAATACAGTTCAAATGGAAAGTGTGGTGGTTTTGTTCAAACTTACATTTATCAGGATAAGCAAGTGTTTTGCGATAATTGATTGCTCTTAGAAGTTTTAAGAATCTTGAGAATTTGTGTATGATGATACGCATAGTTGTGACATGCAATTGTCCTTTTTGAGAGTTTTTCCACTGCTTGAATTAGAGATAGAGAATATGGCTACTGGTTGAGAGAGGACAAGAAGTGTATTCAATTGTCTCCTTTTAGTCGAGCTGGGATATTTAAGTGCAGCTATATGTTGCTATATTTTGATAAAGAATTTCTAGGCTGTACTGTGGATTCTGTTAGTCGTCAATAGGCAGTTTAACTCATTGATTATGAGTTTTATAAATAGATTTGGAACAGTCAAGTACAAAACCCTGCTTGTTTTTTCAGGAAAGGTATTAATTGTTGCGGAACATGGATTATTAGAAATTCAAAAATTAAAGGTTCTTCATTATACTCTTTCTCATAACTTCTCACATCAGACCAACCCACTAAAATTCAACTAGGGATTACAAACAAGGTCGACGTCAGGAAGAATAAAGAGACACCACAAATAAAAAATTATATTCTCACAGGAAAGCCATTTAAGGCTTATAATGAGTAGTTTCAAAGTCCAAACGATCTGTGGTACCATCCCATGGAAATGATTTTTAAATTGCTTTTACAAATTTTTGAAACAGGCAGCAGGAGCAATTAGAGGGCACATCTGTCCAGACCGAACAAAGTGGTTCCCGTGCAGTTTCTGATGAAGAAAATGATCAATTTTGGGTCTCAGATGATGTCCCAGGTATGCTTAACTCTGCCCTCTATTTGATGCAGTTACGATGTAACTCATGGCTAAAAAAAATTCATCATGCTTCAGTGGAAGCAAGGAATTGCTTAGATGCTTCAACCAGCAAAGATGCTTCTTTCTATCACTTTGTGAAACCACCAGCAAATCTTGTTGTTCTTGAAGGCGATTGCTTAGATACCAGTGGTGATGGTGGGGAATTAGAGTCATATCTGGTATTACATGTACTTCCACTTTATAGTATACTGAGCTTTATGCTTCCGACCCAATCTAAATCACTTGTTTTTTTTCCTACATGGTTGCAGTTAGCCACCAATGATCTTTACCAAGATTTTATTCTCTTAGACCCATGTGATGCCCTAGCCATAAATGATTTTTTGAAAGCAGATGATACTGGAAGGGCACAAAATGGTCCTTACAGGGGCAGCTCAATATGTAAGACCTTTCAGTCCCCAACAAGGTGTTCCGGAGGAACTGCTAACAAGCCTTCTCTTGGAAAGAATCGGGATGCCAATCCCATGCCATCCCCTGTTGCTGGTTGCAGTTTTGGAGTTAATGATTGTAAGATCAGGCCTGACCCTCCTGTCCATGATAATTTTGACGAGAATCCTGGATTTGATATGGAAGACAGATATTCAGATCCTGAGAATGCAGAAGATTCAGATGACAATGATGATCCCTGGAAGCCTTTGAACCCCCATGAACCTGGGAACTTAAAAGTGAAAACTTTTAAGAAAGGTGGTTGAAGAATTTGTGTCTGTTTTTTTTTCCCCTCTGTTTTCCCTGTAGTATGTTAAATGCCTACTTCACACTCATATTGGATTTCCCTTAACAAGCAGTAAAAGATTTCAGAAGGAATGGGCTAAAATCTGCTGAGAAGACCTCTATAACTGCTCTGTTTCCACTTGCAAGGATGCATGGTACTATTAGTCCAGATCTTGCCAAAATATGGGAAGCACAGCAAAACAAAATTGGAAAACATGGGAACACACAATCTCCTACATTATATGAAAAGGTATTGGTTTTTCTGTTGATGTCTTTATGTTAATTTCTTGTGATTTTCATATCATACCTGATGTTACAATTGCAGCTGAGGCAATCTCTTACTAATGAAGGACATAATATTCCTGATACTTATGGTAACTCTGGGAATGACAATGAAGACAATGCATATGACACTGGGATCCCTGATTTCGGGCAGCCTGATGAAGATATTTCAGAATGCATGAATGAAGATTCACCCCCCTCTACATGAAAAGGTTGGCAGGCTTGTGTTTTTTTCTAGTTTGTATTTGCAATAGTATAGAAGGAACTATTAGGTTGCTTACTGACTGATTTACACAGCATGATGATGGCGGGACTCACTTTGACACCTATAAAGATTTTGGACATGGAGATCAAAGATCTCAAGCAAGCCTGGAAGATCTATGTCGCTCTCACCTTGTAAGCTTGCATTTCTATCACTTTTTGACTAAATCTAACCTAGTTCATGACAATAGTACATGCACACATATTCGTGTATTTGTTTCAGGTAGCTTGGGTGAAATTTCTTTGCTGGGTAAAGTAATTGACTTTTCTACCTGTCCAAAATTCTTCCGTGACTTGCCACCAAATATTTGTGGAACATGCACTCTTTTTAGAAAGTAGTCTGTAAAGTTTGTTTTATCATATGTATTCCTTCCACAAATTCCTGATTTTTGTCTTGAAAAGCAAGATGAATAAGTTCTGCTCTCTTTGCAGGTCTTTTACACATACTCAATTCTCTGCATGTACTTGTGTCAATTTCTGAAACTTAGCTTTCATCAATGTAGATTTGTGCACTTTGCTGGTTTCTCTTTAGGTTTAAAATTCTCAGGAAATGCAAGCGTAGTTTTTGAAAGCAATGATTTTAGAGATTATAGGAGTTGAATTACAAGATCAACCTGGTCCCTAAAATTTTGGAATTGATTGTTCTCTCAGATATAATCTTTTGCCCAATTTTTGCCAGAGTATGTTGTAGCTTACCCACCTTTCATATGTAGGATGCTCTGCTGGCCAATATAGCTGAAACTGAGAAGCTAACTGAACTGGCTGCTCGGGTTTCATCATGGAAACTGAAAATTGAGCAAAACTTGGAAGAACAAGTAACTTTCACCTCAATTTTTTTTGCTGCTCTTTAGTTGCTCAAATCTTTTTACTGGTTTTGAATTGAAGGTGAATTTTGTTTCTAATAGGACTCGCATCCGCCATTTGACATTCATGCCTATGGTGAAAGGATTGTTGACAAACTCTCTCTTGAAACAGACAGTAAAAAATATGTCATGGCCTTTACAGATGTTGTGAAGGGCCAGGAAAAACATGATGTGGCTCGAACCTTCTCCGCACTTCTTCAGCTGGTAGTTCTCTTTCACTATTTCAATCTAGGAAGCATACTCAGTACCTTAAAGTAGAACAGCTTCTAAAATAAATGGCCCGTACCCTTAAATATCTAAAGCAACTGCTCCCAGGCCTCAAACTTGCAATGTGCAGGCTACTAGCTCTAAATCATTTTTCTTAATGACACTGTAAATTTCTGTTATCACGTATGAAGTTTGTGTGTTGGATACAATCAGTAATATTGGAGAGTCATTTGGAGTGAAATAGATATGCATTGCTTTCAAATGCTAAAAGAATCACCATGATTTCTCCAATTTCAGGTCAACAATGGAGAAGTTGATTTTGATAGGAGTCAAGCTAATACCGAGTCATTCTGTTACACCGGCGTCAATCCTTTCCACGTCCGGCTCCTTGGTCATAAAAAAGAACATGAAGGAAGACAATTTCAACTGTCAAAAAAGAGAGTTAAATCACCAATAAGAAAAGGAGGTCCGAAGCTGGGCAAGAATGGTAACACAAGGTGCACACCTGAAGGTAAGAAGAGGCGAAGATCTCGAGTTGTTGAGCCAGTTGACTTACATTCCGCAGGGTGACCAAGGCATCATAAGCAAGTTTTATTGCTGGAGTCATTCAATCCCTGTGCTGATTGGCTTGGTGCATTAACAATGTGATTATTGCATTATTTGTAACTTTGTATCACTAGAGCATAGAACATTAGTTCCGAGACCTGTCCTTGCTGTTAGGTTGATCTGCTAACCCGAGCCTGGATTAACCTGCTGATCTGTGACCCGGATTTTGAGCCGAGTGTCCCGCCCTGGTTTCAAAAATATGGTAGAGACAATGATAAGCTAGAATGTGTAATATATTTAATATTTCACGGACTTGCAGGTCAAATGCCCTTGTAATAACACTACTAATTTAACTGCACAATGATTTTGTTCTTGTGCCATGTAATAATGCCAATCTGCTTACTGTCAATTTTTCAAGATGCTCGCAGTGTTATTCTCTGCATTAATTTTTTTGTTCTTTGTTTATGTAACTAATTGTTATGAATTGATTGATGGAAAAGCACACCTGAACAGTTGCTGGTATTTTTTGTTTGACAAAAAGCTATAGAAATAGTGATAGAACTGGGTTAGTGTTTGAATTATTTTTTCATTAAAATATTTAATGTCGTTAAAGCGTTTTAAAATAAGAAAAATTCAATAACTTGAGTTATAGTATTATAAGAAATATATATATATATATATATATATATATATATATATATATATATATATATATAAAACACATCAATGAGTACTATCATCTTGGATTGAAGAGTGAAATTAAAAATAATAAAATTTTATAAAAAAGTTAAGGAAAAAAAAACTCATAAGAATAATTATTAAATTAAAAACACTAATACATGATAAAAAAAACTTGAAAATGTAAATTTTTTCAATTTTTTTTTAAATTAAAAAATCATAAATATAAATTGAAAAACTCATGTACGTATCCAATTAAATAAATCATGAACCATTTATGTAAATAAAAAAAAAATTAATGATAAATAAAAACATAATTGAAAAAATCAAGACACCATTGTATATCAGGATATTTAATATTGTAACACAGGTCATTTACCTGATTATGTTTAATAAATTTGTTTATGAAAATCAATTTGTAATAGAGGTAGACACACACAAAAATTATTGAATAAAATAAAAGGAAAAAAAATACTATGAAAGGTTGCACATATTAAAAATATTATAAAGAATAAATATTTAATTCATGTAAAACTTAAACACACTTAATATAATTAAAAATAATCGTTATTCAACAAAGGCTAAAAAACCCAAAAAACAAATCATAGAGAAGAAATATTAATTAAAATATAAATTAAAAAAACATAAAAAAGCCATTAATATAAAAAAAAATTTGAAAAAAAAAGGAAGCAATGAGATAAGGTGTTTCCATGTAAGCTAGGCCTAGCGCTTGGCCCAATCAAGAAAAGACATGCGCATGGGTCTTTAATTTTTTTAAGTTTAACGAGGTGAACGACGTGTTATTTACCCTAATTGCTTGGCAAAAAAAAAAATAAACGACACGTTGTCTGGAAATCCAAGAATTTAGCAACTGGTGTGATCGAAAAAATAAAGGTTTTTTTTATACCTAAAAACCCATTTTTTTACCTAAAACATCTAAGAAATACTTTAGAAACCTTGTTAAACCAATCTATGCCCTCCTAAAATACAAAAATTTGTCCTAAAATCTGAAATCAGCTTGGAATCAAAAAATTTCTTGAGCTCAAATATATATTTTAGGTATTTAAAAGATAAAACAAATACATTTAATCTAGGTTTTAAACCAGTTATATCTCGAGTTAACTCGTACAGCCGATCCAGTTTTAAACAATGATGAAAACAATCATTTCTCTTGAAGCACCATGTCTCTATTTAAAAGTTTCCCTTTGTAGCCCAAATTATTAATGCTAGACAAGACCTGGAGATTTCTCCAGCAAGGGAATTGTTGTTGCCTTTCTATTTTTCATTCCCAGTTAACTACACTTTACTATAGAACATGCGATGCCATGCGGTCGTTACAAAAATAGACCTTTTATTTTATTTTATGGTAATCAAAATATATATTCATAAAAAAAAAACATTAATTTAAATACTTGAAAAAAACTGCACATCTTCTTATCAAAATCCGTTTTTTAATGCATTTTTTTTTATATTTTGACAAAATTATAACAATTTGTTTTTAATATCAATAAAGATATTTGAATAAAAAGTTTCAAGGTAGCAGAGCTAGGAGTTTCCTCATCTCAGATGTCCAGGAATAGAATAGGAACGAACTGCATTTCTACCTTATTCCGGGATTGTGCCGGAACGGATTGCTCTAAGAATGGCAACAGGATAGTGAAACAATGATGCTTTTTAATTGAAAAGGCTATTGTCTCTTGATAAAGAATGAAGGTTTTGTAAAACACTAGATTTGTTATCCATGTAAGAAAAATGTTTGGGTAAAAAATGTTTGGGTAAAACATCCATGTATCGAGTCATTGGTTCAAGTGGTAATTTAAGTAATACGTAAAAAAAAAGCAACACTAATAAATAAATCGACAAAAAAACAACAAAGAAAAAAGATAAAAAGAATAGACCCAAGCTTATTCAGATTATCAAACAACTTAATGCTAACATAATAGAAGACAAAACACAAAAAATAACATAGTAAAACTCTAAAGTAGAAGAAGAAAACATTAGCTTTTAAAAAATATATATTAAGCAAACTCAGATGAACCTCCTAAATCTGGTTTGATTTCTAAAACTTGCAATTCGTTAAATTCTAGACTTGGTTTCAATCAATAAACTTAAGTATCAACCAATTTTATTTTGAACAATAAAATCATTGAAAATATTAATAAAAAAATTGCAAAAAGAAAATAAGGATAAAATTTGAAAGAAAAAAACTAAGGTGGATGAAATTTGAAACAAATTCCAAAAAAATTAAATAACAATTAAAAAATTAAAGACCAAATTTAAAAGGAAAAAATCATAGAGGGTGAAATTAAATTTTTTTTTTTAAATTTGATAGATTATTTATAGAATAAAAAATGATAAGGGGTGAAATTAAAAAATATATAGAGGGCTAACCCAATGGATTCAAAAAAACAAAAAAAAACAAAAAAAAGGATAAAAAAATAAAAAACATCAGCTTAAAAAAAAATCAAGCAAACTCGGACGAACATTCTAAACCTGGTCTAATATCTAAAACCTGCAACTTGTAAAATCCTGGATTCAGGCTCAATCAAGAAACTTAACTCTCAATAAATTTAATTTTAAAGAATAAAATCATGAAAAAAATATTAATAAAAAAGCTTGTATAAGAAGAAAAAAAGCAACAAAAATAATAGAGATAAAATTTGATAGAAAAAACTTAAGGAGGATGAAATTTGTAAAAAAAATTAAAAAATGATCTCCAACAAAACAAATAGAAATTTTAAAAAATAAAGATCAAATTTGAAAAATAAACAATTATAGAGGCAAAATTAAAAAACATTTGTAATTTAATAAATTATTTATAGTGTCACATATGTGTGCGCGACGTTGAGATCAAAGAGTCGCCACCTAGTTGTTTGGTTTAGAGTCTCTAGGACATCTAGGTGGACTGGTCTTATTTGAAATTTCAGGGTAAGAGACTGATTATGACTAGGAAAAGTATTAGAAACCCTAGCACACCTTACCTAAGGTAAACTACACTGTGTGGTCTGGATGTGGTTTAAAGGTATTGATGGGTTCCTAACTAGTAGTCCGTCTATGACTCAAAATAAAGATTTACGTTCTTGAATAAGTATGGCATTTCGAATTTATTATAGGCTCGTATGTCCAATTAAATTCTTATAGAAATAATATATGTAGGTGTCCTGATAGAGTTCATTTATCTTGGAAGGTAAAAGTATTTTTCACAACTCGTGTATTGTGATAAAAAAAAATACTCACAATTAAAATTAGTGAATATCCAAAATAATTATGAGAATTCTCTAGTCAATAATTAGTACTAAATACCAGTTTACTGGTAGTTCCAACATTTATACCAAAATATTGACCATTAATTTTCAGGAATTAAAAATTTTAGATTATTGAAATATTGGTCAAATCCTTAAGGATGTTTACAAACTTATTGTAAATTAAAAAAAAAACAAAAAAAAAAAACACAACTTTTCTAAAACAATGCTAAAAACATTTTTCTCTCATTTTTATAAAGAAAATGCAATTTTTGTAAGGATTGTGATGTATGCAACAAGAAAATATATTTTCTCTCCTTTTTATTATATTTTTATATAATTATTTATTTCTGTAAGACTAGTTCACCCGAGTCTCATAGTGACCCTGAACTAAATAACTAGGTGGTGATTCCTTGATCTTGATGCCGCAATGCTAGCACACTTGTGAAATAAAACAAGTATTTGTAATTTTATAGATTATTTATATATTAGAAAATAGTAGGGGGTAAAATTGAAAAACATTTGTAATTTGATAAATTATTTATATATTTAAAAATGGTAGGGGTGAAATTGAAAAAAATTTACAATTTGATAGACTATTTATAGATTAGAAAATGATAGGAAGTGAAATTAAAATATATATATATAATTTTATAGCTTGGTGTCTTGATGCACAGTAAATTTATTTTGCATTTTTTTTTTGGTTAATTGATGTATTTTAATTCTTTCACTTGTTAGTATACTCGCGTGAAAGATTTCAAGGTAATTCTCAACACAAACGAAAAAGACATTCTGAATGCATTTTTCGGTATCATATATATTTTTTTAATTAGGAATGGAAAATGATGTTTTTAATTAAGAGTCGTCAACGTTGATTTAAAACATAAGCAAAAAGCTGATATTTTTTAAAAGAAAAAAAAGATAGATTCATGTGTAAATTTTTATCTTGGTTGTTCTTTTAATTTTATATATTTTATTTTATTTATCATCAAGGTTAATTCTTCTCTCCAAGTATATATGATTTTTTTTCGTGCAAATCAACTTATCTATCTAAAAATTGAGATGGGAAAAATTCAAATATAAATTAAAACTATCCTTTAAAGTATTAAAAAATTATAGAAACAATCTAAAAGCTTAATTAATATTAAAAAAGTTAACTAAATGATTTCAAAAATATGTGAGAGAATATTCATTAAAAATTAATTTTAAAAAATATATAAAAACAAAATATAAATAAGAGACCATGTAATGTTGGACTTAGCAAGTCATGCCTACATGCCTTGTATACAAGGAAAAGCCTAGTTACAAATGAGTGTAGCATGTCCGGCCTAGGCACTAGGTTGTTTTTTAAGAGCGAACAACGCATCTTCCTCTCCAATGTTTTTTATTTATTTATTTATTTAAATGGATGACACATTGTCCAACTTAGTAGACAAGGAGTCATTCATTTTTATTGATTTCAGTCATTTTCAATGATAAAAAAAATCAGTGTCAGGGTATTTTGATCATTAAAATCTATTTTCAACTTGTTTTTGTCTAAAAACATCTTGAAAACATCCAAAAACCCTTACTGAACATATTTTAAAGCCTAAAGCACCCTCTAATATGTTTAAACATAAAAAATCAAACTAAATAAAAAAACAAACTAACAAGTCCTATAGTAGTATTCTGTACATAACAAAAAAACATAGGTCAAAAGATCATTTATCAATAAATATCCTCACAAGTTCAACACTCTTATTCCACATGTAAGGATTGGGCCTAGATTCAAATCATTATCTTAAATTTTGCTAGTCCTTTACCATAAATGTATGTATACTTTAAACATAAGTTTTGCTGGTCCTTTACCATAAATGTATGTATATTTTAAACAAAGACTTAGTATATAAGCATCATGAGTATATTTTATCATAAAAATACAAACATGAAACAATTTATTTCTAAGTAGGATGTTTTAAAGTGATTTTTATTTTTCATTTAGTATAATTAGTCCCTTATCTAATATTCTCTAATAGATTAATTAGGGTTTTATAATTATTATAAAATTAGATGATGATTGATTTTTTTCTCTCCTTTTTTACCTTTAATTTAGACATCTCTGCCAACAATTACTAATAATTTAGTATTGTCTTTATAATTTAGTGACTTCATTGATGAAGGTACATATTAGGAACTAAAAAAATATAGTAATTGCATATAACACTTTCTATTTCAAAGTTATATCCTGTTATTTAAGAAAATATGTATTATTACTAAAAATATTAAAAGAGTTGAATTTAAATCACTTGCTTACACTGTTTAAATGAACATTGCTAGTAGTATTTTTTTTTTCTTTTTATAAATTTATTATTTATTATTTGATTGATTTTAAAATAGATACTTAAAAAATCAAACACTAACCAAATACTAGAATGTTTATTTAAGATCGCGATAACCTCATAAAATACAAACTAAAACAGAGTTATTAAATCTAATAAAATCAATGACCAGAGTTGTAGGTTTGGTGAGTTAAGTTGTGAAGGCCAAATAAATTTATTCTGTTCTCATTTCAATATTAAAAAAAGAAGTTGCATTTGAACTCACCAAGTCGACTGAGTCATATTTAGATAACTCCTACACGATTTAATTTGGAACCTAGGCTAAATAAAAAATCTGGTAAAGAAATTTTAAGGTTGACTCAATAGGTCAGATTCAATAACAATACTATAGAGTTTTCTATAACGTGAATATTATTTCATATTCAATTTTTTTTATTCAAATGGCAACGTAGTGCAATCCAGTAAACTAGTAAAGTGCTATGAAGTTTGAAGCAAACAAATTTAAAATAAAATCCTTCAAACATAGGTTTTTTTTTATAATAATCTTTTATTATTATCGTTGTTATATTTTTAAAGGAATATAGAGAATCTTAATATGAATATATTAGTCATAATAATAATAATAAAAAGTATTGTAGTGGAAATAACACCATTCTATTTAATTAGTCAAAGTAGTGGGTATTTCTTTGTCAAGCAACCATCAACCGAACCGATTTCATTTGTTGTCAAATAAGAATTAAGTGAAAGAACTCGTTGACTACTTGACTTTTTGGTAATGAAAGATAATCACTAAGAAAAAGTCGTCGCAAATATCACTCGTTTCAGACGACTAAGGAAGGATCCTCGAAGTTTTCATGATACGAAATAACCCATGATTTTCCAACAACTAATTAACTAATACTCAATAATGTTGCATGCCCACTCTCCCTCCTCCTAATTTCCTAGAGATAGCCCAAGGTTATTAAAGTGGATTTTGTACTTGAAAGAAATAAATTAATCTAAATAATATTATTTTACTTTTATTAAAAAATCAAAATAATTTTCATTTAATCAATCAAATCATGTATATTCAGTCAGGTCTGAGATTAACCAAGAGATCAAATTTAATAACATTAATAACATTAAGGTGGTGTTTGACACTTTAAGATTGATCTAAGATTTTGAAGAATTTTAATTTTTTTTAATTTTTTTATGTTCTTGAATTGTTTTGATGTTTTTATAATAAAAATATTTTTTATAAAAAATAATTTATATATATATTTTAAGTAAGAATATCTAACCAACTTTCATGAAGATGAGCTCAAAAGACACCGAAAAAAAGACGAAATTGTATCTTGGGATTTGGTGGTGGGCGTCTGCTAATAAGACGTGTGAAGAGCATCCATGTAAATGCAGTCAGCATAACCAACACAATAATTCTGACTTGCTCCCTTGTTTGAACATACCTAGAAGCCCAAGGCACAAGTTGCGAAAGCGTGTGGACCTCCGTGGAGGAACAGGGATGGCGTGTTATTTGCCTATTGGCGGTGGGCATCTTGGATCCCTAAACAAGGCAAAAGTTACATTTAAAATTCCTGATTTTAAGTTTTAAAAATATTTTTAAAAAACTTTATTTATTTTTATTTTAAATTAATATTTTTTTAGTATTTTTAGATACTTTTAAAAAATAAAAAAAATATTATTTTAATAAATTTCAGAATAAAAAACATTTTAAAAAATAACAACAACCACATCTTCAAACGCCTTCAAACACAGTTATTAACTCACCATGCCACCATTCCCTTGCTTCTCTTTATACCATACATTCATATTATAATTCAATTTTAAATAGATCATCATCCAAATTTATATCTACATATTAAAAGAATAAATAAAATAAAAACAAAACACTCTAGCTGTACATGTACAGAATAAGACACGCAAAAAAAAGAAGAAAAAAAGAAATTATGTCATTATCCTCAAGAAACCATGCTAGAGAGACTCATGATTCGTCATGTCATCTTCAATGACATCAGCTAGAATGAAACATCGAGGAAAGGAGGAGAAGGCTTCCAAAGAAGGAGGGCACTTCTTCTCCTTGCGTATTGCCTCTTCAAGCTATTTTACTGCTTTGAATGGGACATTGCAAATCAAACAGTACTGTATTATTGGTGCCTGGGGCTGAGTGAAAGCGCGTAAACAACAGGAAAAAGACATGGGATCGACTCACAAATCCTCTCCAGCACAGTACCATCAACGAAAAACACACACACAGTGCAGTGAAATCCTTCATAAATCTTCCTTCTTCTGCGTGCGCAGTGAAAGGGACATGATTTCAATCCGATTTACATAGCGTTTAGTTACTGTTTAAGAGGATAGAAGATTCAGAATTAGATAGAGAGAACATATATATATATATATATATAGTTTTTTTCTCTGTTCCTTGTCTTTTTCATCGTAAAATATTGAAAAAGAATGCAATCTAAGAGGGGGGAAATTGTTTAATATCCATTGAGGTAATATCACTATATATATATTGTATGAACTTATACAGGTGATGGTTGGTATAAGGGATTAAGATAAAAAAATTTATGCTATCTTAATTTCTTGTTTGGTAAGTAAAATCATGATTTTATGAGAAGAAAAGGATTAGATGCAATGGACATTTTATCTTACTTAGCATTGGATGACAATCCAATACAAATTTTAAAGAGAGTTCCGGTTTCTTCCTCCAAAATCCAACTACACCCTCGCATGATTCCCGTTTACAAACATTGTTTGAAAATCAGGAATGGTTTAAGATGTCAACTCGGTCTCAGACTTATAAAACCAAAACCGACCGGTCGGTTTTTTAAAAATTTTAATTGATTTTTTTAATGATTTAGTTTTTTTAATTATATATATATTTTTTAATTTTTTTAATTTAATTAATTTTTAATTTTTTTGCTCAACGATATTTTCCATCCATTGTAATTAAAATTTTAAATTGAGTGAGATCCCGGGACAAGAAAATGACACAACATCAATCGGTCTGGTACGTAATAAGATAGTAAAATATATTCAGTTTGGGTGAAAAAAACATGTCAGAAGCCGGCTTGAGCTATTAATTTCATTAAAAGTCTGAGAAATTCTTCAATCGTGCAAACAACAACATCGTAGGAGTATCGTTTTTATGAAATTTAATGGCATCTTACCTTACAACGATGCTTCGCTTGGGCCACTCCACACCTACTCCTCACCTTGTATTCTATTTTCCAGCTCTTTTTTACATATACAATTAAATTCAACTCTCGAATTTTATAAAACAAAGTAGTGTATGTATATCAAAATTATGAGATTTACGTGTATCAAAATTGTTAAAATTTATAAATATTATATTCTAGGGACTTAATATAATGCGCAAAATTATGAGGTGTGAAATTAAAGTTATGTTATAATAATAATAATAATAATAATAATAATAATAATAATAATAATAATAATAATAATAATGAGAGAATGGTAGGATATGTTTTTTTTTTTTTTTAATTTTTGAATTCAAAGTCGGAGGCAATCATTATTTTTATTCTTGATGCCCTAGATTGATTGATGTGAAGAATGTGTATTTAAAATAATTAAAGAAAAACGAATGGAAAAAAAATTAATTGAAATATATAAATCATAAATTTATCATATGACATTTTACGTTTTTCTTAGAAAAAAATAATTTAAATATATTTATATTTTTAAAATCTAATACATGCTCAAAAAATTCATTTTCCAATATATTTTTACATGACTAGTGGTAAGAGTTTAAGACTAAGAGGTTTGCTTTCTTTATGGTTTTAAGTTTGAGCCTTGTGGTTGCTAATATGATAGCCACTGAAAATTTATATAGTCATTAACTTTAGAGTCTGTGAAATTAATCAAGAGTCTGAGATACACACAAGTTGACTCGAACATCCATCTTAATAATAAAAAAAAAAAATTCACTTTCCAATACAAAACGACCTTTGTCTAAATCTCTGTAAATTAAAATCATAGTAGACAAAATTTAGGAGGAGAAAAAATAATAAGAAGATATTCATTTCATTATATACAAGTCAAAGCTAAACATTTGAGCCCAAGGCGGCGTCCAACGAGTGCCCACACTCTGCCCCACTTAAGCGACTGAGAATCGCCGCCTGTTTTCTCCATGAGACAACCGCCACGTAGCTTTTTAATCAACCACCGTTGATTTTAGCACCGAGTTTGCTGAGGCATCGACTCATCCTGCCCTCGTTCAATATCCATCTCAGTCGTCCCTGACTCACCACCGCAACTCACAGAGCTAGCCGCGTTAGGAGACGCAGTACCTCTTCTTTCCCTACTTAGCATCCTCTTAAACGACAGCATCCGACTCATTGGCGATCTAAACGCGTGACTCGCTGATGGTGACTCAGTGTTTGACTCATCCTCAAAACTCCCATTTCTCCTAGGCACTTCGATGGTCACTCCGATAAGCTCCACCTGTTTCCTTCTGTCATTAAACGACGACGTAGAAGCCGAACCCACACGATCCTCCTCATGCTGACACGTTGTACCCGAACTGGAACCCGAACCCGGTACCGAAATCCCGCAGCCGGGACCATCTTGAACCGGGTTTTCCGTCACCGGCTCAACCGGAGAGCGACAGAGAGGGCACGTGGAGTGAGAATGAAACCACATATCAATACACTCGATGTGGAAGCTATGATTACATTTAGGCAAGGTCCGACCCGTTTCGTTCTCCTGAAACTCGGATAAACAAACCGCACACTCCATCGAATCTTGGTGGGTTTTTCCTGAATACACAAAAACAGGAAGCGATTTTAAGACGGTCTCTTCAAGGCCACGTGTGACTTGAGTTGTGACAATGGTAGGGTTGCGGGCAGAGTCGACGTAGAATACAAGATGGTTACGGCGGTTGCGGGCATGGCGGATATGGCGCCGCCGTGCGCGGATGAGGTACCAGCGAGCGTAAAGGTGGAGACAAACCATTACAATGATAACAAGGAAAAGAAGAACAACAGCACTTAGCATTATCTTGCCACTTAATGCATAGCCTTCTCTATATTCCTTTGGTGGATCTCCCAAGTCCGAGTCCATTTCTTGATTGTGGTTATTATGACAGTTGCTGTGTGTATGGAATTATAAGAGGAGAAGAAAGAGAAAGTGGGTTAGCTTGTAAATGATGAGAAGAGAATGTTTTTGGAGTTGGTACCTGAAGTAGAGAATTAATAATAAAAAACGATACATGTGTCTGTGTGTGTGTGTATATATATTTACAGAGAGAGAGAGAGAGAGAGAGAGGACCTAGGCTTCCAGGACGCTTCCAGGCATGCCTGGGCTTTTTTTATTAGATGTCAACTGCGTGGGCCTAGCCTATTAAGGCCACCAGCACTTACTTTTTTTTTTTGTGTGTTTTTTGTTGGTGTTTTTTCTTTTTATTGATTCTTTTTATTTAATATTGATTGATTTCTTCTATCTTATTTCTTTAATTTTTTGGATTAGTTTTATTTTTTATAATAATGATTGAAAAAATATAAAATAAAAATGATAATCGGTATAAAATATTTACCTGTAAATTTATCTTTTACCTTTACTACTAACATATGCTGGAGCTATAAAATTGAATTCTTTTCCTAGCAAAGACCTAACGCCTGGTGTCTCCAGCCGATAAAAAACATGCAGGTGGATTTAACCTGAGGCTTCAAGCAGTTGGACGGACCAGGTATTAATTCCTCTAAAAGGAGAAGACATCAGGCAGACAAATGACGAGGAAGAAACCCTAGAACATTCTTGGAAAGAAAGAAAGAAAGAAAGAAAGAAAGAAGATTTAAAATATAATAAATAAAGTATTAATAATACTGGCTTGAGTTTAGAACCTCAGCTGCATTTTTCTTCTATACCATACTACCTTTAGCAGATGATCTTTGTCGTCACCGGTAGCTAGCCGGCCGAGACTTTATTTAAGATTCTAATATCGAAGCAATCTCTGTGAAGAATTGCATTTCTCGATTAATTGCGACATTATAAATATTTGCTAATTAGGTTAAAACAGAGGGAAAGGATGCTTGTAGAGCATTTAGAAGACCTCGATGTCCACCCATGAACACCTTCAAAATGTATTGCTAATTAGGTTATAGTGTTAAATTCTTCAAAATATTAAATTTATTTTATGGGTTATATCAAAATGTATTGCTAATTAGGATTTAATTGTTTCTCAAAATTAGATTGGTCTTGAGAAGAAAATCTTTCCTAACAATCTAATAACTGACTCACACCCAGAGGTCTTTCATCAAACTTCAAATGTTCAGGTAATTAGGACTTGAATCTAGTCAACAAGCAATCCCTTACATTCCATTAACCCTACTCTGACCTAACCTTCATAGGTGGTTATATGCTCCATCATCTCACATTTTCTATAATGGTCGGTGGAGATGTAATAAGAGCACGATATATAAAGTGAGAGCATGCATGTAAATGACATGTTATTAAGTCATGTCCTAAAGGGTCTGTTCTATTAGATACTATGAAACTCTAGAAAATTTATAATTTAAATATGTAGATGTATAATCTGCCATGTAAATGTAAGACTGAAAATGATATATAATAGAAGGGATGACCTTTATAAAATGAATTTTGTTTTAGAATTCGTAAAGACAGAGAAACTAATAACGTGTTTTGATGGATAAAATAATGAGAGAAATGACAAAATATTTCTCGAAAATAAGTGAGGTAATAAATAATACATTATAATAAAGGATAATTCAATGAAAATGGCAGGACTGAAGGTGCAAACATCAATTAAAAATCAGTGACATTACTTTGAAACGATAATAATACCCGATAAATAAATAAAAGGTAGAAATTTTAAAATGAATATATTCCAAAATAATAAAATGACCTTAAAGGTTTAGAAGGATAATTGATATTATTTTATGTGAAGACTGAACAAGAAAATTTGGATCGTTGATGAAAAGTCATAAATTGACCAATTTTACATTAGAAAGCAGAGCTCTCAATCCAATTGTTGGATCAGAATGAAATTTTGCATGAATTCTATTAATATGTTTTCCTACATTGGTGAAAGATCTCATCCCAATAGGAGTTTGGTAAAGAGTAGCGATTTAAGCAGAAGCAAACCAGATAGTTTCCATGAAAAATAAAATAAAATACATAAAGGTGAGAGATAATAGAGAATTCAGCTAGAGAGAAGTGCAGAATTTAAAGGAACTAATAATTCTCCGGTGGCCATATCTCTAGAATCCACCGTTGGATCACATTGATTTACGGATATATTCTTCATCTCACACTCCTCTACTAGCTGACCGGAGGGATTGGAAGGTACTTAATCTGTTTGACAGAAATCATCATTGGAAGTTTCCTGGAACATAAAAGGAAATACACTTGTAGGGGAGTTTTGGTCGATTCTCTCTCTTCCACCGTTGGATCATGCCTATATTTGGATATGTGGTGCGACTAGATGTTGCCTTCATTCTGGACGATGGAGATCGGAAACGCACTCTCCGACAAGGTGTTGTTTATGTTTAACAATAGCTCATTCATTTTCAAGTTAGTTCGGTTTTATTCAAATCTATGAAGAGCCAACCGTTGGATCATTTTGATTTTGAGATATATTGTACATAACTCAATGAAATATATTCTGACCGCAGGGGTCAAGAAACTAGTAAGAGGTGAATGACTTATTGCTTTTTGAATCTATTGCTAATCTTAGTAAAAATTTAGAAAGCTTGATTTAATTACATGTTTTGATGAAATTAAAATTGTGTGGGTGTAGGGTTTATGTAAGATGTAATGGTAAAATATGTTCTTGTTATTAGTGTTGTTATAGATTAATTGTGTTGTAAAATGATGAGCATTTGTATCCTTTTAAAATTCTTCCAATTGACACTCTACCTAATTTTCTTTATATACATAAATGCTTCCATACCTAATTTACATAGAAAATGATTCCCTTTTTAATTATTCTAGATAAACCTTTATCCATTTATTTCATATCTATTCTAACCTCATTCAACTCAAATTCCATAGCAATTAAAACAATTAAGCTCATTCTCTCGTGTGTGTGTGTGTGTGTGTGTGTGTGTGTGTGTGTGTGTGTGTGTGTGTGTGTGTGTAGAGGCTGAATCTTTGCATTAAATGGAGAATGCAATTTTCTTCAAGTTTTCTTTCACTTACCACTAGATCGAATCCTTTTTAATGCCTAAAAACATATATCTATTAAATCAACAAACTCAATGTCCCTTTATCCAAATTTCAAAACTTGCCTAACACATTTTACAATACAATTAATCTATAACAACACTAATAACAATAATATATTTTACCATTACATCTTACATAAACCTTACACCCATACAATTCCAATTTTATCAAAACATGTAATTAAATCAAGCTTCCTAAATTTTTACTAAGACTAGCAATAGATTCAAAAAGCAATAAGTCATCTACCTCTGATTATTGGCTTGAACCCAACGGTCAAACTATATATGATTGAGTTGTGTACAATAGATCTCAAAATCAGAATGATCCAATGGTTAGATCTTTATAGATCTGAATAAAACAGAACTAACCTGAAAATGGATGAGCTACTGTTCAACATAAACAACACTTTGCTAGAGAGTGCGTTTTCGATCTTCACCGTCAGAATGAAGGCAACATCTAGACGCACCACATATCTAAAAATAGGCATGATCCAACGGTGGAAGAAAGAGAATCGACCAAAACTCCCCTGCAAGTGTATTTCCTTTTGTGTTCCAGGAAACTTCCAATATTGATTTATGTCAAACGAATTATGTACCTTCCAATCCCTCCGATTACTTAGTAGAGGAGTGTGAGATGAAGAATATATCCACAAATCAATGTGATCCAACGGTGGATTCTAGAGATATATCCACCGGAGAATTATTGGTTCCTTCAAATTCTACACTTCTCTCTAGCTGAATTCTCTATTGTCTCTCACCTTTTTTTTTTTGAACTAGTGACCTTTTGCTGTTTTAAGGCATATTTTCCACTCATTACATTTATTTCCTTCATTTATGTATTTATGTATTTTATTTTATTTTTTTAATTGATGCTTGCACCTTCAGTCCTGTCATTTTCATTGAATTATCCTTTATTATAATGTATTCTTTATTACCTCACTTATTTCTTAGAAATATTTTGTCATTTCTGTCATTATTTTATCCATCAAAACACGTTACTGGTTTCTCTCTCTTTATGAATTCTAAAACAAAATTTATTTATAGAGGTCATCCCCTCCATTATATATCACTTTCAGTCTTACATTTACATGGCAGGTTATACATCCACATATTTAAATTATAAATTTTCTAGGGTTTCATATTCTTCCCTCTTTCAAGAAATTTCATCCTCGAAATTTAGGATTTCTACTTATATCTACGAATATTATTGGGTACTTCTTTCTCTTTTTCATTTCTCCTTTCTGTAACATGGATAGAAGAAACACTTATCAGATTCTTTATAAAAGTATAGGCAATTAAATTTAATAAACTATTAGCCTAACTCTTGTGTTTGTCTCGAGGAAACCATTTCACCTTATTTTTCCACTACTAAAGCATGTCATGCTCCTACTAAACACACCTTTTCTTTTACACATCACTTTATTTCTCATGGTTATGTAGTATTCCTATAATTACTTCCTAAATTTAACATAACTACACCTCAAACGTCACATTTATCTTATCCAATGATTGTTCTTGTTAGTCACACTGTCAATAACATCTCCTTCTCAAACAAAAGTATAAGTAACATGTTAATTATTTTAAATATCGTCCACCCAACTAGTGAAGTATTGTGCTAACCACCTGAGTCATCCACCATTCAGATGACCTAGTCTCAATTTTGTAACTTTAGCTTGTCATATTGTCAACTAAATAACTATTTACTTGTTAGTATTTGGTATTGTGGCTAACTAATGTATTTAATACTTTTAGGATCCATCATTCAAGCCCATTACGATTAACATGTAATTCTTGTCATTGTCGTAGTTTTCCAATTTCATGTTGCACTCCTTATAGTTTAACAACTATGATTTATCTTAGCTATTTAGTGTTTCAATATAGGAATCCTCATGGTTCCTATAATTTCATACTTAACTACTTGTTCATACCATCATATTTTCACATCCTAATCCTATTTAGAACCCACCAAGTAACACTCTGTATCCATAATTACTCAACTTCTGTGCACAGATACTCATAATATTAAGTATTAACTCCTGAATTAATGTTCATTTACGTTTCATCATTAGTGCGTATTAGTTCCCTTTATTCCCTAAGTTCATCTCTTTTCTAGTTTTCTTATTAATTATGTATTTCTACAATCATATGGATGTACATTGCACACTCGTGACCTCCTCGACTACTCTTATAGGTAACTTGCCAATTTATTTATTTATTTATTATCTTGTACAACGGTAACTTAGTGTCTTATCGTTAACCTATAACATTTCACAACAGGTATTACATCCATGTTAATGTTTTAACCATTTACTCCTTTATGTCTACAAAGATAACCACGCTTATGATCCTTAATTCATTCTTGATTTTTGGGTGGATTCTTATAAGGTAACTTAATAATGCTTTTCATAACCAATTTCCAAGTCTTTACCTCATATCTACGACGCCAGAAATAAATTTGTATTGTCCATTTTGTTATGTACCAAACTAGTATTCCTATGCATGTCAAGATAAAGTGATCTATCATTGTTATTGTTTGTTACTACTTTTTTATATTTATGTGTACATGTTAATTTCTATTTTCAAGTCTATCAGGGTCGCGTCCGGAATGATATTGGTTTAGTGACCTCTTGCTTTTGACCATGTAATTATTTGTAAATTAAGAGTCTTATCTCCTAAAACTTGAAATGTAATATTAATTTGTAAATTTGAATGTATGACTTTAATTTAATGTTTGTAACTTTAACTAGCTATTTAACCATGCATGTTTAGAGTTGAAATCGAATCTTTCACTTGAATTACATTATATGACGTTACTGAATAACATATGTTGTGTTGATGATGATGAGTTAGGTTGAGATCCAGGATGATTGGATCAGGATGTGAATTAAAATTGAAAGTGTAATATGATTTTGTCGATAACTTAGGACCTTCTAATATAGAGGAGACTCTGCTGAAATTTTGGTAGAAATTTGATGGAATCGGTATATCAAAAAAATTACCTGAAAATTTTCAATGTATTATAAAAAAGGATGTTGGAAATCGAGGTTGTCACAGATAGAATATAACTTATAAGGGTTTAGGCTTGGTTTGTTTATTCATAGAGATTTTTCAAGCTCATAGATCATCCAAATTACCAACGGAGTAATCCAATCCTCTAACCTTATACACCCGGGTTAGAGATATAATCTACGTAACCAGGCGTATACGGTAGGTTCAATCCAAGCAGAAGTTCAAGTGAGCATCAATAGACATAAGTCACTCTTGCCACTGAATCTTCCTTTCTAACCTTAGAAGGGATGATCTCGAGTCCAAAGCTTTTATGGGTTTTGCAGTGATGTGTGTGAAACTCATATAAATAGCATGCATGCATATCCAAACCAACATGTAAAATATAAAAATTGAATTAAAATAAACAAATGTGAATAAAAGCATTAAATAAAGAATGCAAATAAAATAATTAATTGCTAAAAAATAAATAACAATCAAGGACATAAACACATAAAAATTGGCTTAACTCAAGTCCCTAATGGAGTTACTATGTTGTCATATAGTGAAGAGAATCAATGATGAAATGGTTTTGGGAAAATAAAGTAATTTTTGGAGTCGCCACTTTGTAATTAAGGAGATTAGAGATTTTAAAATATACAGTGGTTTATTTAGAGATTGGGTATCGGGTTAGCTATACATAAAGAAAGGTAGACATTGGGTTAGCTGTGCATAAAGAAAGGTAGACATTGGGTTAGCCCTTACTACATCCTTTCGAATGAAAGGTTATTGTTACTTGTGTTTTTTTTTTCCTAAATTATTCTATCCAATAAAATTTTGAGCTGATTCGTTGTTTATTTATTTAAATTTGACACTGGTCCTTAAAAATAGAAGACTTGTCAAAAATTGATGATAACCCCAGAATTGAAGATTTTACTGATTTTTAAATATTTTTTGTTGCATTTAAATAAGACTATGCCTTTTTTTTTCCAAAATCAATTAGGGTTTAAATTTTCCTAATTCAACTTTGGAAAATACGATGAAGTTTTATTTAAGTGTAAAAAAAAAATTAAAAATCAACAAAGTCTCCGATTATGCAAGGACATTTTGATTTTTTTTTTATCAAGTTTGGTAATCTAAAAAAAAGAAATATTTGCCGAAAAATGATTTTTTTAATCCCGTTTTTCAAAACTAGTAATTAGTGACAAAACCCTATATATTTTAATTTTAATAGTAATAATTAGTAATTAGGGTTTGCTATTTCCCCAATGACCGATTACCCACTTTGAGCCCTAAGGCCCCAAAAACCCCCCTAAAAAAAAATAATTTCAAATCCACAATTAAAAGTCCTTCGCTTTGGAGCTACAACATAGCAAAACTGTCAAACAAGTCATCATGCTATCCTATCATGATGAGAATAGTGACGAAATAGTTTTGACAAAATAAATAATTTTTGGAGTCACTATCTGATAATTAAAAAAACTAGAAATTTTAAAATATATAGTGATTTATTCAAAGATTGGGTATCCGATTAGTAGTGTATAAGGAAAGGTAGACACCATCCTTACCGCATTTTTTCAAATGAAATGTTATTGTTACTTGTGTTTTTTTCTAAATTATTCTATCTAATAAAATTCTGACCTTATTCATTGTTTATTTATTTAAATTTGACGTTAGTCTTTAAAAATAAAAGACTTATTGAAAATTAATAATAGCCCCATAATTGAAGATTTTAGTAATTTTTTAATATTTTTTCTTGCATTTAAATAAGACTATGCCTTTTTTTTTTTCAAAAATCAATTAGGGTTAAAATTTTCCTAATTCAACTTTGAAAAATATGATGAAGTTTTATTTAAGTGTAAGAACAAAATTAAAAATCAACAAAGTCTCCCGTTATGCATGCATGGACATTTTGATTATTATTTCTTTTTATAATATTTGGTAATTTAAGAAAAGAGAAATATTTTCAGAATTTTATTTTTAATCTTTTTTTTTTCAAATTAGTGACAAAACCCTATATGTTTTAATTTTGAGAGTAATAATTAGTAATTAATAACTAATAATTAGGATTTGCTATTCCCAACGGTCAATTACCCACTTTGAGCCCCAAGGCCCAAAAAAATCACCTCATTATTTTTGCTCGCCCCCCTCCTCTCACGAGTATGAAGTCACGACGATATTCTTGCTAAAGCAATTAATTGACCCCTCCTCTCCTATAAAGCAAACCCACAATTAAAAGTCCTTCGCTTTGGAGCTACCACAAAGCAAAAATGTCAAACAAGTCCCCAATTTTTCCCATGCCAGAACCTCAACACTTCAGCGACTATGGCTTTGACCCACAAATTGATTACTTTCAGGTTTGTTTCAATCTTTATGATCAGTCCTTTATATATACTCTTAATTATTTGATGTTTTGAAGTGACCCCATTTTCTTTTTAATTTTCATATAAATAAGTTGTCGGAGGAAGCAAGAAATCGCAAGAGAAAGACAATAACATCAAGGTTTTCCGTTGACTCCTTACACTTCAAGCTCCGAAAGCCCATATCAAATGAAGAGTCTGCAAGTAGAAAGGTCCACAAAGCCAACAAGAAGAAGAAGAAATGGTGGAGAAACGCAATGTTGTTCTTTAAATGGAAGTGTATGCACAGTAATCACAAAGATTACTATCTTGATCATGAAGAAGATGTGCACGAAGCAAGGGCTAGAGCTTTCAGTGCTTCAATCTCAGGATCTGTTTATTTAATTGATAGTTTAAGTGGGTCAAGTACTCCTTCCAGGTCCACTAGCAGACCGTCTTCAGGGCCTCTAGCTGGAACCTTGACTCCTGCAAGAAAAGGTGATATGGAGATACCTTATTTGAGCCTGAGGGAGCTTAACATGGAGCAGCAACAGCAGAGGAGTTCTACTCCTGCTAAGCCAATATATTTGGTCACTTAAAATAAAACTTCCTCTAGTATTGTATTATCGGGTCTGTTTAGTGACTAATTACTTGTTGGGTCTTTTAGTTTTATATTCTTGTTGTCATCTTTTCAGCTAGTGCAAACTGCAAAGGTGTTTGATCCCTTTTCTTTTTCATGAGTGTTTGTTGCTCCCCTCCCTTTATTGATTTCTGCAACTAATGAAGAAACCCAGTTGTTTGACTATTTAAAGCCTGTTTGTTTAAAGCTTCTCAGCTACTTTTTGCTTAAAAAGCAGGTTGAAAAGCTAAAACAAAACGGAAACGGGCTCTACGGCCGGCATGGTTTGGTAACAGAACGTGCTTTAAGTCATCGTTTCCCTTTGGGGTATTTTCTTTCCCTTCTGTATTGTTGACACTTACACTTTTTCTGAGTTAGCTACTGTTTGTGTATTGGTATTTCTGATCCCAAAGGTTTAGCACTGCGCTGAGACTCTCTCGTGATTAAGTGCTCATTCATTGACTGCTGCCATCTTGTGAATGATGCTGAGAGACCTCAGTGATGGATCTTGACTCTTTGTATTATCTTGTGAATGTCACACCATCCCATTTCATGGGGAGGATTGAAAAAGAGAAAAAAACAAAGATTGCTGGGTATGGTTTTTACAATGTCCATTCCACTTTGGATTGTGATTTTTGAATTAAGCCATAGCATTTTGGCTTCCCGGTAGAACCAATGGCGCAAGCTCATGTTTGCTTGCGGTGGACGAAGATTCAGCTGGTACTATGTGCCTGTTGAGTGTGGGGACCTAAAGAACCCCCCCATCATGTGGAGAAGAGAGCTGATAAAACGGCTAGTATTAAATCCCGAGCCACATTTTCTAGTTTGAACAACCAAAAAAATACCAAGAAAAATCTCATAGCACAAGCCACAGTTGTCAGTATGGAGAATGTATTGAGTCAACTTGTGGAGCGGCAAACTTGAGTTAAATTATTTTTATCAAAATAATATATATGTTTTTAGTTTTTTTAAAGTTGATTTGATAAGGTTTGGATTGGTTAATTTCGAGGGGTTAACATGCCTAATCTAGTCAGGTTTAATAATTAAGATACAAATAAACAAGTAATGTGGATTAATCTGGTGATAAAGAAGATTTGATTCCTTATTTATTTTCGTAAGTTTAAATCTTAGATGTGATTGGTGAAGGGTCGGCATCATCACATCGCGAAGAACACATGCACAAAGGTCCAAAACAAGAAGCGGCGGCAAAATCCTCCATGTGCTTCCATTTCAATCAAGCACCCCTCCTCCTCTCCTCTCCTCCCCTCCCCTCCCCTCCCCAGTGTTCTCTTTGACCTTGTCCTTTCCCCCCAGGAACGTGCCTTTGTCAGTCGGAATTTGGGATGAGCCATTTATTAAGGTCAATATGTTTATGTTATTGGAGTTGCGTTTTTATATGGATTTTAATGAGCATTTTATCTTAAATTTTAATTAAAAAACTATATTTTATATTTTTTTTTTCAAATCATAAACATAAAAACAACTTCAATATTTGTCATTAGATTTTAAAATTTATTCTTTGACGAACTTATTACTCATAATCTATAATCCAAATATTTCTTTTTAACCCTTTTGGATTTGAATTAGAATGTTGATATTTGTCTCTTTTTTTCTCCTTTTAATTGTATAAATTAATTATTATTTTTGAAGCCTACAGATTGTAGTACATAATATTTGTCATTTTCATTATGTAACCCACCTCACTCCAGTGAGTTTATTGACTAAATTAGTTAATATTCTATTTTGTCTATTTCTAAAAGATATAAATAAATAAATAATTACGTTATCAATACCATAAGAAATGCTTAATTTTAGAGAGGTTCTTTTTGGAATTTTTGTCCTGGGGTGTTAGTGTTATTTCTAAATTGATGAATCAAGTTTTGAACTATCATTTTTTTAAAAAAGTAAATATTATATTTTATATCAATTTGGTTCAGAGTTGGGTGAACATTGAAACTTTGAATAATGACTAAAAACTTTTTTAAAGAATAAATTTTTTTTTTTATATGTGTTTTAAGATGAAAATTCTTGTGGATGCAAAATTCACTTTTGAAAATAAATTTGCAATTTTTTCAAAGTAAATTTTTTTTATTTTTGTTATTACCTATGTTTAACCTCACAAAAAATTAAGAAAAGAAAAAATTAGAAAACAAAATTCTAAAATACAAGAGAACATACATGAAGAAAACCTAGAGGATTGCTCAAGATTAGTGGTGGAGGACCAAGATGACAAGTGGAAAAGTTGGAGGACCAAAACATATAAAATTGGTAATATTGATAACCCAATTCTGATTGATAAAAGGCCTCATTGGTGAAAATCTTTTTATTTAGGTCAAATAAATACAAATTTGAATATATAGATAATGACTCAATAAAAATTTTAAAAGGCTTAATTAATTTTATTGAGGACTTGATTGCAAGAAAAATTGAGTTTTGAAGTCAATTCAGGCTTTAATTGGACGAAATTAAAGTCTGAAGGTCGATTTGCAATTTCAAAAAGTTAATTTGGTCAAATTAAGGGCTTAACTGCATAAATATTGAAGTTTAATGGCAACTAAGGACTTCATTAAAGAAATCAAAAACCAAGGACCAAACTGAAAAAGACGCATGAATGCATGGGTTGAAAATTGATCATATTAAGGGTCAAATTGAAGAAATTAGAAGTTTGTTGATCAATTGAGGGTCAAAATGCATAATTTTATAATCAAGGACTAAAATGTAATAGGCGATCAACTTTGGGGATGACAATTGAGTTTAAAAGGGGTGGGATTGTATGAAATTAAAAGTTTTTGAGATAATTGTTGGTGCAATTAAAAGCAATTAGAAGAAAATGGACTAAATTGTAATTTACCATAATCCTAAATTAAAAACCCTAATTTTTAGGGTTTAGTTTAGACAATGCGTCATTTAGCCACTATGTATATTCTTCTTTAACGATGATGACGTTAGAGTTGCTCTGACGAAACCTTGAAAGTGGGTAATTCAATCATTGATGGTTGTGATACCCATTTTACAAAATCACTAATATTTTTTATGTGTTCACACTTCAAGCCTTCTTAGTGAGTTCTTATTAAAGGTTGGTCACATTTCTCTCAAGATTAAAAAGCAAGAAACAAGTTTCTTGGTCTCCAAGTTTTGAAAAACCACCAAAATCTCCAAAACCAAGTTTGTTGCAAAAACACCATTATAAAACCAACATAAGTACAAAGCTTACAACTGTAAAACATACCCAAAACTCTTCTATTTTGATAAGAGGGCCAAGCATGGTGTTTTGAATTTATTTTTAGTGATACATTGTATTGATCATGTATTTTTTTATTAATACATGAAATGTTGCTTTTCTTTGTTTAATTTTGATCTAAGTTGTTTATTACTATTTACTAGATGTTTAGGAAATGTGCATGGCAGGTATTCGAAATATAGGTCCCTTAATAAGTGTAAAATAAACATATGTTTTTATTCCTCTTACACTATGCTTTTTAATGTATTTTGAACTTATTTGAGTTGATTGGAAGTTATTTTTATGAGTTTGGCATGCAGAAAAGACTTCGTGAATTAATAGTTAAAAGATAAGAAATTCTGCATTTTATGTTTTGGACCTAGCTTGTTGTGACAGTTTGTCCGGATATCGAAATCAGGAGAGTCAAAAGCCCAAATTCATTCACACATCCAGTACTACAACTTTTATAAAGGATTCCAATTTAGATAAAATCATTTTCAAGGCCAAACTCTGGACGCAATCTGGAGGACTAGATGAGTTTCCTACTCTGATCAGGAAACCAACAGTGTCGAGCATCCTACTGCAGCTAAGAGTCTGACATAAAAATGGTAGGCCTTAAGACTCAAGAAAGATGCAGATCAAGCCTCTAACACACCATGAATGAATGAATACAGTTGGGATAGTCGGATATTACAAGAAACCAAGTCAGAAACAAAGTTTAAGTTGCAGTAGAGTTGGAATTACAACAGAATTGTTACAGTAGCAGAATCAGTTTTCAACATAAATTCTGAGAGATTTATCCAACCTTAAAGACCAAATAACGAAGGAACAAATTTAGCATCATGAAGACTCCTAATTAGTCTAAGAATCTTGAAGATTTTGGCAGTAAATAAGGAGGATAAAAAGAGCAGAACACAGCTGAAACAGAGTCGAAAAACATTCATTTCTTCTCTGTTTTTGTCAATTTTCCAGCAACTATGAACTAAACTCTTGAATTCGATTCAAGAGGGACACACAACATGTTATTGATTGTTATTCAAGCTTATTGAATTGTTTTGAGATAGCATGTATGCTTTCTAGTTTCTTTCAATCCGTAATTGTTTTAGGGACTAGAGTAAGAAGCAAAAGAATTAATTTAATTGCTACAACTCTCATCTTGATTTATTAGGGATGAATAAACTAAGTTAAAATTGTCAAGCTTTTGAATGTTTGCTTAGAATAAATGCATAGATTCTATTCCTAAGACTACTGCCGAGTGAAAGAAAATTGCTTTCAATATTACATTCATTTGATGATAAGAAATTGATTAGAAAGTTTTTTCTAATTAATGTACTCGTAATCTCATCGATTTCCCTCAGCTTTAAGGGATATCGAATTTATTTGCTTGACGTGAAGGAATATTTATTTTACTTCGATGATAAACAGATTTATAGGAATGGATGTGTGGACCCTTGAACTGATTTAACGACATCAATTTATTATTTTTAGAATTATTGTTTCTTGAATTTTTCATCCAAATCCCCCATTCTTTCTCATTCAGTATACTGTAAGAAGATTAAACGAAATTTCCCTTGGGTTCGACCTGGTTTTCATGATCACATTACAAATTTATTTTGTTTGTGATAGTTAAGTCATAATTATATTTTGGTGGTTCCGACGACTGACCATCCGCTTACCAGATTCTACAATACTAGGCTTCACAAAAGGATGGAAAACAAAGAGAGGGTTCACCTTAAGACCCACTACCAAAAGGAACTAGAAGACACCAAGAACAATATGACTCAGATGGCTAGCTTACTTAAGCAACTCTTGTGAGCACAATCTAGGAGAGGGACATCGAATTAGCAACCAACCATGTTATCGCCACCAATAACTCATGTTATCCTCGACTCACAAAACTTGGGGGCAAATCCTGCTACTAGATCACAAGGAACAACGAGCATTTCGATGACTCGCCCGATTATGCTTGCTTAAGTACCGGTCGTAATAGATCTAACAATAAAAGGATCCCACAGAGTTGAATCCTTCGATCATCTTGAACAAGATAAATATGCTACTAGGGATGAAATATTGAGGGTTGTTGAGGGATTTGATGTCCATGACCCGGTTAGAGCAGTTGAGCTATACTTAGTGATAGATGTAGTGGTGTCCAAAAAGTTTAGGGTGCCAAAATTTGTCAAGTATACGGGATTGGAATGCCTTAATACGTACTTGAGGTCTTACTACAACAAAATGACATAAGTCATACGCAATGAAAAGTTGCTCATCTATTTCTTCCAAGACAGCCTGATCAGTTCTGTGTTAAACTGGTACATGACCTTGCATAACACAAGGGTAATAAATGGAGTCATCTTGCTTATGCTTTTTTGAAACAATATAAGTTCAATATTGACATTGCTTCAGATTGTACGAGCTTGATGGTGATGAAGAAGAGCAACAAGAAACTGTAATGGAGTACACTCATAAGTGAAAAAAAAAAGGCAATGCATGTACAACCACCTTTGTTAGAGAAATAGATGGTGACTCTATTCGCCAATTCTTTCAAGTCCCTATATTATGAGCTTCTGATGGGTAGCTCCACCTAATATGTTTATGACGTTGTTGTTATTGATAAAAGAATAGAACAAAGGATAAGAGCTGATAGAATATTAGAACCTGCTGAGAAAAAAAAGGTTTACTAGGAAGAAAAATGATGTTGGAGTGAGCAATGTTGAAGGAGGGTATAAAGGTAAGAAGAATTACTAAACCCAAAGCTACCAAAACCAAAGCTACCAGACCTCGTCTTCCCAAATATCTAATATTCAAGTAGTGAGGGGTAAATGGTGTGGGGTTTGGAAGAAAGAAAGAGAAGGTTTTAAGGGTAACAATGAATAGGTTACATGACATGTTAGTACAAGTCGGGTATTTGCCAACAGAAAATTAATCAGGTTCAAGAATGAGCGATAAGTTTTGGAGGTTTCACGAAGCAATGAGACATAACATCGATGAATATGAAGAGTTTCATCAAAAAAGTGATACAAATGATGACTTGTGGTCTATTACAAATAGAGATAGAGGAAAAGGATGATGTTGTATGTATGATAAGTTTCCAAGAAAAGAAAGCAGAGATTTGTAGGCTTCAACATACCGAGAGTGGTCCACCAAAACTCATCCTGACAAGGCCTGCCATTACCTACAATGAGAACTACAATGCATTGCTTCATAATTATAGAAATTCTCCCAAAGTTAAGAGTCCTGCTTCTGTATTTCAGACCAGGATTGACGGATTAACTTAAAGTGACGGGTGTTTTATGCCTCAAGAACTAGAAGGCAACAAAAAGCCAAAGACAAAGAGGTTGTAGATGTCATCAAAGATATGTAAATAAACAAACTCTTGACGAAGAAACCGGAGAATTTCTAAAGTTGATGAAGCACAGTGAGTATAGTGTGGTAGAGTAGCTGGAAAAAAACCTTGTCAGGATATTCTTGATGTCTCTTATCCTGAGTTCCAAGCCCCACCACAATACGCTACAAATAGTGTTGAACGAGGCATATGTGCCCCAACACATGACCTAAAAGACTAAAGTTATATATGATTCACACATTAAAAATTAAAATTAAAATTTTCTTATTAAATAAAAAATTGAACACAATTTTATTATAAAGTTTCTATTTAAGTAAAAATTATTTCTAACCAAATATATTTATAATTGATTTTTCATGTTAAAAATAAAAATACAACTTAAATTAATTTGGAAATATCACATTAAACATAACATTAAATTATAAAGTAACACATGTCAAACCTTCAATAGAGTTGAGCCAAAATGGTAAAAACTAACTTTCGCCGATAACAACATTTTACAGCCTGCAAACCAATGATGTTCTCTCTTTTTATTTCATGTTACATGGTGTTCCACTAGTATGATTGTCCACGAGCTCTACCTATAAATGTTTTTTTTATTGTTATTAAACCTGGTTTAGTTTGTAGGTAAATATGGTAATTTATTAACCTAGCCTTTGAATCAAACTAAATTTTAAATAAAACCAAGTGAAAATTAGTATGTGTGATCCAATTAATTTGACAGATCCACACACGACTTAGTCAACCAGGTTAAAACATGATTTGACTTTAAATAAAATCACAAGAAGATATTGTTTTAATTTTTTTAATATTAAATCAATGATGTTTTAGATTAACCCGAATCAATTTGTCCAACCCATACCCCAAGTCATGGGCCCAAGCAAGTTTAATAATTTAAAAAAAAAATTTATTTTTATTTAATCATATGATAATAAAAATAAATATTTGTCAGAAAGAAAAATAAAATTATGAATGAGAAACATATTTTTATTTCATCAAATTATCTTTTTTATCCATGTGATTTTTTTTATTTTGATAATAAAATGATTTTTTTATTAGCAGTATAGTTTATTGAATAAAAATCAATAGCAATAAAAAATTATTAAAAAAAAACTACAACTATTTGAACTAAAAAATATATATTTTTAATTGAAAACCTAATTTTTCTATTCATGCATGTTTTTGTTTGTTGAGAAACATTGTTTTTTAAGTATACATTATTATGATCATTAAAGTAAATTTTAATTAAAAAAATTATGACTCAGTTACTTTTACGTACCTATATGCAAAAACTATAAGAACAATAAATTTAAGAAAATAATATAAAAAACTCACAATAAAGAATTAAATTTTTTTTTATTCTTATTCAATATTATTTTAAAAATTATGTATTTAAAGCTAATATATAATATATTATCCATAAAACAATCAATAATACCATTATAAAAAAACCCAAATCTTAAAAATAATGACATAATCAATTAATCACTTAAATCACTTGAAAGCCATTCATTTCATTCAATCCTATTTTATTTTGGTACTAGAAAAAAATCAAGCAAAATATGTTGCTTCTATTTATTCGTAAGCATGTAATTTTTTTTATATAATTTATTACAAAAATCTATTGATACATAAATGACATGAATTTAAAAAAAACATAATTTTTTCTATATAAAAAAAATGAGACAAGGTTTTATTAGTCACAGAAAAATATAATCTTTCTTCCAAAGAGAGGGAGTCTAGTCGTTAAAACGAGAGGGTAATATTTTTTAATTTATTTTACTATGAAAAAGTTAATTCTACTAATTTTAAAGTGGAAACCATATTCAATTAGAGTTGAATAATTGAAGCCTTTTTTTTATACGAAACAAAATCTCTTTGCCGTCATCAGATCTTAGAAGCAAATTAATAATATAAAATTAAAATACTATCAATAATTAATGCAAAGATGGTATACTGTCAGCTAAGAGCCAGTGCTGGATGCAGGACTTGGCGGTGGGGGTTAACTTTTCTTTGGAATGGTAGAGACGTGTACTTAAATATATTAATCTCAGAAATATAAAAATAACAACAAAAAACTTCATTTTGAAGGGTGTTTGTTTCTGAGATGGAGGTGGAGTTTTGTGTATAGAACCTAAAAAAAACTAAGAAAAATTTGTGTATAGAACCTAAAAAAAACTAAGAAAAGTAATAAAAATTAGCCTTCATGATTGAGTTTTATACATAAATGAATTATATCTAACCTTAAATTCAACCACAAAAACTAAACCAAACACACTCCGATCATCTCAGAAATCAAGAACAGAACTTTTAACGCAGAGACAAAAACCATGGACTCCATAGAACACAGAACCATTCATGCTAATGGCATTAACATGCATGTGGCAATCAAAGGCTCAGAGAATGCTCCGGTTATTCTGTTTCTCCATGGATTCCCCGAATCATGGTACTCCTGGAGATACCAGATCTTAGCTCTATCCTCACTTGGCTATAGATCTGTGGCACCTGACTTGAGAGGGTATGGTGACACAGACGCCCCAGCTGAGATTACAAGCTACACATGCTTCCATTTGGTTGGTGATTTAATTGGGTTGCTTGATGTTGTGGCACCGAATGAAGATAAAGTTTTTGTTGTGGCACATGATTGGGGTGCTATAATAGCTTGGTATATGTGTTTGTTTAGACCAGATAGAGTTAAAGCTCTGGTTAATACCAGTGTTTTGTTTATTCCGAGGAATCCTAAGAGGAAATTTGTTGAGACTTTGAGGGCTCTTTATGGTGATGATTACTACATGTGCAGATTTCAGGTTTTTTCTTTCATCAGTTCATTTTATTTTATGATTTCAATCATGGGTTCTTTGTGTTTTGCTTGAAGTTGCTTTCTTGTTCAATTAGTGTGAGAATGGAAGATTTTGTTATGCACAGCGCTTTATGATACGAAAGAAATACTTAATAAAATTGCTAAAAAAATTTAGAAAGAAATACTTAATAAAAATATACATCTCTCCCAGTATTTTCCTGATGAGTTTTTTTTTTTTTTTTTCCTTTGCCTTACCGTTTTTATCTTATACCACACTTTTCATTCTTCCAACACAAACTGCTTGATTGTCTTTGCAGGAGCCTGGAGTGATTGAAGCAGAGTATGCAGAGAGAGGCACGGAGAGAGTTCTGAAGGAGTTGTTAACGCACAGAGTTGCAGGACCTCTTTTTTTACCTAAAGGTAAAGGTTTAAATGGAGCCCCGCTGGATGCTCCAATTGTCTTGCCCTCTTGGTTGTCTGAGGAAGATTTCAAGTACTACACCAACAAATTTGAGCAGAAAGGCTTTACTGGAGGATTAAACTATTATCGGAATCTGGATAGGTGTGTTTCCCTTCCAAGTGTTATTTAATGCATTGAGATTTCTCAGCAACGCCGATTTTACCGTGGAAAATCTCCAGTAGTCTGGTGCTGTTTCAGTATTTCAATTCTGTTCTGGTTACTTCCATGGCACTATTGCACATTGATTGGGACAAGGGGCCTTGCATATTTACTTGAGATGCTATTAGAGATTACCTTTCCTTGCATTGAATTGAAGTTCTTATTTCCATGCCGCTATTGTTTATTGATCGGGACAAGGGCCTTGTTTCAGTATGTCAGCTGGCGTTTGAGATGGGGACGTCTGCTTTTTTGTTTCTGATCTGATCTTTTAACAGATTTAATCTCATCTTGTTCCCTTTTTTCCCATGATTGTTCTTGCTTCATTTTTCCTTTTTCTAAATCCTTTTCCATCCCGCATTGCAGGAACTGGGAGCTCACAGCACCATGGACAGGGGCTCAAGTGACAGTACCTGTCAAGTTTATTATTGGTGATGAGGACCTGACCTATAATTCTCTTGGTGGGAAGGATTATATAGACTCAGGCGGGTTCAAGAGAGACGTTCCATTTTTAGAGGAACTAGTCGTAATGGAAGGAGTAGGGCATTTCCTCAATCAAGAGAAGGCGGATGAGATCAATAAGCACATTTATGATTTCTTTCAAAAGTTCTAGTTTGCTTCTTTGTTCTCCTCCTGCTGTCTTTGCTGGAGAGTTAGAGCATGTTCGGCACGGCGGTGCAAAACCATGCCTTAAAATAATGTCTATGTATGCATTTGTTTGTGTAAGAGCTTGCATTTTCTCAAGCATCATCCTGACAAGTCAAGGAACTGGTCCTTGTAATTTTCATATGCCCTCAAATCAAATCCTGCATTGTTTGTTCAAAGCATAATGCACGCTATGATATAAATGTTTCCATGGCCATTCATTTTGTGGATCTTCAGTTTGGAGATTCACACTGCCTCTCCTCATCCTTTCAATATGTAAGCCTTTAAATTGTTGGAAAAACAAATGACAAGAATACAAGAGATATCACTACTCACACATTTTGATGGAATACAATACACTAAACAATGATACTTTCATACTTTTCATTATCAAATCCAGACAATATATATAGACATTATAAAATATCTTTTTCAATCTCCAAAGAACTTAATTAATATTAGACTCTTCAATACTTACTCTAGATTCATAGTACTATTAGATTTATAGTACTACTAGATTCATAGTATTTATAATGTAGATGATTATTCATTGAATTAATTTCAATACAGTTAATCTTGATAAACAAGTTTAATAACTAACATTCTCCCCTCTTAAACTTGTTCCGTCCATCTTCATGATTCCAAGCTTCTTCTGTAAATAACAGAACACATCAATCTTCAATGACTTTGTAAAAATGTCTGCAATTTGTTCATGAGTTTTGACAACTAACTCCACATCGCCCTCTTTTATGTGCTCTCTGATGAAGTGAAATCGAGTATCAATATGTTTTGAACGTTCATGATGAACTGGATTCTTTGCAAGTGCTATAGCAAACTTGTTATCAACAAAGATTCGTGTAGCCTTGCTCTGTTTCTGTTGCAAATCTTCCATCAGTTTCCTTAGCCATATTGCATGACACACACAAGATGCAACAACAATGTATTCTGCTTCACATGTGGATAATACGACAATAGATTGTTTCTTTGATGTCCACGTGAAAGCTGTTTCTCCCATAAAGAATACAAATCCAGTTGTGCTTTTTATGTCTTCCAAGCTTCCCTTGCCCATCCACGTCATCCTTGTAACTGTAATTTCAAGATTCTGCGAAGATGAATAAAACAATCCATAGCTTGCAGTTCTTTTAACATAACGAAGGATCCTCTTTGCTGTCTTCAAATGTGAACTTCTTGGCTTCTCTATATATCTGCTAATCAAGCCAACTCCATACAGAATATCTGGTCTGGTACATGTTAAATAACGCAAGCAACCCACAATACTTTTGTAGTATGTAGGATTAACTAAATCTCCTTCTCCTTCTTTAGTTAACTTGGGTCCATATTCAACTGGATTGTCTGCTGGACAGCAATCTTCCATAGCAAATTTCTTCAAAACTTCTACTGTATACTTTGCTTGTGAAATGAATATTCCATCACTGCACTGCTTCACCTCAATACCAAAAAATAGGCTATGAGACCTAAGTCTGTCATTTCAAATTCCTTCACTATGGATTGCTTGAAGTTTTGAATCATAGTTGGATCATCCCCTGTGAAAAGTATATCATCAACATATAAACAAACAAACATTACTCTGCCTTGTAAACTTTTCTTCACATATAATGCATGCTCATAAGGGCATCTTTTGAATCATTTCTGTGAAAGATAGCCATCAATTCTGGAGTTCCATGCTCTTGGTGCTTATTTAAGCCCATAAAGAGCTTTCTTCAATTTGCAAACCTTCTCTTCTTCTCCTTTTACCACAAAGTCAGCTGGTTGTTCTACATACACTACCTCTTCAAGGTTGTCATTCAAGAATGTTGACTTTACATTCATCTGAAATATCTTCCATCTTTTCTGAGCTGCCAGGGAAATCATCAATCTTACTGTTTCCATTCTTGCTACTGGAGCAAAAACATCTTCATAATGAACTCCATATTGTTGCTTGTACCCCTTTGCTACTAATCTGGCTTTATGTTTTTCAATTTCTCCTTCGCATTCCTCTTTATCTTGAAGATCCATTTTACACCTATTGCATTGTGTCCTTTGGGAAGTGTTGTCAATTCCCATGTATTACTTTTTATGATGGAACTGATCTCCTCCTTCATTGCTTTCTTCCACCTGTCTTCTTGATATGCTTCTTCAAATATAATAGGATCATTTCCTGAAAACGAGCAAAGCATATTAACATCATCAAGATTGATTCTTTTTGTTACATCATAAATCTCTTGTATGCTCTTTGTCTTTCTTGTTGTTAAGCTTGAAGGACCAACATAACTATTAGTTGATGGGGATAGAGCTACCATGATTTCTCCTTCATCTTTCTGAATTTGTTCTTCATCTACAATTAGTTTATGTGGCTGATCTTCAGAATTCCAGCTCCATCCTTACTCTTCATCAAACTTCACATCTCTTGACATGATCACCTTCTTTGTCATTGGATTGTACAATTTGTAACCATGCGAGTTTTCTCCATATCCCAGCAGTATGCATTTCTGACTTTTATCTTTAAGTTTAGTTCTTCTTTCCTCTTGAATTTTGGCATAAGCAACACTACCAAAAATTCTCAAATAATCAACTCTTGGTTTCTTCATGCTCCATGTTTCTTCTGGTGTGATCTTCTGAAGTCTTTTTGTTGTAAATATGTACAACAAATACACAGCACATACAACTGCATCTCCCAAAAACTCTTTTGGACAATTTTTTTCTTTTAGCATACATCTAACCATGTTCATAATAGTTCTATTTTTTCTCTCCGATATGCATTCATTTGTGGAGTCTGTGGCATTGTGAGCTGATGAACAGTAACATTTTCCTTACAATAATCATCAAAATCACGAGAAATATACTCTTCTTCCCTATCTGTTCTTAGGCATTTTAGCTTACCTTCACTTTGTTTTTCTACTAAATTTTTAAACTTCTTAAATTTGCCCAACACTTCTTTCTTTTCTTTTAACATATATACCCATGTCTTTCCACTAAAATCATCAGTAAAAGTGATAAAATACCTGCTTCCTCCTATTGAAGTAGGCGAGATAGGGCCACACACATCTGAATACACCAAGTCAAGAGTCTGAGATGCTCTTGAGCTCTTCTTTGGGAATGGCCTTTTGTGCTGCTTTCCCATTACACACACTTCACACATTTTGCTTGTGTGCTCTAACTTTGGTATTCCAAGAACCATTTTGCTTTTCTCCATCAACATAAGTGATCCACAGTTTAAATTTCCATATCGCAGATGCCACAAATTCATCATGTTAGAGATTTCTGCCTTAAAATATTTTGACAGATATATGCTCAGATCTAGAGGGAACATCTTGTTTCTAGTCATTTTAATTGAAGCAATTGCAACTCTAGACTCATAAAAAATCTTCAGATTCTTGTCTTTCATTTGCACTTCAAAGCCTTTCTCCAGAAACTACCCCAAACTCAGAATGTTGTTCCTCATGTCTGGAACATAAAAAACTTCTGATATGAACTTCTACTCACCATTCTTAAGTTCAATAAGAATTCTACCTTTTCCTTCAACTGGTATTTGAGAAAGATCTCTAAAGGTAATGTTACCTTTATAACTTTCATCGATATCAACAAATGCTTCTTTCATACCACACATATGATTTGATGCTCCTGTATCTAGATACTAGGTGCTGGAGTTGCTGTCATTAAATTTTCCACGGCCAACAATAATGCAGGCTCTTCATAATCAATTTCTTTCTCAAAGAAAGTTGACATTCTTGTCTTCAAATTTTTTGTTGTGAATAATCTGAAGCAAAATGACCATACTCTTTACAATTATAACATTGTACATTTGCATGATTATTCCTCCAATTTGAATATCCTCAATGACTTCTTCCTCTGCTTCTGCCACAGCCTCTGAAATTAAAATTTTGATTTCGTGCTCCATGAGATTCTTGATTTCTGAATAATCTTCCTCCTCTTCCTCTTCTAAGAATGAACCTTCCTCTTTGAAATGCTCCTCTGTCAGATTCATTAACATTCTTCACAGTTAACTTTGTCTGCAATGCTTGTTCAAGAGATCTTCCTTCTCCTCTTCTATCAATTTTCTGTTCATAGATTTGCAGAGATCCCATTAATTCTTCTACTGTTACATCTTCCAAATTCTTTGATTCTTCAATTTCTATGACTACATGATCAAACTTTGAACCCAGAGACTTTAAAATTTTCTCCATCACACGAACATAATCAATTTCACCATTCCTTCTCATCTGGTGAACCACAAAGATTACTTTTGTGAAGTGATCTGAAACTGTCTCATTACTTTCTTTACTCAACTTCTCAAAGTCTCCTCTCAATGCTTGCAACTGTACCCTTTTTGTCTTTTCAACTCCACTATAAGTCTTGTTAAGCATTTCACATGCCTCCTTTGACGTCTTTGTTGGTGCCACCATCTCAAGAGTTGCTTCATCAAGTCCTTGATAAATGGTGAATAACGCCTTATTATCTTTCTTCCTTGATTCTCTCAATGTTTGTTTTTCTGTATTACTCATTGCTGCCTCTTCTCTTGTTGATTCTGGTTCAGTGTAACTATTTTCAACTAACTCCCATAACTCTTGTGATATTAGTAGTGCCTTGTATCGAATACACCACATATCATAGTTTTGTTTGGTAAGACGGGGAATATGAAATTGAGAATTGTTGTTGCTTGGAAGCCATATCTACTCTCAAGCTCTGAAACCACTTTGTTGGAAAAACAATGACAGAACAGAGGAGGGATCACCACTCACACAATTTGGTGGAATACAATACACTAAACAATGGTACTCTCACACTTTTCATTATCAAATCCAGACAATAGATATAGACATTATAAAATGTCTTTTACAATCTTCAAAGAACTTAATTAATATTAGACTTTTCAATACTTACTCTAGATTCATAGTAGTATTAAATTCATAGTATTTATAATGTAGATATTATTCATTGAACTAATTTTAATACACTTAATCTTGATAAATAAGTTTAATAACTAATATAAATCTGTCGAGTCAGCAAGGCTTACTGAAGGAAGATCGCAGCAGGGAAGAAGGTCTGACCATGGACGGACAAGTTTGATCGAAGCATTTTCCCTCATCGGTGCTCATGTGCAGTGAGAGTAGTCAGACATTGCGAGCCATGCCTTTACGAACCACAGGTTGAACTAATGCTTCTCGCCTTTGCATGCTTGTTCTTTAGCGTAATCCACTACTCTGCTATGGTCTATACATGGCTCCACTCAGCGTTTGAAGATACGAGCAACATTTTTGTTCAGGGGTGAGGGTATGCTTGTATTAGGATTTGTACACATGAACACCATTTTTAATTTAAAAGCTTACCTTTCCCTTTCCCAAATAAATTTATTTTTAATATTTGCAAGAATAATCAAGATTTTGCAAGAATAATCAAGATTAGCCATTAGCTCACCTCTACCAGCTTAGTCCAATTCGTGTCCTACAAAGGTAGCCTAACATTAATGTTTGAGATATACAGAGGCCAGCCCTTACATTAATGTTTGAGATATACAGTGGTTGTAGTGTTATGGTAATGATTATTTTTTAAAATATTTTTATTATAAAAGTATATTAAAATAATATATTTTTTATTTTTTAAAATTTATTTTTAATATCAGTATATCAAAACGATCTAAAATCTAAAAAAAAATTAATTTAAAACAAAAAAAATAAGAAGTTTTCAATTTTTTTAAAACGCTTTTAAAATATCAAAACAAACAAGGTATAAAAATTTATAGTTCAAACATTAAAAAAATAAATAAGATAAGAAATGATTATTTCAATTATATAGTTCAGAACCATTGGTCCTTCTCATTAAAAAAAAAAAAAAAAAACAAGTAATGGCTTGAATTTTTATATTTTCTCCATTGTATCTTTTATTTTTCATTTCGTATCCTTAACCTTAATTATCATATCCTTCCATTCTAATTTATCCATATACATAATTAGTAACATAGCTGAGTATTATTAGTCCAAGAGTAACCATCTACAAGCGATATATCACCTGTTTAATTAGAAAAAGAAAAGGAGTGGGTGACATGTGAAAAATATAACATTTATTATCATATTATTTTTTTAATAACATATATTTTTATTATCATATAATTAAATAAATAAATTATTTTACAAAAACAATGATACTAGGCCGGGTCGAGATCATGATCCAAGTCGCTAGTTTGTCAGGATAGGTGGGGTTGATTGAAAATTTAATCATCTAGATATTTTTAAAAAACTACTTCATATAAAATAAATTTTGAATTTATAATTAAAATTTTATTTTCAAATAAATAAGTATATTAACAGTGAAAGCAAACTTTTTATGGTTAAATTATTATTTGGTATGAACCATAGCAAAGCATGGAACAATTACTCTTGTGAAATCTACAACATCAATGTATTAAAATAATTCGTGTTCAATGAACAAGTTTTGTGTGAGAATTTCTGGAAACAAAAGTGTTCATGAAAGAAATGCCATTGCCTAGACTCTCACGATCGAATCTTATGCTTGGTATGAACCATAGCAAAGCATGGAACAAGTTTTGTGTGAGAATTTTCTGAGAACAAGTGTTTCCTACGCAACGTCTCACCAAACTACTTTAAAGTTTAAACTGTCATCTTGCAAAGCCTAAATATAAAAACCCCAACCCACAACTCTGAACACAAGCACAGAAACCATGGCCTCCTCCATAGAACACAGAACCATTAATGTCAATGGCATTAATATTCATGTAGCAATCAAAGGTCCAGAGAAAGCCCCAGTTATTCTCTTCATCCATGGATTCCCTCAACTATGGTATTCCTGGAGACACCAGATTGAGGCTCTATCCTCACTTGGCTACAGAGCTGTGGCACCGGACTTGAGAGGGTATGGTGACACAGATGCGCCAGCTGAGGTTACAAGTTACACCGTTCTCCACGTGGTTGGTGATTTGATTGGGTTGCTTGATGTTGTAGCTCCGAATGAGAGTGTTTTTGTTGTGGGACATGATTGGGGTGCTTTGATAGCTTGGCATTTGTCTTTGTTTAGACCAGACAGAGTTAAAGCTTTGGTTAACTTGAGTGTTTTGTTTAATCCAAGGAATCCCAGTAGGAAAGTTATTGCGACTTTGAAGGCTGTTTATGGTGACGATTATTATATTATCAGATTCCAGGTTTGTTTTATTGTTATTTTAATGATGGGTTCTTGATTTTCAGAATCAAAGTTGCTTTCTTGACTGCATACTGTGTTTTGTGAAGTCAAATTGTAAACTTGTTCTAGCAAATCTTTCGCCTTTTCTGGATTACATGGATTATGTTAGTAGATTTTGTAGGCATGTTTGCTATTTGAAGGGATCATTTGACAGGTATGAAAAGATCAGGCATTTGCAGTTGTTTTTTTGAATTGACCTATCTTTTCTTTTGTTATATGAAGTGTTTGATCATCAAGTTTTAGACTTTTGATTGTTATGCTAATAAATCTCCGACCCTTTATGTAGTATAGGAATTGGATTATCATCTATTTTATATTTTGTTTACTATTTGCAGTGATTATTTGATTGGGATGGATTAGATTGGGCTTTTTGGTAGTAATTAGCTAGTAGCTACAAATTTGACCAGCTGTTCTAGCTGAAATGATTATTTAACAGTATAATTTTAGCTGAAGCTTAAATAATCATTCATGGCATCAGACAACTTTGTTATCTAACTGTTCTTGAGCACACTTGAGAAAGTTTTTAATTTTGGTCTTGTATAGTTTATCATAATTGTCTTCTTATGAAGATGTACAAAACCCATTTTAATTGAGGAACTGCTCGATTGTTTTTGTAGGAGCCCGGAGAGATTGAAGCTGAGTTTGCAGAGATAGGTACAGAGAAAGTTCTCAAGGAATTCTTAACCTACCGCACTCCAGCTCCTATCTTTTTACCTAAAGGCCAAGGGTTTAATGGAAAGCCTCTGGACACTCCAGTTGTCTTACCCTCTTGGTTGTCTGAAGAAGATGTCAAGTACTACACCAGCAAGTTTGAGCAGAAAGGCTTTACTGGAGGATTGAACTATTACCGAAATCTTGACCGGTATGTCTTCCTTCCATGTTTGTTCAGTTTGTTGGTCTTTCCTGGTAATGCAGATTAAAAGTTTCCTGTGGCCTGGAAATTTAGATGTGTCTCCAACCTCTCGTTGCATTTGGGGTTTTCGTTACTTTTACGTCGCTGTTGCGTATTGATCGGGACAGAGGGACTTTATTACCTTCCATGAAGAGATTGAATTGAAATCCATACCCAGGAGTCTTAATATTTCCAAGTGTTTCAGCATGCTATATAGCTCTTGAAATGAAGACCTTTGCTTTTGTTGCTTTCCTGATCGGTGTACAAGTTTTATTTCCTTTTTTCCCCATCATCATTCCTGCTTCATTTTTTTTCCTAATTCCTCTTACCTTCCATGTTGCAGGAACTGGGAACTTACCGCACCATGGACTGGAGCTCAAATAAAAGTTCCAGTCAAGTTTATCGTGGGTGATCAGGACCTCACCTATAATTCTCTCGGTGCCAAGGATTATATAGCCAAGGGCGGGTTCAAAAGAGACGTTCCATTTCTACAGGACCTAGTTGTAATGGAAGGTGTGGGTCATTTTATCAATGAAGAGAAACCTGAAGAGATCAGTAAGCACATTTACGACTTCTTTCAAAAGTCTAGTTCGCTTGCTTGGTTTCCCTCCTGTTGTCTTTGCTGAAGAGATAAAGAATTCAAGTGTGTGCATTCGTATGTTCAAAGCTTGCATGCTCCTGTGGGTTTTTGATTATTTGAATGAGATGTTCTTGTGGTGAGTTACTGTAATGGTTGCTGTAATTTCCATATGCACTCAAAATATCATGTGTGTGATTGTTTCGTGCCCAACATTTAACTGGTGCTTTGAGTAGCCTCGAGGAATTGATTGCTCAAAGAACAAGCATGCTGTGATGTGACATATTTCCTCACAGGGCCATTTCATTCTCTGTATCATTTATTCAGCATTGATTTACTCAGGCTCACCTGTGGAACACTGCACCCATGAAACTCTATGCACTTGCATTTTAGCTTTTTAGGTGCCGAAAATAAAGGCACATTAACTAGAGTGCCTTCAAGTAATTGCAAGGACTTTCATCCATTATTATAAATCCTGAAATCCATAAGGGTAGCTAAACTGCTCAGTTTTTGGATTTATTTTTTAATAGTCACGAGTTCGAGTCCTTTCAGAATCACTAAAGGTTTACGTGGTCATTAACTTTAAAGCCCGTGAGATTTGTCAATGTACGCGCAAGTTGACTCGAACACTTACATTAATAAAAAAAAAAACCAAAAAACCCAAAAGCCGGCATTAAACTAGTGATTTATCAACTCAGGACTAGTTGAGTTTAATGTTTTTGGAAGATGTGATTGTTGAGAATATGATATTTCTATTTAATTTAAAATAAAAATTTTAATTAATGTATTTGTGATCAGTTAAATAGAAAAAAATGTGGAGAATATGAGTAAATTTATCATTTTATCTTTGAAAATTAAATTATATAATTTAATCATAAGATATTTAATTGTTTTTCTTAACGCTGATCACGTTACTCAAGTCTAAAACTAAAACAATAAAGTAAATTCAATAGATAATTTAATTTTATAAAATTATAGCTATCAAGTAGAATAATATATTTATCAACACATTACATAACATATATATTGTGATTTCATAGAAAATTAATATAAACTAGTTACCTAAACTGTGTTATTATTGGAGTAGAAAAAAATAAAACATGCTAGGCAATTTAACATAAAGTTTGGATGCATTTAAGTCAAAAAGTTGAAAGCTGACATCTCAAACTCTGCTTATTTTAGAAGAGAATCACATTTCCAGCGTCCTAGGGCATTTGAGATTCCCAAGAATTCAACCGAACACAAAAATACTTGACCTCCCGAATCACTTTCTCCGTATAATCTTAAATATCCTAGCATCAAACGCCCCTTTACTGATGTTTCGTGCCACTAGATGGGATGTGAGGATGCTCGACAACTTCCAGGCCTTTTGCTTTTCTCAACATTGAAGTGCACATCGATAAGATCTGCACAACAGGGCCAACACCTTGTGGGGTGCCTGCACAAAAAAGGATACAAAGGCAAATTATTCAAGACTTCAAATGACAAGATCCTATATTTGATCACACTAGGAAGACATCTCAAGATTATCTCTAACATTAGCCATTATTAAAATATTTTTATAACTTGACAGAAATAACGATTAAATTAACTAGAGTTAATTATTCCCACCATCCTCTATTTTTAGTGTCATTAGACTCACTACACTGTCCATGTGTTTTGAAAACCATACACTTTTCACCTTTTATTTTTCTTATGATTTTACCTTTTATCCCCTATTAAATTTGTTTTTTTTTTAAGCAAACATGCCAAACTTAAAGCACTTAAACTTGAAATATAACAACCCCAATTATTAAATTAGTTTATCTTTCACATAAAGGATAAACGGAGAAAAAAAAAATTCATTGAGTTCACCGAAATTTCTAACGAAATTTCGGCAGAATCTCCCCTATACCGGGAAGTCCCAAGTTATCGACAATTTACCCTGCACACATTTATAATCACATCCCATCCATAACCACATCTATAATTGGTACAATCAACCATTTCATTCATTCAAGAATAAACTCAGGACAAATCTCGCAAGCTCAATCTCCATCTCATATCACATGCATAAGTTAATAATTAAGAGAACCATTCGTACACCGAAATTTCATATATATATATATATATATATATATATATATATATATATATAAACAATACAATTTAGCATTCTAAACATAAGCTAGTACATTATAATATCTCAAGCATAGATTGATACATTTAATATTTCAAAAACAAAATAATATGAGTATACTCTTCTATAGAGATTACATGTTTACTGCATAACAAAATTACATGAATAATCCCTAAGTTCCTAACTTATAGAAAAAAGGATTAAGGAACCTAAATTCTATTCCTGGCGTGAATGGGAGGGACCTGCAAAACATAAATTTTTCATATAATTAAAAAAATAAGATACAAACAATTTCACGGAAGAAAAATCATACAACACATCTACCTACTTAAGTCATATGCAATTTTATACACCACAACTAGCCCCTTTTAAGGATTAGCAAATTTGTTTCCTTTAACTATGTTTCCCTAAAGTTCATTGTTATTGTCCATTTTCTCCGAAAGAACCCATAAATTAAATCTAGTTTTTCGTTTTCATTTTCCTATTGTTTAACCTTTCATTTTCCCCTTTTCTTTTCCTCATCAATAAGCACCAAAATTTATAGTTCAACAAATAGTTATAACAATTATTAACTAGAGGAGATATAGGTACCGAGTACCTACCTGTTGTAGACGCTCAACTTGCATTCCCCTGTTGCTGCTGCACTCTTCCCGCGGTTCCTCCTAAAACCACAGACACCTATCATTATTCCTTATTAGTCCACATGTCACAACACAACAGCAACAATGGCAATACTATTCATTTCTCTTTTACCATTCTTTTCTTTCTCACCTACATTCCTTATTATTATCCTTTAACATTTTCAACTCATTCGTAGCCCAAGTGGACATCATGAATTCAATTTTGATCATAGTTTATTCCTTTTTGAAGATCAAGACATGATGTTACACACTTTACGAAGGGCAAGAAAATGAATTATACCCTTAATATGGCTAAATTTCGTCGTTTTATCGATTGGCCGAATCTGCTAGCATGGTGATAGCTCGACCTCCCTTCAGATTTTTATTTATATTTGGAGTTCTAGGACTCCAAATTAGGCAGGGTCAGATTTGTTGGAGAGCTAACACTCCCGGCTACAACTTCTATGAAGGGACCCTCCCTGGATTCTATCATCTTCATGTCCGAATTCCCTCAGGAATCAAGGCAATGAACCTGCCCTGTTTTCATCAATGGACAAGTATTTCCAATTTTATCTCCAATCTTACTTCCTCATCAGATACAGCCATGCCTTCACCTTATGCATGGTAACCTGTCTCGTTATGACCTCCCAAGGTCATTTATAATAAGTTAATTAGTTGATTTCTACTTTGGTCGAACCTACCCAAAGGAACAAAGGTTCATCTTCCTTACAAGTTATAATTAGTAACTACATTATAACAACAGATTTCAATTAATTAACAAGGAAGTCATAAGCTCTCCTCCTCTGTTTTTCTTCCCCTCTAGTGGCCGGTCCTTAAATATGTTCTTTCTTCGTCTTTTTTTCCTTCCATTACACCCCTCCACATTCAAGGCCACTACTATCACCCTAATAGGTATAGTTTCAAGAAATTTTGCATTTTCCCTAAATTTTATGTTCAAGAACCCTAATTCTCAATTCAAGAAAATTATGAAACTTCCAATCAAATTGAAGTTAATTTCATAGAAATTGAAATTAGAACTCCTTACTTGGATGAAAACTAAGCTTTACTTCACAAAATTTAAAAAGAATCTTAGCCTTCTTCTCCTTGCATATAGCCGGCCACTCTTGCCCCTCTTTTCTTCACCAATTCTTCACTTTTCTTATTGTTAATTCTCCACCCAAATATGTTTCCTCCACTTAATAATTCCAAGGCTTGTGCGGGTATACTAATTTGGGTGTTTATTCTTAGATTTGATGAAGGAAAAATATAAAATTCTCCCCCCCCTCTATTTGTGAGTTCCTCCATAACACTCGACCAGTGGTATTCTCTTATTTCCCAATGTTTTTTCACCCCAATCCATAATCTTTGTTGTTATCCATTTTTGGGTTCCCACACAAAAATGAAAAATATATATATAAAAAAAAAGATATATATATATATATTCGGAAGAAATCCAAAAAAATAATAGGAGCGAAAAAATGATGCTGAAATGCTGAAAAATAGCCAAAAATTGGTTGAAGAGGTTCAAAAATGCAAAAGGTTGAAATTTGACAGTTTATCGTTAAGTGATGAGAGTCCTGTTGACAAATAAAATTCAATTTTGAAAAAATATATTCAAAATCAGATGTTAATGGACTCAATTAAATTTTATCTAAGATTTAATTGAATTTATGGAGGGTTTGATTGCAAAACAAATTGATTTTTAAGTCAATTTAGACTTTTATTGAAAGAAATTAAAGTTCTGGGGTCCAATTATAATTTTGAAGAGTTGATTTGGTCAAATCAGGGGTTTAATTACATAATTATTGAAGTTTGATGGCCAATTAGGGACTTAATTGACACAATCCGAAACCTAGGACCAAACCAGAAAAGGCACCAAAATTAAGGGATCCAATCTGAAAAATAGCCAAAAATTGGTTGAAGAGGTTCAAAAATGCAAAAGGTTGAAATTTGACAGTTTATCGTTAAGTGATGAGAGTCCTGTTGACAAAGAAAATTCAATTTTAAAAAATATATATTCAAAATCAGATGTTAATGGACTCAATTAAATTTTATCTAAGATTTAATTGAATTTATGGAGGGTTTGATTGCAAAACAAATTGATTTTTAAGTCAATTTAGGCTTTTATTGGAAGAAATTAAAGTTCTGGGGTCCAATTATAATTTTGAAGAGTTGATTTGGTCAAATCAGGGGTTTAATTGCATAATTATTGAAGTTTGATGGCCAATTAGGGATTTAATTGACACAATCCGAAACCTAGGACCAAACCAGAAAAGGCACCAAAATTAAGGGATCCAATTACAAGTTTTTCGGGGGTTTGATTACAAAATTGCGAAAACTTCAATGACCAAATCAGAAGAATCCAAACGACGCCGTTTACATTGAAGCGCTATTCACTGTCTTCAACAGATGTGAGTCTATGACAGTTAAGGCAGGAGACATTAGCAGCGATAATGGAGCCATTTTCAAATCAAGGGGCGCGTATCGCGGCTGACATCCCTCGCCACCGTGATGCACGCCGGCTTACCATAAACGCCTGCGTCCTCTGGCTATAAAAGCATAACACCAGGGGACAAAAAAAAAGGAGAGAAAAGAAACGAGAGAGGAGAGGTGACAGTGAGGAGAAAAAACAGGAGGGAGACAGCTTAGGAGATTGTTAAAAAATTAAGGGAGTGGAGAAATAGTGAGAAAGCATAAGGGAGAGAAAGAGGAAGGAGAAAAAGAAGCAAACCGAACGGAAGCAGAGGACACGGTGAAGCATGAGAACACAGCACCACCATCGTCTTCGTCTTCTCAAAACCAGGAGATTGAAACGCAAAGGAAGGTTGCAGGAAGAGATAGAAACAGAAGAGCAAGGAGAAACCGAGCGGCGGAGCAAAGCTCACAGACAGCAGGGGAGGTCAGCACCACCATCGGTTTCCTTTCTCCAGGTATGCTCATTTCCTTTCTTCGTAAAAATTGATGCATGCTTGTCTATAGAAACAAAAGGAAAACAGAAGACGAAAGAAAAGCTTAAAGATCACCATTTTTGCACCTGGGGTCTTCATCCTTTGCTATCTGCAAAAACGAAGAATGAACAGTGCGAAGGTAATTTAATTACCTTTGCACTGTTCTATGCACGTAAACTTTTACGCGTGCCAGTGACCAGGTTGCTAGGTCCAGCCCAGCAACATAGGCCAGGTTGAAACCAGCCCGATAAAAAAAATTCTTTCCAAAAACATGTGATTTTTTGCAAATATTTTATTGCATTTTGAAATATTGGTTTGTATTTTTATATTGTAAAGATACAAATACAGTATTAAAATACTTGATTTTCGTAAAAATAAAAAAATAAAAAAATAAAAAATAAATAAAATGTTTTGTTTTCATGCATACGGCCAAATCTCTAAAAAAAAATCATATTGTATTTTCATATAACAAAGAAAATTTCAAAAATATGTATTAGTGTGTATTTTGGCTTTAATAACCAGTTTATTAAAGTCACGAGAAGTAGGCCAATATTTTAAAAATTCCAAAAAAATTATTTTGTCTTCTTTTAATATCTGGGGTTACGACCTTATACGTACGACGTATTCTGGATATTAAATTCTTTTGTTGACGTCAGAAAAATTAGGTTTTACCCGATAAGATAAGGATCTCCTTACCGATGATGACTTTTCTTTAACCGTAGACGGACCAACAACTAGAAAACACGACAAGACCTTAGATTTTATCAGACAATAAAACAATGCAGCCTACCTTAGGTAGGGTGTATTTGGGGCGTATTTGGCAATAGATCCACTGATTTTATGAACTACGACAAGCTGTCTGCTTTGGAAGAAAGATTAAGAGCAATTAAGGGTAATGATTGGTTTGATCCCATGCGAGCAGCTGAAGTGTGTTTGGTACCAAACATCATAGTACCTGTTGTTACTCCTTTTTTTTTTTAGCCATACGTGCTAATGGAGATGGTATATATCCCCTTTAAATTGAAGGCAGGAGTTTAGTTCAAGGTTGCTAAGAGATTGACAAAAACAAATGAGAAGGAAATGTTTTTAGAACCATGTTTCAGCTGGCATCTGCTCTCCTTATCCTTCCCCTTTGCTTTCGAAATTGTCAGGATTCTTAAGCTAATTAGGAGTCTTTAAAATGATAAATTCATTTCTTTGTTATCTGGTCTCTAAAGTTGGATAAATCCCTTAGAAGTTGTACTAAAAAACTGATTTTGCTGTTGTCGCAATTTTTTATTCCAACTAAGGCTTTGATTCTGATTTGGTTTTGTGTAATATTCGACCATCCCGGCTATATTCTGTCACTCATGACATGTTGAAGAATTTACTTACACCTTTATTGGGTCCTAGGGCTTGCTATTCATATGGCAGACTCTCAGTCAAAGTAGGATGCTTGGCATCGTCAGTTTTCTGAATTAGATCAAGAGATCCTTTTTGACCAACCAGGTTGCAGCCAGTTTCTGTAATTCAAAATGAATTTATCTCATTCTTAATCCTTCATGAAAGTTGTAGTCCTATACGCGTAGATAAATTTTGGTTTTTGAATTGCTTGATTTCAATATCAGAAGCTCAAAATATCCCCGTTTGAATATCTCAACGTGAAAGTAGAGAATTCTGCCGCGAGCAGGATTCTGACCCGAATTTTGCACTAAAGGCTCTGCTTCCATCATGATTTTGCTGGTCGTTATTCTTAGGTTATACTCTCAGTCATATCGGGACGCTCGACATTTGTTAGTTTTTGAATCAGATCAGGAGACCCCTTTTTTCCAACCAGATTGCTGTCAAATTCTGTTCTTTAAAACGATTTTATCTCATCTTGAATCCTTCATGAAAGTTGTAGTCCTACATGTTTAGATAAATTTGGGGTTTTGAGTCACTTGATTTCTGTTGGTCGTTTTTCTCTTTCTTTCTTTGAAGGTGATTTAGTAGGCCAATTGTTTTTTATTATCTAGTTCAGTTTTGAATATACAGGGGTATAGAGGCATGCTTCCCAGGTTTCTTGCCTCTTGCATGAAACTAGCATGACAACGTCAGAGATTAGGAAAAGATGATAGGCGCTAGACCCGGTTCTTTGTTTGTTTACGTAAGGCTTTGAGTTCAACTTTGTTTTTTTGTGCATGCGGATGGTGGAAATCCAAAAAAATTATAGGAGCAAGAAAAGGATGCTGGAATGCAGAAAAATAGCCAAAAAATGGTTGAAGAGATTCAAAAATGCAAAAGGTTGAAATTTGACAGTTTATCGTTAAGTGATGAGAGTGCTGTTGACAAAGAAAATTCAATTTTGAAAAAAATATATTCAAAATCAGATGTTAATGGACTCAATTAAATTTTATCTAAGATTTAATTGAAATTATGGAGGGTTTGATTGCAATAAAAATTGATTTTTAAGTCAATTTAGGTTTTTATTAAAAAAATTAAAGTTCTGGAGTCCAATTATAATTTTGAAGAGTTGATTTGGCCAAATCAGGGGTTTAATTGCATAATTATTGAAGTTTGATGGCCAATTAGGGACTTAATTGACATAATCCGAAACCAAGGACCAAACCAGAAAAGGCGCCAAAAGTAAGGGATCCAATTACAATTTTGTCAGGGGTTTGATTACAAAATTGCGAAAAATTCAATGACCGTTTACATTGAAGCGCTGTTCACTGTCTTCAACAGTTGTGAGTCTGTGACAGTAAAGGGCAGGAGACGTTAGCAGCAATAATGGAGCCATTTTCAAATCAAGGGGCGCATATCGCGGCTGACATCCCTCGCCACCGTGATGCACGCCGGCTTACCATAAACGCCGGCGTCCTCTCGCTATAAAAGCCAGAGGAGGAGCCGAACACCAAGGGACATAAAAAAAGGAGAGAAAAGAAACGAGAAAGGAGAGGTGACAGCGAGGAGAAAAAACAGGAGGGAGACAGCTTAGGAGATCGTTAAAAAACTGAGGGAGTGGAGAAATAGTGAGAAAGCATAAGGGAGAGAAAGAGGAAGGAGAAAAAGAAGCAAACCGAACGGAAGCAGAGGACACGGTGAAGCAGAGAACACAGCACCACCATCGTCTTCGTCTTCTCAAAACCAGGGGATTGAAACGCAAAGGAAGGTTGCAGGAAGATATAGAAACAGAAGAGCAAGGAGAAACCGAGCGGCGGAGCAAAGCTCACAGACAGCAGGGGAGGTCAGCACCACCATCGGTTTCCTTTCTCCAGGTATGCTCATTTCCTTTCTTCGTAAAAATTGATGCATGCTTGACTAGAGAAACAAAAGGAAAACAGAAGACGAAAGAAAAGCTTAAAGATCGCCATTTTTGCACTCTGTAACCTGGGGTCTTTGTCCTTTGCTATCTGCAAAAAACGAAGAATGAACAGTGCAAAGGTAATTTAATTACCTTTGCACTGTTCTATGCACGCGTAAAATTTTACGCGTGCATGGCTTGCATGGCTTGGGTGGGTTACTGGCTTGGGCAAGTGACCAGGTGGCTGGGTCCAGCCTAGCATAGCAACATGGTTTGGGTTCAACCCAGCCCGAAAACAAAATTCTTAAAAAAATTCTTTTCAAAAACATGTGATTTTTCACAAATATTTTATTGCATTTTGAAATATTAGTTTGTATTTTTATACTGTAAAGATACAAATCCAGTATTAAAATACTTGGTTTTTGTAAAAATAAAATAATAAAAAAAATAAAAAAAAATAAAATGTGTTTGTTTTCATGCATACGACCAAGTCTCTCAAAAAAAAATCATATTGTATTTTCATATAACAAAGAAAATTTTAAAAATATGTATTAGCATGCATTTTGGCTTTAATAACCAGTTTATTAAAGTCATGAGAACTAGGCCAATATTTCAAAATTTTCAAAAAACTTATTTTGTTTTCTTTTAATATCTGGGGTTACGACCTTATACGTATGACGTATTCTGGATATTAAATTCTTTTGTTGACGTCAGAACAGTTAGGTTTTACCCGATAAGATAAGGATCTCCTTACCGAGGATGACTTTTTTTAAACCGTAAACGGACCAACAACTAGAAAACACGACAAGACTTTAGATTTTATCAGACAATAAAACAATGCAGCCTACCTTAGATAGGGCGTATTTGGGGTGCTAATACCTTTTTTTTATGCAACCAGTCCCCGTACCCGATCTCTGAGACCAGTTAGGGTTCCCAGTGACCAAAATAGTAGGTGGCAGCTCCCATTCCATTTTTCCACTAATAAAAGACAAGAATTCCTTGTCTCCCCACATTTGACACATAAATATATTTTTAGACATCAAATAAAATTTTGAGGGTGGATGTTTTCACCGCGACGCCGCACATGTGCAACAATCTTGACTGGCCTAGTCTCGAGTGTCAAATCTTCCCTTACTTCTACGGGAACTGGAGGTAACACTCGAGAAGGATCCACTTCCGCCTTCTGTAATAGTGATACATGGAACACATTATAAATCTTCTCTAGGTGTGCCGGTAGCTTCAAGCGGTAAGCAATCGACCCTATCCTAGCTATCACCTCAAATGGGTCAATGTACCTCAGAGCAAGCTTTCCTTTCATTCCAAACCGAATGATGCTCTTTCATGGTGCCACCTTTAAGAATACTATATCCCCTATTTGGAATCTTAAAGGTCTACTCCGGGTATTTGAATAACGTTTATGTCTATCTTGGGCTTCCTTCATTCTTTGCTTGATCACCCTTACTTTATCAGTTGTTATTTGTACCATTTCAGGACCCAAGAGTTTCCTTTCTCCAATTTCATCCCAGAATATCGGAGTGCAACATTTCCTCCCATAAAGGGTTTCATATGGAGCCATTCCAATAGAAGATTGGTAACTATTATTATACATGAACTCTACCAACGACAACAAATCTTCCCAGTTTCCCTCAAACTCTAGCACAGATGACCTTAGAAGGTCTTCAAGTGTTTGGATGGTCCTTTCATATTGGCTATTTGTCCCGGGGTGGAATGTCATGCTCAGGTTCACCTCGATTCCTAAAGCTTGTTGTAAGCATGGCCATAACCTTGAGGTGAATCTTGGGTCTCGAACTGACACAATTGACAAGGGCACTCCATGTAGTCTAATCACTTCATTCACGTATAATTTGGCCAACTTGTCTACGGGGTCCGTCATTTTGGTGGGCAAGAACAGAGCCGACTTTGTTAGTCAATCTACCACCACCCATATAGCATCATTGCCCTTTTTCCCATTTGGTGATCTGGTTACAAAGTTCATGGCTATATTTTCCCATTTCCATTCCGGAATTGGTAGCGGTTGCAATTCCCCTGCTGGCCTTTGGTGTTCTATCTTCACCCGTTGATATATCCCACATCTTGACACATATTCTGCTATCTCCTTCTTCATATTTGACTACTAGTAATACTCTTTGAGATCCCTATACATCTTGGTGCTCCCGGGATGAGTTGCAAATCGAGATTCATGAGCTTCCTTCAATATTTCACCCTTTAAGGCCTTATTTTCAGGTACGTAAACCCGTTTTCCCATCGCCACCAACCCTCCTAGCAAAACTTGAAGGGATAACTCTTTGCCTTGCTCTATCTTTTCTTTGATTTTTCCTATACCCTCATCCGCTAACTAAGATTCTAGAACTTTATCTCGAAGCACTGATATGATCTTTATATAAGCCAGTGGTGACCCTTCATGACCCACGCTTAACTGTAATCCCATCTTTTTTCAATTCCATCAAGTTCTCTTGTTCTGAAATTTCTGTATCACCCATCACCGCTTTCCCTTTTCAACTCAAGGCGCCCACCACTACATTGACTTTGCTAGGATGGTAGTCAATTATGCAATCGTAGTCCTTTATCAACTCTACCCACCTCCTCTGTTACATGTTTAACTCTTTTTGCGACATTAAATACTTCAAACTCTTATGGTCGGTGAAAATTTGCACTTGTGTTCCATACAAATAATGTCTCCATACTCGTAAGGCAAATAGTATTGTTGCAAGTTCCAGGTTGTGCACCGGATAGTTCACTTCATGTGACTTTAACTGTCTGGAAGCATAGGCTATCACCTTTCCATACTGCATTAACACACATCTCAAACCCCTCCTCGAGGCATCACTATAAACCATGAACCCTTCTATTCCGGAAGGAAGGGCCAAAACAGGGGCTGATGTGAGCCTTGTTTTCAACTCTTGAAAACTCTCCTCGCATTTTTTTGACCAAATAAACCTTACTTCTTTACGAGTCAGCTTGGTCAGAGGTGATTCTATTGTAGAAAACCCTTCGATAAACCTCCTATAATATCCCGCGAGGCCTAAGAAGCTTCGGATTTTGGTCACATTTGTGGGCTTCTCCCACTTTAGAATTGCCTCCACTTTTCCTAGGTCCACACATATTCCCCCCGCTAAAATAACATGACCTTAAAATATCACCTCTTTGAGCTAGAATTCACATTTATCTAGTTTTGCATACAATTTATTTTCTCTCAATTTCTCCAACACTTTTCTCAAATGCTTCTCGTGTTCCAAATAAGAGCTCGAATATACCAGTATATCATCAATAAACACTACCACACATTTATTTAAATAAAGCCGAAACACTCGATTTATTAGGTCCATAAATACCATCGGGGCATTTGTTAACCCAAAAGGCATCACTAAGAATTCATAATGGCCATAACGGGTTCTAAAGGCAGTCTTTTGTATGTCCTGTTCTCTGATTCTTAATTGATGATACCCCAATCTCAGATCTATCTTCGAGAATACTCTCGCACCCTTTAACTGATCAAACAGATCGTCTATCCATGGTAGCGAGTACTTGTTCTTTACCGTCACTTTGTTCAGTTGACGATAATCGATACAAAGCTGGAATGTACCATCCTTTTTCTTTAAAAATAACACTGGGGCTTTCCAAGGTGAATTGCTCGGCCGTATGAACTCTTTGTCCAGCAACTCCTGAAGTTGGATCTTCAGTTCAGCTAGTTCTATATGGGCCATTCTATAAGGGATTGTGTTATAGGGTTGAACCCCGGAAGAGTCTCAATGGAAACCTTAATCTCCCTAATTGGAGGTAGCCCCGGTAACTCCTCCCAAAACACGTCTAAAAATTCTTTTACTGTAAATCCCAAGAAAAACCAAGGCTGGATTAAATTAAAGAAAATAAACTAAACTAAAAAGAAGTGGGGGTAAGAACCAATACATTTAAAGAAAATGGGGCCTAAATGCAAATAAGAATAGTTATAGAGCATAAATACTCCTATTCTCACCAAAAACAGATCTGCAGCTACGTAAAGAAAGAAAAGAGGGAGTTTTTATATCTATTTGTAGAAATTAAGAGAGAAACACCAAAATTTCAAGAACCCATCCCAGATTGAGGGTTATAGGTAATATAAACCCTGGTGGGAAAGGGGTCAACAAGAAAAAAATTGAATAAGAAGAGAAGAGGGGAGGGTGGTTTGTCATTAGAAAGAAAAGGAGGGTTCGAAGCCTTATTCGCATCGGGTAAGATATTCTAAACCTGGTCTTATGAGTCATTTCAAGTCGATTATGAATTGATGCCTGGATGTTAATTTATATATTGAGTTCTTAGACTTGAATTGAGGAAAAAGTAAGAGTTGTTAAAGTAAAGAACTTCATGTGTTGTGTGTAAATGGAAAGGTTGATGAATCTGGACAGTTTCGTCTCTTGACCTTCAAAGAGATTTTTGGGTAGGAGAATGAAGGAATTAGGATCAAGTTCCTTCATAGAAATTGTAGTTTTGGATGTTTATTAATGAGTGATTTTGACTACCTTAGAGGAAGAACTGGGTTCTTCCCAAAACATAGAACTTGTAGCCTCATGTCTTACCTTTCCAACGCCACAAATTTCGCTTCAATCGGAGTTCTATAACTCCAGATATAGTTAACAATCTAAGGAGAGGTCGACAGTAACAGTTCAAAAATGGACAGATAACAGTTGGACAATACTGATCTAAGCGTTTTTTAATGAGCGATTTTGACTATCTTAGAGGCAGAACTAGGTTCTTCCCAAAACATAGAAATTGTAGCCTGATGTCTTACCTTTCCAACGCCATAAATTTCGCTTGAATCGGAGTTCTATAACTCCAGATATAGTTAAAAATCTGAGGAGAGGTCAGACAGTAACAGTTCGAAAATGGACGATAACAGTTGGACAAGAATAACAGTCCAAGTGTTTGTTAATGAGCGATTTTGACTACCTTAGAGGCAGAACTAGGTTCTTCCCAAAACATAGAACTTGTAGCCTCATGTCTTACCTTTCCAACGCCATAAATTTCGCTTGAATCGGAGTTCTATAACTCCAGATATAGTTAAAAATCTGAGGAGAGGTCGACAGTAACAGTTCAAAAACGAGGCGATAATGTTGGACAATGAAAGTCCAAATATAAAGAAAGGAATGATAACTAGGATTGGACAAAGAACGACAGGTAATAATGAGTGAGATGAGAAAAATATAAAGTACTAAGAAATGACTGAAAGAAAGACTTATTGGTTGTTGATATGGTCATTATAAAACATATCCTTGAGTGAGGAAAATTTATGAGATAAACCCGTGATTTGCGGGAGGGACCACGGACGTGGTACAACGAGCAGACAGACGGGGAGCACGAGTAGAGCTTCTATTGCGGGTAGGTGTTTGACACCTATGCTTCCTAGTTAAATTCCATGATTTAATATATTTTGATGTGAAATGTGAATTACTGAATGTATGTGTATTCAAGGTGAAAAGTTGTTATGTGAATTGCCAAGTGATGAAATTATCACTTGAAAAAGGAAAATATTAGAAATGTGATTTGAGGCATAAACTAGCATACATTGAGTGTATGTTAGGATCCCGGTAAGGGGATCACCATGTATTGTCTAGCATACATTGAGTGTATGTTAGGATCCCGGTAAGGGGATCACCTGTATTGGCTAGCATACATTTAGTGTATGCTAGGATCCCGGTAATGGGATCGTCACGAATGGACTAACATACATTTAGTGTATGTTAGGATCCCGGGTAAGGGGATCTCCACGTATTGGCTAACATACATTCGGTGTATGTTAGGATCCCGGTAAGGGGATCACCATGGAATGGCCGACATATATTTAGTGTATGTTAGGATTCCGGGTAAAGGGATCGCCTTATATCGACTCCTATGGGGTGGTGATGACAATAACAGTGAAATTGGTATCGGTAATGTGATAAGCAAAAGTAATCACGTTGATCTTATAAAGTCCGGAATGAAGGTTGATAGTGGCGGAGGGAACGGTTATTAATAGTTTGAATAAGAAAGAGATTTTTTTAAATAATAAAAAAAAACTAGAAAGGAGAAGTAAATGAAATATGAATGCATGTTACCCGTTGAAATTATTAGATATTCATATTGTTATATTTATGGAAATATTCACCTTGCAATAATATGTATTTTGTTTCAGGATCATCGCATGCACGACAAGAGTAGATCCTAGCTTATGTTTCTTTTTTGAAGTCTAGGTTCTAGGAAGTATACCCTTGTATTTTGTAAACATGAAAATGGTTGTATAACTTAATTGTATAATAAATGTTTAAACTTGATTGGATGAATTTAACGTTGTAGTTTATATAACCATATTTCATGTCTATGTATTTATATTTATTTAAATTATCCATCCATAATGATATTTTTGTTATATAATGCATATCATAAATATTATGGTTGATAGGTGCGAGTATAATTGTGGAATTGAAACCTAGGATGATTGGGTCGGGAATTAAGTTATGAGATGCGAACTGTTAGAAGTGTAAACATGCTACATGTCGGTAACTTGGGACCTTCCGGTATAGGGGAGGACTCTATCGAAATTCTGGTAGATGTTAATACGAAGACCATGAATATGTATAAAAAAAAATTTAACTACTCTGTTTTTCTATTGACATGAGATTGTGGTTTTATCCTAGAAATGTGGGATGTTACATTTTGGTATCAGAGCTCAGGTTGCTATTCCGGGGATAGGAATGATTATATGGTTTTGGAATGTGTTTCGGGATGGTGAGAACAAGGCAAGGAGCCGGGCTGATCCATCCCCAATTCGGGGAAGTGGCCGAGTATTCGTAATGAAAGTGATCCGACCGGGATCCCTTGCGTACACCTCCTCTCATATACCCGCATCGGTGTACTCAAAAGGGGGCGAGTTAGTGAGACTTCGAGATGATTCATCGTTCGTCGAGCGGATGTATCCATGCCCGAGGGATCGACAGACAGGGGGGAGATAATATACCTCCACCAATGGCACCGTAGGCCGAATCAAACCTATTTTCGGATCCTACTTTTATGGAACATATAGTGAGAGCGTGGCGGCGGGGAATGGTAGCGGGGGCCTCTAATACGACTCCTAGATCGGGGGGAATAGTCATCATAGTGCAATGGGTGAAGGGTATGAGAGAGATGGGTTGTATGACTTACCTGGGTGAAGAGGATGCTTGAGGTTCTTTGGGCATTGGCGAGGAAAGTGGAAAGAGTTATAAATCGATGCGGGTGCCGGAGGAGCTACGGGTGGATTGTGTGACTCAGCTATTGGTTGAAGGTGCCCACTCTTGGTGGAAGACCATTAGAGAAAGGAGATCAGGGGAGGTATTGAGATGGAGGGATTTTCGTGAAGAGTTTGAGGAGAGGTACTATTCTTGGGAGCATAAGAGGGAGAAAGAACAGGAGTTCTTGGAATTGAAGCGGGGAGATTTGACAGTCTTTGGAGTATGAGAGGAGATTTCGGGATTTAGCGGCTTTTGCCTCCACTTACCTTCCCACGGAGCGCCACGGGGTGGAGAGGTTCCGTGATGGACCGAGGCGGGAATTGAGGATGATATTGATAGCCATGCGGTTTCGGTCGGTACGGGAATTGGTACGTCTTTGCTCGGGGTATGGAGAGGGTAATAAAGGATACCCCGAAGCTAGTGGTCGAGTAGAGTCGAGGCAATGGGAGCTAAGAGGAGAGATTTTGAGTTCATAACTGGGAGACCTCCTCTCCCAAAGAAGGGGAAGAGCGGGCCATCATCAGGACAATTCCAGAGAAGGGGTGGGAGTTTCACCCCAGGAGGGAGCTCAGGAGGATCTAGACAAGTCAATGGAAGAGGAGCTTGGGGAGGACAGTCCTAGACAGGGAGTCAAAACTGCCTGGAGGGTCTACATAGTAAAAGGGACCAAGATATCCGTTTTGTCAGAGGTGTGAGCAGCGACACCCGAGAGATTGCTCTGCGATGCCGGGGAGATGTTATATCTGTAGAAGTGAGGGGCATCGATGGAGAGAGTGCCCGCATGTAGGAAGAGGTTGTTGCTATTATGGGGACACGAGTCACCGAAAGAAGGATTGTCCTTGTAGAACTACCGAGGGAGCCCATGGTCAGAGGATTGAGGTTCAGAGCCGCGAGCAATCGATGACAGTCAATCGTCCTATCGGGCCTACCCGGTCGGGCACGAGTGCTACACGTGGGAGGCTCGAGAAATCGAGGAGGGAGGACTCGGGGTCGGGTATATCACATGACCTACGAGGATGTGGGAGCCGTACCGATGTGGTGGCGGTACTTTACGGTTAGATACAATGCAAGTTTATGTTTTAATTGATCCTGGAGCTAGTCATTCCTTTGTATCTTATAAAATTGTGAATAACTTGCATGTGTTATCTAGTAACTTGGGAGTAGGGGTGACGGTTAGTACACCTTTGGGAGAGAATATACATATTGATGATATTTATAGAGGGGTAAAACTATATATTGGAGGATTAGAGTTGAGGGCAGATCTTATACCGTTAGAGTTATATGATTTTGATGTGATTCTGGGCATGGATTGGTTAAGTAAACATAAGGCACAAGTGGATTGTTTCACCAAGACGGTGACAATCCAAGGAATAGGTGATAAAATAGTAGTGTTTAAAGGGGAAAGAAAGGTAATTCCAAGTTGTGTAATCTCAGTCTTGGTGGCTAGAAAATTACTGAGGAAAGGTTGTTCTGCTTGGTTAGCCCATGTAAGAGAGCTGGAAAAGGGTAGCATAGGTTTGGCTAGTATTCCTGTTGTGAGGGAGTTTCAAGATGTATTCCCAGAAGAGTTGCCTGGATTACCTCCGCTAGAGAAATTGAAGTTTCCATAGAAACTATTCCAGGAGTTTCTCCTATAGCCCGGTCTCCTTATAGGATGGCACCTATGGAATTGGCGGAACCGAAGGTCCAGCTTCGGAATTGTTAGATAAAGGCTTCATCCGGCCTAGTAACTCACCCCGGGAAGCTCCGGTATTGTTTGTAAAGAAGAAGGATGGCACCCTTCGTTTGTGCATTGATTATCGTCAATTGAATAAAGTGACGGTGAAGAACAGGTACCCACTCCCAAGAATAGATGACTTGTTTGATCAGTTGAAGGGTGCTAGGGTATTTTCTAAGATAGATCTGAGATCTGGATATCACCAGTTGAGAATCAAGGAACAAGACATACAAAAGACTGCCTTCCGAACCCGTTATGGGCATTACGAGTTTTCGGTGATGCCATTTGGGTTAACCAATGCTCCGGCCATGTTTATGGACTTGATGAATCGGGTGTTTCGGCCTTACCTGGACCAATATGTGGTTGTATTTATTGACGATATTTTGGTGTATTCAAACTCTCATTTGGAGCATGAACAACATCTAAGGGTTGTGCTACAGACTTTAAGGAAAAATCAATTATATGCAAAGCTGGATAAGTGTGAGTTCGGCTCGAGGAAGTGGTATTTTTGGGCCATGTAATATCCGCGAAGGAATATTTGTAGATCCAAGAAAGGTTGAGGCCGTGTTAAAATGGGAAAGGCCTACCAACGTGACGTAATCCGGAGTTTCTTGGGTCTTCTTTGGATATTACCGAAGGTTTATTGAAGGATTCTCCACCATAGCATCACCTTTAACTAAGCTAACCCGCAAGGAAGTCTCGGTTTGTTTGGTCGGAAGAGTGTGAAGCAAGCTTTCAAGAACTGAAGGAGAGACTCACTTCGCTCCTGTGTTGGCCCTTCCATCGGGGACGAAGGGTTTGTGGTATATAGTGATGCCTCAAAAAGGGGTCTGGGATGTGTATTGATGCAAAATGGACGTGTCATTGCTTATGCATCAAGACAGTTAAAGTCGCATGAGGTGAATTACCCGGTTCATGACCTAGAACTTGCGGTGGTGTTTGCCTTGAGAGTATGGAGACATTATTTATATGGGACACAAGTTCAAATCTTTACAGACCATAAAAGTTTGAAGTATTTGATGTCACGTAAGGAGTTAAACATGCGGCGAGAAGATGGGTAGAGTTAATAAAAGATTACGATTGTGTTATTGATTACCATCCTGGTAAGGCTAATATAGTAGCCGATGCCTTGAGTAAGAAGGGAAAAACAGTGATGAATGATATGGAGCTTAAGGAACAAGAAAATATAGTGGAATTAAAGAAAATGGGCTTGCGGCTAAGTGTAGGGCCCGAAGGATCACCGTTAGCTCGGTTAAAGATCCGATCTCGTGCTTCGAGACGGGGTCTTAGTGGCTCAACAAGCAGATGGGAAAGTAAAAGAGATCAAGGAGAGGGTAAACAAGGGTATAGAGACATCATTTCAATTGTTATCTGATGGGCTAATAGCTATGGGTAGGCGAATTTATTTGCCTGAGGATAAGATTTTGAAAGATGAAGTATTAAGAGAAGCTCATGAATCTCGATTTGCTACTCATCCTAGGAGTACAAAGATGTATAGGGATTTAAAGGAAAACTACTGGTGGCCAAATATGAAAACGGAAATAGCAGAATTTGTGTCGAATTGTGGGATCTGTCAACAAGTAAAGATAGAACACCGTAAACCCACGGGGGAATTACAGTCATTATCAATTCCGGAATGGAAATGGGAGGATATTTCTATGAATTTTGTGACGGGATTACCCAAGGGAAAGAAGGGGAATGATGCCATATGGGTGGTCGTGGATCGACTAACAAAATCTGCTTTGTTTTTGCCAATGAAGAAGACCGATTCGGTGGATAAGTCGGCAAAATTATATGTAAATGAAGTAATTAGACTTCACGGAGTGCCGGTTTCAATTATATCGGATCGGGATCCAAAGTTCACATCAAGATTGTGGCCTAGCTTACAAAGGGCAATGGGGACAAAGTTGAATCCGAGCACAACAGATTTCATCCTCGACGGATGGTCAATCTAAAAGGACCATCCAAACTCTTGAGGATCTCTTGAGGTCATGTGTCTTTGGAGTTTGGAGGGAATTGGGAGGATCTCCTGCCATTGGTGGAGTTTGCTTATAATAATAGCCATCAAACTATTATTGGTATGGCTCCATATGAAGCATTGTATGGGAGGAAATGTCGTACCCCAATTTGTTGGGAGGAAGTAGGAGAAAGGAAGCTTTTGGGACCTGAGATGGTGCAACTGACAACTGACAAGGTGAGGGTGATCAAAAAAAGAATGAAGGAAGCCTAGGATAAACAAAAAAGTTACGCAGATCGCCGAAGAAGGCCGTTGGAATTCCAAGTAGGGGATAAAGTATTTTTGAAGGTGGCTCCTTGGAAAGGCATCATTCGATTTGGAGTAAAAGGGAAATTAGCCCCGAGATGTATTGGCCCTTTTGAGATTAAAGAAAGAATCGGGCCAATTGCATATCAATTAGAATTGCCTGTATATTTGGATAAGATTCACAATGTGTTCCATGTATCATTGCTACGAAAGGCCAAGATAGACACCTCACGGGTATTGCCACAAGTTCCTACGAAGATTAAAGGGGATCTAACCATGAAAACTAAGCCCGTCAAGATCTTAGATCGAGATGAGAAATTGTTGAGGAATAAAAGAGTTCCCTTGGTGAGAGTATTGTGGAGAAGCTCTCAAATAGAAGAAGAAACATGGGAAAGAGAATCGAGATGAAGGAAAAGTTTCCGCACTTATTCTCCGACATAGGTACGTAACTTGAATTTCGAGGACGAAATTTTTATTAGGAGGGGAGATTGTAAATCCCAAGAAAAACCAAGGCTGAATTAAATTAAAGAAAATAAACTAAACTAAAAAGAAGTGGGGGTAAGAACCAATACACTTAAAGAAAATGGGGCCTAAATGCAAATAAGAATAATTATAGAGCATAAATACTTCTATTCTCACCAAAAACAGATCTGCAGCTATGTAAAGAAAGAAAAGAGGGAGTTTTTATATCTATTTGTAGAAATTAAGAGAGAAACACTAAAATTTCAAGAACCCATTCCAGATTGAGGGTTATAGGTAAAATAAACCCTGGTGGGAAAAGGGTCAACAAAAAAAAATTGAATAAGAAGAGAAGAGGGGAGGGTCGGCTGTCATTAAAAAGAAAAGGAGGGTTCGAAGCCTTGATTCGCATCAGGTAAGATATTCTAAACCTAGTCTTATGAGTCATTTCAAGTCGATTATGAATTGATGCCTGGATGTTAATTTATATATTGAGTTCTTAGACTTGAATTGAGGAAAAAGTAAGAGTTGTTAAAGTAAAGAACTTCATATGTTGTGTGTAAATGGAAAGGTTGATGAATCGGACAGGTTTCGTCTCTTGACCTTCAAAGAGATTTTTGGGTAGGAGAATGAAGGAATTAGGATCAAGTTCCTTCATAGAAATTGTAGTTTTGGATGTTTATTAATGAGTGATTTTGACTACCTTAGAGGAAGAACTGGGTTCTTCCCAAAACATAGAACTTGTAGCCTCATGTCTTACCTTTCCAACGCCACAAATTTCGCTTCAATCGGAGTTCTATAACTCCAGATATAGTTAACAATCTAAGGAGAGGTCAGACAGTAACAGTTCAAAAATGGACAGTAACAGTTGGACAGTAACAGTCTAAGCGTTTTTTAATGAGCGATTTTGACTATCTTAGAGGCAGAACTAGGTTCTTCCCAAAACATAGAAATTATAGCCTGATGTCTTACCTTTCCAACGCCATAAATTTCGCTTGAATCGGAGTTCTATAACTCCAGATATAGTTAAAAATCTGAGGAGAGGTCAGACAGTAACAGTTCGAAAATGGACAGTAACAGTTGGACAAGAATGTCCAAGTGTTTGTTAATGAGCGATTTTGACTACCTTAGAGGCAGAACTAGGTTCTTCCCAAAACATAGAACTTGTAGCCTCATGTCTTACCTTTCCAACACCACAAATTTCACTTGAATCGGAGTTCTATAACTCTAGATATAGTTAAAAATCTGAGGAGAGGTCGACAGTAACAGTTCGAAAATGGACGATAACAGTTGGACGATTCTGATCCAAGCATTTGTTAATGAGCAATTTTTACTACCTTAGAGGCAGAACTGGGTTCATCCCAAAACATAGAACTTGTAGCCTCATGTCTTACCTTTCCAACGCCATAAATGTTGCTTGAATCGGAGTTCTATAACTCCAGATATAGTTAAAAATCTGAGGAGAGGTCGACAAGAATAGTTCAAAAATGAGGCGAATAGCTTGGACGGTGAAAGTCCAAATATAAAGAAAGGAATGATAACTAGGATTGGATAAAGAACGATAGTAATAATGAGTGAGATGAGAAAAATATGAAGTACTAAGAAATGACTGAAAGAAAGACTTATTGGTTGTTGATATGGTCATTATAAAACATATCCTTGAGTGAGGAAAATTTATGAGATAAACTTGTGATTTGCAGGAGGGACCACAGACGTGGTGCAACAGCAGCAGCAGGGGAGCACGAGTAGAGCTTCTATTGCAGGTAGGTGTTTGACACCTATGCTTCCTAGTTAAATTCCATGATTTAATATATTTTGATGTGAAATGTGAATTACCGAATGTATGTGTATTCAAGGTGAAAAGTTGTTATGTGAATTGTCAAGTGATGAAATTATCACTGAAAAAGGAAAATATTAGAAATGTGATTTGAGGCATAAACTAGCATACATTGAGTGTATGTTAGGATCCCGGGTAAGGGGATCACCATGTATTGTCTAGCATACATTGAGTGTATGTTAGGATCCCGGTAAGGGGATCACCCCGTATTGGCTAGCATACATTTAGTGTATGTTAGGATCCCGGGTAATGGGATCGTCATGAATGGACTAACATACATTTAGTGTATGTTAGGATCCCAGTAAGGGAATCTCCACGTATTGGCTAACATACATTCAGTGTATGTTAGGATCCCGGGTAAGGGGATCACCATGGAATGGCCAACATACATTTAGTGTATGTTAGGATTCCGGGTAAAGGGATCGCCTTATATCGACTCCTATGGGGTGGTGATGACAATACCGGTGAAATTGGTATCGGTAATGTGATAAGCAAAAGTAATCACGTTGATCTTATAAAGTCCGGAATGAAGGTTGATAGTGGCAGAGGGAACGGTTATTAATAGTTTGAATAAGAAAGAGATTTTTTTAAATAATAAAAAAAAACTAGAAAGGAGAAGTAAATGAAATATGAATGCATGTTACCCTGTTGAAATTATTAGATATTCATATTGTTATATTTATGGAAATATTCACCTTGCAATAATATGTATTTTGTTTCAGGATCATCGCATGCACGACAAGAGTAGATCCTAGCTTATGTTTCCTTTTTGAAGTCTAGGTTCTAGGAAGTATACCCTTGTATTTTGTAAACATGAAAATGGTTGTATAACTTAATTGTATAATAAATGTTTAAACTTGATTGGATGAATTTAACGTTGTAGTTTATATAACCATATTTCATGTCTATGTATTTATATTTATTTAAATTATCCATCCATAATGATATTTTTGTTATATAATGCATATCATAAATATTATGGTTGATAGGTGCGAGTATAATTATGGAATTGAAACCCAGGATGATTGGGTCGGGAATTAAGTTATGAGATGCGAACTGTTAGAAGTGTAAACATGCTACATGTCGGTAACTTGGGACCTTCCGGTATAGGGGAGGACTCTGTCAAAATTCTGGTAGATGTTAATACGAAGACCATGAATATGTATAAAAAAAAAATTAACTACTATGTTTTTCTATTGACATGAGATTGTGGTTTTATCCCATAAATGTGGGATGTTACATTTACAATAGGGATATTTGTTAATTCTATGCTTCCCTTCTTTAATTCTCTTACATGAGACAACCAAGCAGGGCATCCCTTTCTAATCAATTTTCTAGCCGTCATGACCGAGATTATGGAGTTCAGAATCACCCTCCTCTCTCCCTTGAATACTACCCTTTTGCCACTCACATCTTAGAGGTTTACAGTCTTTATGAAACAATCTACTTGTGCCCTATATCTACTCAACCAACCCATTCCTAGAATCAAGTCAAAATCATATAATTCTAAAGGCATGAGGTCCACCCTTAGCTCTACCCCCTCAATGTATAGTATCACTCCCTTGTATATCTCATCAATGTTTATATTTTTCCCCAAAGGTGTACTAACTACCATTCCCACATTCAATCTACTTGGTAACACATTTAAATTACTGATAATTCGATGGGCCACAAAAGAATGACTGGCCCTATGATCAATTAAAGCATAAACTTGTATTAAACCCAATTGTAGTGTACCTGCTACGACATCTGGCATTGCCCCCACATCTTCCTGAGTCATGTGGTATATCTTGCCCCGCGTCCTTTCCTCCTGGAACCTAGGTCGGCCTTTATTGGCACTTGTCCCCGATTGAGTACGTCGTATAGGCTGATCAACTGTCACTAACTATTGCTGGCTTTGGGTAGTCATCTCTTGTCTCTGCACTACTTCAGTGGCTCTATACGGACATTTTCTCTTTCTGTGACCCATTTCCCCACAATGGAAACAACCTCTTCCCAAATACTTGCAGTCCCTCCATTGATGCCTTCCCCTCTACAAACATGGCATCTTTCTAGTGTGGCTGAACAATCATCGGGGTGTTTCTGGTTGCATCTCATGCATAACGAGTAGATATGTCCCCTCTGCTCCATGGACCCCCTATAACACTTGTCCCCTAGCGATGTTACACACTTTACGAAGGGTAAGAAAACAAACTCTACCCTTAATATGGCTAAATTTCGTCGTTTTATCGACTTGGCCGAATCTGCCATAGGGCGACAACTCGACCTCCCTTTAGATTTTTATTCATATCTGGAGTTCTAGGACTCCAAATTAGGCACGATTAGATTTGTTGGAAAGCTAACACTCCCGGATACAACTTCTATGAAGGGACCCTCCCTGGATTCTATCGTTTTCATGTCCGAATTCCCTCAGGAATCAAAGTGACGAACCTGCCCTGTTTTCATCAATGGACAAGTATTTCCAATTTTATCTCTAATCCTACTTCCTCATCAGATACAGCCATGCCTTCACCTTATGCATGGTAACCTATCTCTTTTATGACCTCCCAAGGTCATTTGTACTAAGTTAATTAGTTGATTTCTACTTTGGCCGAACCTACCCAAAGGAACGAAGGTTCCTTTTCCTTACAAGTTCTAATTAGTAACTATATTATAACAGCACATCTCAATTAATTAACAAGGAAGTCATAAGTTCTCCTCCTCTGTTTTTCTTCCCCTCTAGTGGCCGCTCCTTAAATCTGTTCTTTCTTCTTCTTCTTCTTTTTCCTTCCATTGCACCCCTCCACATTCAAGGCCATTACTATCAACCTAATAGGTATAGTTTCAAGAAATTTTGCATTTTTGCCTAAATTTTATGTTCAAGAACCCTAATTCTCAATTCAAGAAAATTATGAAACTTCCAATCAAATTGAAGTTAATTTCATAGAAATTGAAATTAGAACTCCTTACTTGGATGAAATCTAAGCTTTACTTCACAAAATTTAAAAAGAATCTTAGCCTTCTTCTCCTTGCATATAGTCGGCCACTCTTCCCCCTTTTTTCTTCACCAATTCTTCACTTTTCTTCTTGTTAGTTCTCCACCCAAATGTGTTTCCTCCACTTAATAATTTCAAGGCTTATGTGGGTATACTAATTTGGGTATTTACTCTTAGATTTGTTGAAGGAAAAATCTGAAATTCTCCCCCCCTCTTTTTGATGTTATCAGCCGGCCATGGGCCAAAGAAGGAATGGGTATTTATAGTCCCATTTCTTCTTAATTCTATTTTGGCTCCATCTTTCTTCCTTTTTCTTAATTAAGCCTTTTTTTTGTAGTTACATTATTTTGTATTATAACAAAATTTAAATTATTATAAACCCCCCTCTTTTTTATTTTTTCTTTTTTGGTATAATTTGTTCTCGGGTTTCACATGAAAGTTCGTCAAGTTCAAGGTAACATGAGTCTAACAAACATCTCAAATTCAAAAAACTTTGATATTATTAAATTCTAAGGCCTTATACTTGATCGTAGACAATTCTCTATAGTATAAGTGTTAAAGACATAATAAATCATCATACCTTTCCATCTAGAATAATTATTCATATTAAGATAATAATTTCCTTTTGTTTATAGGTGTATATAAGGTCACTTAAATGACCTACCATACTTATTATCTCATTAATGATATGTAAGAGATATTTGCTTCTTATTAATATGTCGAAAATGAAAGACTTTCCAGCTCTCTTTTTCATGGAAACAAAAAGGTTCAGGGGGTATAAATACTCCCTGAACCATTTAGGTAAATGTTTCACAACTTCTTATCTCTTAAGATAAAAATACTTAGATTTTAAAGTATTAACAAACTTAAAACTCAAAAACAAACATCTTATTAAGGCTTTTTTAAATTATTTAATACATTTTCCCTAAAAATACTAACTTTATTATAAGAGGGTCTTTGTGTCTACCCCGATTGTAACTGTTTTTGCAGGTACTCAAAATTTTTATTGTAAGCCTGGAATTTCTTAGATTTAGAAGAAGAAGTTCACATACGTGAACATGTTGATTAACTACTATCTCAAACATTAAATAACTTTTTATTTATATATTTTAGATTTTAAAACATTATCAACTATAAGATTATACAATAATCCTTGTGAGTATAATGAATTGTGGAAAAAATAAGCAAAGTATCTATTTAGTATTAAAAAGAGTAAGTTTGGAAATCATTCATTTCATTCAATCCTATTTTATTTTGGTACTAGAAAAAAATCAAGCAAAATATATTGCTTCTATTTATTCGTAAGCATGTAATTTATTACAAAAATCTATTGATACAAAATGACATGAATTTTAAAAAAAAAATAACATAAGTTTTTCTATATAAAAAAAAATGAGACAAGGTTTTATTAGTCACATAAAAATATAATCTTTCTTCTAAAAGAGGGAGTCTAGTCGTTAAAACGAGAGGGTAATATTTTTTTTAATTTCTTTTACTATGAAAAAGTTAATTCTACTAATTTTAAAGTGGAAACCATATTCAATTAGAGTTGACTAATTGAAGCCTTTTTTTATATGAAACAAAATCTCTTTGCCGTCATCAGATCTTAGAAGATAAGCAAAGGCCATAAATTAAAATACTATCAATAATTAATGCAAAGAAGGTATACTGTCAGCCTTGACCAGGTCAGCTAAGAGCCAGTGCCGGATGCAAGACTCCGGCGGGGTGCGGGTTAACTTTTTCATCGGATCTTAGAAGATAAGCAAATTACCTATATTTCTTTTTTTTTTTATTATCGTGGGTGTCCGGGCCAGCTTGCGCGCACCTCGACTAATCCCACGGCCCTGAGTTAACGACCATGTAAGCCTCCAGTGGCCATCATATGAGCAACATAGGGTTTGAACCTCGAGACCTAAGAGGGAGCAAACCCCTTAGTCCCAAGCTCTTACCACTAGGCCACCACCTAGATGGTTAATTACCTATATTTCTTGTTTGTGTAAGAGCTTGCATTTTCTCAAGCATTATCCTGACGAGTCAAGGAACTGGTCCTTGTAATTTTCATATGCCCTCAAATCAAATCCTGCATTGTTTGCTCAAAGCATAATGCACGCTATGATATAAATCTTTCCACGGCCATTCATTTTGTGGATCGTTCAGTTTGGAGATTCACACTGCCTCTCCTCTTCCTTTCAATATGTAAGCCCTTAAATCTGTCGAGTCAGCGAGAGGCTTACTAAGCAAGATTGCAGCAGGGAAGACGGTTCGACCATGGACGGACAAGTTTGATCGAAGCATTTTCCCTCATCGGCGCTCATGAGCAGTGAGAGTAGTCGGACATTGCGAGCCATGCCTTTAAGAACCACAGGTTGAGCTAATGCTTCTCGCCTCTGCATCCTTGTTCGTGAGCGTAGTCAACTACTCTGTTGTGGAATATATTTTTATTTATTTTTTGTATTTTAAAAGTGTTTTTAAAACATTTTAAATTTTATTTTATTTTATTTTAAATTAATATTTTTTTAGTGTTTTTAAATATTTTAATGCGCTTTGTCATCAAAATTAATTTTTAAAAAATAAAAAATATTATTTTAATATATTTTCAAATAAAAAATAATTTAAAAAATAATAATAACTACACTCTCAAACAAAATATATATATGGGGCTACCCTCGGCGTTTGAAGATACGAGCAATATTTTTGTTCAGGGGTGAGGGTCTGCTTGTATTAGGATTTATTCATATGGACACAGTTTAAAAGCTTACCTTTTCCTTTCCCATAAATAAATTTATATTTATATCTTTATTTTTAATATTTACAAGAATAATCAAGATTAGCAATTGGTTTACCTCTTCCAGCTTAGTCCAATTCGTATCCTTTAAGGGTAGCCTAACAATTAATGTTTGAGATATTCATTAATAGCTATCCAGTTTGAAATTGTAGTAATACTTATTTTTTAAAATATTTTTATTTTAAAAATGTATTAAAATAATATTTTTTTTATTTTTTAAAATTTATTTATAACATTAACACATTAAAATGATATAAAATCATAAAAAATAAATTTAAAACAAATAAAAAAAATAAATTTTTTTAAATATTTTCAACAGCATTTTTAAAATACAAAAAAAAAATAGGCTAAAAAATTCAGCCTCAAGTTCAAACATTAAAAAATGAATAAGATAAGAAATGATTATTTCAATTATATAGCCCAGAACCATTGGTCCTGTTAGAGAATAATATAAATCATATCCTAAAACCTCACTTAACAGCTTAAGTTATTGGATTGAATTGGTTCTTTGACATGGTATCAGAGCCTTGATGATCAAGCGGTCACAAGTTCGAATCTCATCATCCCTATTTATTTTATAAAAATTAAGCACAAGGTAATATGAGTCTCAGACAAGTTTTAAGCCCAAAGGGCTTTCACTTGAGGGGTGTGTTAGAGAATAATATAAATCATATCCTGTAATCTCACCTAACAGTTTAAGCTATTGGGTTGAATTGAATTTTTGACAGGTTCTTCCCATAAAAAAAAAAAAAAACAAGTAATGGCTTCTCAATGGTGGTTGAATTTTTATATTTCCTCCATCATATCTTATATTTTTCATTCGTATCCTAAAATTTTAATTATCAGATCCTTGTATTTTAATTTGTCCATATACATAATTATAGTAACATAGCTGAGTATTATTAGTCCAAGAGTGACCACCTCCATTAATTTTTCTTGCAAAAACCTTTTTAAACCTATGGAGAGTGAATAATAACTGAGAATGGAGAGGGGACCGTTTAGTGAAAGAGTCGATGAACTTTAATGACCTAAAAGCTTCAAATTGTGAGAGCTAGAATTAGTTTTTCCCTCACAATAGATTAGGCACTAAAATCGTATGTGTATTGTTTGGGATTTTTATCGAAAGGGCACCCACGGGTGACTTAATTTGTTCGGGGGGTGTGAGGTTCATTACAAGTTACCTTATCAAAAAAGGGTCGTGAGTTTGGTTAAATCACAAATTAAAAAAAAAAAAAAACACTTTTCCACCGTTCATTTGATAGCGAACCCACGTCAATAATATAAATTTAAAATATTTATTTAAGTCCAACTAAGTCTCAGTTATTATTTATTAATTTATTTGGTTAATTGAGTTTAATTAAATTAATTTTTATTTGATTTGATTTAAAACCTAATTTATGTTATGTATCATGTTAATAACTTGACCCACCAAACTTGATAAAGTTTTATAATACTAGTTAAAAAAAATTCCAATAAAATTTTAATTTTTCTTAAAATGATTTTTGAACATGAGCTTACCCATCATGGATACCCCAATCCATATCCAAATCCAACAACAATTCAAGGAATTATTATTGTTTTGATTATTGTGTCATCCACTTGTACAAAATTATAACAAAAACTAAAACAAGTAGATGTGCGCTACTGTTTATATGAATAATGAAACACTTATTTTATTTTTTCTAGTTTTGATTTTTTTCATAGAACCTTTCTATAGTCTAATTAGCTGAAATTATGGTAGAAATATCACATTAAAAGATAAAAGACTAAAATGTAAAGCATAGAAAAAAATATATGGCTAACTCTAAATTCACAACAATTTTTATTTTGATAAAAAATTTATTTTGTTTATTTTTTAGTTCATGTGTTTGAGAGAGAAGAGAGAAGCTCGTCGAAAAAGAATAGTAGAGAGAGGAAGTTGTTAATTGTCATGATTCTAACAACCAAAATTATCAAGTTTGGTGTCAAAAGGTTCTATTTGATTAGAGGAGATTGATGATGATGGTTTTTCTCTCTAAACATGATGAGATCGATAGATCAAGTTCGGTTTTGATTTTTGAGATTTAGTTGATCTTTTTAGTTATTTTGGGGTATTTTACAATTGTAGGGCAGTTTGTATTAGTTTTGTATGGTATGTTTGATATGTTTTTTGGTGAAAATGAATTGAAATAAGGATTTTAGAGAAAAAACCTTACCGTCGATTTTCTAGTTACTACAGTGGTTGCTAGAGTTTGGGCACCTATTTAATTAAAAAAAAAGGAGAGAATAACCTATGAAAAAAATAATAATAAACAAAGCTCTAGCATGCCTAGGCTTTTTAATTTAACCAAGCTCACATGTCTGAATAGTTTTGTTTTTAATTAATTTGCATTTACATTTTTTTACAATTAATTAATTAATTTAAAATATATTAATTTATTAAACTTTTAAATCAATTAAGAATATATTTTAGATGTTATTTTATTAGATACCATTTATTTTTTATTTTGTTTTTAAATAAGAGTATAACAATATTTTTATAATATTAGCAAGTTTGGTTTACAACTCATCATTATTTTTTTAAAAAAAATCTTATCATATTGTTTTTCTAATAACATATATTTTTATTGTCATATAATTAAAAAAACTGAAAAACAATGTTACTAGACCAAGTCGACACCATAATCCAAGTTACTAGTTTGTCAAGATATGTTAGGTTGGATTAAGCTAATTAAAGATGTTATCGTCTAGATATTTTCAAAAAATCTACTTCATATAAAATAAATTTTGAGTTTATAATTAAAATTTTATTTTAAATAAAAAATATATTAACAATGAATGCAAATTTTTCATGGTTTAAATTGTCTTTTGATACGACCCATAGCAAAGCATGGAACAATTACTCTTGTGAAATCTACAACATCAATGTATTAAAATAATTCTTGTTCAATGAACAAGTTTTGTGTGAGAATTTCTGAAATCAAAGGTGTTCGTGAAAGAAATGCCATTGCCTAGACTCCCACGATCGAATCTTATGTTCGTGGGCCAAAACGAAAGGGACGTGAAGGAAAAAGAAAGGCTGTTAATGCATAGGTGGTCCACTTGTAAGCTTTTGCGTCTATCCAAAATAGAAAGCCTGCAAAATTGTACAAGCATCCGACAACACAACATGGTAGTGTTATATTTAAAAAAAAATCAAGATGTTTTTTTTTTAATATTAAAATGGAGATTTATTGTATCAATTCATGTTTCATAGTATAATTTGTTGAATTTAAATGAGGGCGAAAATGCATAAAAAATAAAGAAAAAAAGAAAGTTACCTCCTTCACTAAGCCAATCCGAGTCAGCTCAGAGCAACTTGATAAACAAACAACTCGTGATATAAGATCAACATAAAAAAAATGAATTTCAAAAGGATAATATCGTAAAAAGACTAAAGTTCAATTAAAAAAATGTTAAAAAAATTGTAAGCCAATTCGAGTTAACTTTATCAACCCGTTTTCAGAATAACTAAATAATAAGAAAAGTGAAAAAAAATTTAAAAAGTTTAAAGACAAATAATTTAATGTGAATTGATGAATTGAAAAAATAAAATAAAATATACAATCTTATGCATTGCATTTGAATTATTAAATTTAAATTAAATAGTCATGATATAGTACATGATAAAAATAGAAATAAATTAACCCTTTTTTATTTCTTATTTTTCTACGTATTTTTATTTCTTATTTTTTCCTAATATAAATCATTCAATTCAAATTGAATTCAACAATTATGATATTTCCCTCAATTGTAAAGCTGATAATTTCATTTAATTACTTGCCATTTAACTTCATTTATATTATCTAATACAAATCATTCAAGGTCAAATTTGAATTAAGAAATAGAAACATATATGATATTTTCTTATTCCAATCAAGAAATCAAGTTAACGTAAATCAGAATTAAAATTTTTCTTAATGCTAGAAAACACGTTGAAAACTCATTAATTTTTTTTTTTTACCATTGAAAAAAAATTAATCCAATTTGCAGTGCGTATATGGGCAAAATCGAAAGAATTTAAAAGGAAAAAAACACACACATAAAGATAAAAGAAAGGCTGTTTTTCCAAAGGAATAATAGCTTGCATCAATCCAAAAGGAAAGCAACGATCTAAATTAAAAGGCCTGACAAAAGAGGGTGAATAAAAAAACTGATTAAATTAAGAAAATTGAAAAAAAAATTAAAAAAATCGAATCGTGAAAAAAAACCGATTAAAATTTTGAAAAAACCGACCGATTCAGTTAGGTTTCGATTTTATAAGCCTGAAACTGAAAAAACTGAACCGAACCGATCCCAAACTAAAAAAACTAAGCCAAACTGCTTTGAACTGGTTTTTATCAAAAAAATCAGAACCAAACTGAACCAAACCAAAACCGATTAATTTTTTTAATAAAATTAAATCAAACCGAAAATGATCAACCCTCTCAAAATATCTCATAATATGGCCCTTTCTTTTTGTCAAGAGAAAACGAAAGGACAAAGTCTACAACATATTTTTTACAATCGTGTTCTTATGTAAATAAAAAAAAATGAATTATATTTTTAATTTATTTGTATTTTTTTAACATACTTGCCTGTAAATTGTTTCCATTAAAATTAACGCTTTGCACATAATGCTTAGTAATCTGTTGACTTAGATTCTCTTTTTAGAGCACGTAAAAAAAAAACACAAATGATACCAAACCGACACATTAAGAAATATGAAAGGACCAAAATGGACTTTTGGACTCTCTCGTGTGTCACGTTCAATTCAATAATGCAATGTTCCTTATCTCTTTTCCTCTCCACTCTCTCTGATCGTCATCCACCAAGAAAAAGCTTGAGACTGATTATACTTCAAGGATTGAGCTATTAAAAAGAAATTTTATCCTTATATTTTTTTTAAAAAATTAGTATTTAAAATAATAATTTATTAAATTATATTCATTGATAAATTTAGAAATTTATTTCCATCTATAAAGTTTAGTGTTTTCATTATCTAAGTACTATTATTGTTCAACATAAAATAAAATTAATATACATGTATACATATTTTAAATGAAAAGATTATAAATATTATAAATATTATATATATATATATATTATATTTTAAAAATACAAATATTCTACTAGCATATGTATATGATATAAATGTATATATTTTGAGTCTAATTTAATAATATTTATTACTCATAGAAAAAAATAAAAAAAAAACCCTACAACTTTTAAGTAAGTATGATCGAGTCTAATTCCCATCATTACTTTAATTTGGTATTTTTAGATTTTACGCATTAATTCATGATTTAGTTTCCTTATTAAATATAATATATTTAGAAAAATAAATAAAATATCAAAATAAAAAAATCATTTTCAATGTAAATCTTATAATTGGAATTCCTAATAATCTTAGGCTCCGTTTATTTGCTGAAAAGTAGTTTCCTTTTGGAAAGTGAATTTCCAGAAAAGTGAATTCTAGAAAAGTGAATTATTTTTTGATGTTTGGTAGTGTAATGGAAAATAAGTTGGAAAGCATTTTCCAGTGTTTGGTTATGTCATGAAAAATAAGTTGGAAAATAACTTATTAATATTTTTTTTAAGTTTATTAAAATAATGAGGAACAAATCTTACAAATTAAAACGTTGAATGAGAATGAAATTGAAAAAAAATATATAATTTTATAAATTATCTCAAATAAAATAAATAATAATCAAAATAATAGAGGTCAAATCTAAAAAATAAAAAAAATTGAAAGATGAAGAAATTAAAATAATAATAATTAACATTTCATAAATTATTTTAAATAAAATAAGTAATAATCAAAATAATGAGGACCAAATTTGATAGATAAAAAATTTCAATTAAAAAATGGTAAGGGAAAAACAAATAACAATTATAAAAATGAGGACCAAAATTAATATAAAATTTAAATTCTAAGGGATGAAGTTGAAAAACAAATATTCAAAATAAAATATATATAGCAATCAAAAGTTTGAAAACCAAATTTGATATAATCAGCAAATAATATGACATTTCTAAATTTTTTACAATTTCTAGATATTCAAAAGTGTTTTTTATTAATCAACTTTTCTAATAATAAATAAATAAATAAAATTTAAAAAATAATTTTCTAAAAACCACTAACAACAAACAGAGCCTACGCATCGTCTCACCAAACTAGTTAAAGTTTAAACTGTCATCTTGCAAAGCCTAAAAAACCCCAACCCACAACTCTGAACACGAGCACAGAAACCATGACCTCCTCCATAGAACACAGAACCATTAATGTCAATGGCATTAATATTCATGTAGCTATCAAAGGTCCAGAGAATGCCCCAGTTATTCTCTTCATCCATGGATTCCCTCAACTATGGTATTCCTGGAGACACCAGATTGAGGCTCTATCCTCACTTGGCTACAGAGCTGTGGCACCGGATTTGAGAGGGTATGGTGACACAGATGCGCCAGCTGAGGTTACAAGTTACACCGTTCTCCATGTGGTTGGTGATTTGATTGGGTTGCTTGATGTTGTTGCTCCGAATCAAGAGAGTGTTTTTGTTGTGGGACATGATTGGGGTGCTTTGATAGCTTGGCATTTGGCTTTGTTTAGACCAGATAGAGTTAAAGCTTTGGTTAACTTGAGTGTTTTGTTTAATCCAAGGAATCCCAGTAGGAAAGTTATTGCGACTTTGAAGGCTGTTTATGGTGACGATTATTATATTATCAGATTCCAGGTTTGTTTTATTGTTATTTTAATGATGGGTTCTTGATTTACAGAATCAAAGTTACTTTCTTGACTGCATACTGTGTTTTGTGATGTCAAATTGTAAACTTGTTCTAGCAAATCTTTCGCCTTTTCTGGATTACATGGATTATGTTAGTAGATTTTGTAGGCATGTTTGCTATTTGAAGGGATCGTTTGACAGGTATGAAAAGATCAGGCATTTGCAGTTGTTTTTTTGAATTGACCTATCTTTTCTTTTGTTATATGAAGTGTTTAATCATCAAGTTTTAGACTTTTGATTGTTATGCTAATAAATCTCCGACCCTTTATGTAGTATAGGAATTGGATTATCATCTATTTTATATTTTGTTTACTATTTGCAGTGATTATTTGATTGGGATGGATTAGATTGGGCTTTTTGGTAGTAATTAGCTAGTAGCTACGAATTTGACCAGCTGTTCTAGCTGAAATGATTATTTAACAGTATAATTTTAGCTGAAGCTTAAATAATCATTCATGGCATCAGACAACTTTGTTATCTAACTGTTCTTGAGCACACTTGAGAAAGTTTTTAATTTTGGTCTTGTATAGTTTATCATAATTGTCTTCTTATGAAGATGTACAAAACCCATTTTAATTGAGGAACTGCTCGATTGTTTTTGTAGGAGCCCGGAGAGATTGAAGCTGAGTTTGCAGAGATAGGTACAGAGAAAGTTCTCAAGGAATTCTTAACCTACCGCACTCCAGCTCCTATCTTTTTACCTAAAGGCCAAGGGTTTAATGGAAAGCCTCTGGACACTCCAGTTGTCTTACCCTCTTGGTTGTCTGAAGAAGATGTCAAGTACTACACCAGCAAGTTTGAGCAGAAAGGCTTTACTGGAGGATTGAACTATTACCGAAAATCTTGACCGGTATGTCTTCCTTCCATGTTTGTTCAGTTTGTTGGTCTTTCCTGGTAATGCAGATTAAAAGTTTCCTGGGGCCTGGAAATTTAGATGTGTCTCCAACCTCTGTTGTATTTTGGGGTTTTCGTTACTTTTACGTCGCTGTTGCGTATTGATCAGGACAGGGGGACTTTATTATCTTTCATTAAGAGATTGAATTGAAATCCATACCCAGGAGTCTTAATATTTCAGCATGCTATATAGCTCTTGAAATGAAGACCTTTGCTTTTGTTGCTTTCCTGATCGGTGTACAAGTTTTATTTCCTTTTTTCCCCATCATCATTCCTGCTTCATTTTTTTTCCCAATTCCTCTTACCTTCCATGTTGCAGGAACTGGGAACTTACCGCACCATGGACTGGAGCTCAAATAAAAGTTCCCGTCAAGTTTATCGTGGGTGATCAGGACCTCACCTATAATTCTCTCGGTGCCAAGGATCATATAGCCAAGGGCGGGTTCAAAAGAGGCATTCCATTTCTACAGGACCTAGTTGTAATGGAAGGTGTGGGTCATTTTATCAATGAAGAGAAACCTGAAGAGATCAGTAAGCACATTTACGACTTCTTTCAAAAGCTCTAGTTCGCTTGCTTGATTTCCCTTCTGTTGTCCTTGCTGAAGAGAAAGAATGCAAGTGTGTGCATTCGATGTTCAAGGCTTGCATGCTCCTGTGGGGTTTTGATTATTTGAATGGGATGCTCTTGTGGTGAGTTACTACTGTAATGGTTGCTGTAATTTCCATATGCGCTCAAAATAAACCATGTGTGTGCTTGTTTCGTGCCCAACATTTGACTGGTGAATTGATTGCTCAATGCACAAGCATGCTGCGATGTGACATATTTCTTCACAGGGCCATTTCATTTTCTGCATCATTTATATATTCAGTATTGCTTCACTCAGGCTCAAGTGTTCGTGGAACACTGCACACATGAAACTCTATGCACTTGCTGGAGGAGCCACGCATTTTAGCTTTTTCAGTGCCGAAAATAAAGGCACAGTAACTAGAGTGCCTTCAAGTAATTGCAAGGAATATTGTTATAAAACCCGGCACAATGAGTTAAACCAGTGATTTATAAACATAGGACCGAGCTCATGGTCGGGTTTGATGTCAGTGATTTATAAACATAGGACCGAGCTCATGGTCGGGTTTGATGTTAAACTAGGTTAAGAGTTGATTTGATCAAGTTCTAATCTAGTCAAAATATATGAGTAATGTTCTATTTAACTTTTCTTTTTTAATTTTTTTTTTAAAACAACTTTGTGTTTAGAAAAAAGATATTTAAGAAGCTTTTACTATTAAATGTTTTTGTAAGATGTGAATGTTGTGAATGTGATATTTCTATTTAGTTGAAAATATAAATTTTAATCAATGTATCTTTATTGTGTTCAGTTAAATAGAAAACAATGTGGAGAATATGAGTAAATCTATCATTTTATCTTTGAAAATTAAACTATATAATTTAATCATAAGATATTTAATTGTCTTTCTTAATGCTTAACACGTTACTCAAGTCTAAAACTAAAACATTATAATAAATTCAATAGTTAATTTAATTTTATATGCTAGGCAATTTAACATAAAGTTTAATTTTATATATTATGATTTCATAGAAAATTAATATAAACTAGTTACCTAAACTGGGTTATTATTGGAGTAGAAAAAAATAAAATATGCTAGGCAATTTAACATAAAGTTTGGGTGCATTTAAGTCAAAAAGTTGAAGCTGACATCTCAAACTCTGCTTATTTTAGAAGAGAATCACATTTCCAGCGTCCTAGGGCATTTGAGATTTTCAAGAATTCAACCAAATATAGAAGTACTTGACCTCTCGAATCACTTTCTCCGTATAATCTTAAATATCCTAGCATCAAACGCCCCCTTACTGATGTTTCGTGCCACTAGATGGGATGTGAGGATGCTCAGCAACTTCCAGGCCTTTTGCGTTTCTCAACATTGAAGTGCACATCGATAAGATCTGTTATACCAGCTGTTATTTTTTGACCTATTTTTACAGGGCCAACACCTTGTGGGGTGCCTGCACAAAAAAAAACGATAAAAAGGCAAATTATTCAAGACTTCAAATGACAAGATCCTATATTTGATCACACTAGGAAGACATCTCAAAAAATTCCCTCAAGAAGGGATGGCCATGAGAAATTATCCAATACTCAGTTGTATGTACCAAAAATCTCTCCTCTCACACTTGCATATGCAGAATAGATCTCATATAAACGTCAGAAGACAAACGCCAAGCCAGAAGGCTGCTAGCAGTGTTCATATAGTCCAACGAAAACTCATTGTAAAATGAAGCGATTCCTTCTCACATGGATTCTGTAAGCTTAAAAGAATGAATCTTAAGATATGGACACTAAGCACCACTTTTCCCAGAAATTATCAGTAAGATGCATAAAAGTAAAACCTCTCAAGTAGAAGGGGGGGGGGGGGGGGATGATTAACACATCTCAAGCATCTTTGATTAGCATTAGACTAAGAGCAAAGGAATCCTCTTACAAAAAACAAAACCACAGAAACAGAAAAAAGTATCCCATGATACCTGTTAATATAACATCTCCTTCAAAGAGTGTCATGATAGAACTGATGTGGCTAATGAGAAATGGGATTTTAAAGATCATATCTTTGGTGGAACCTTTCTGGCGTATTTCTCCATCTACCTACAGTGAAACAGATCCATTTGACCTCTGATGAATCCAAATAACAACATTTGAGAAGGAACCTTCAAAACGGAGCATGCAAAACGATGATTTTGATACCTTCAACCATAGTTCCAAGTTGTCAGGGTCAGGCACATTTGACTTGGAAAGCTGCACAAAGTTTTTGAAGGTTGAGCATGTGATCAAGATCAATGACACACTGATTAACATATTCACAGTAAGGGGAGAAAACCCTAGATAGATGGAAAATCTCGGTATTCCTCCTTTTAGCAAAAAAGAAAATGGCTGCTGGTAAAAACATATATAACTACATGGACACGTTTGATGATTATGAATATCTAAGCTTCAATGAGTGCAGCGTTCACAACTACTACAAATGGGACAGCAACAGTGATTTAAAGGTAACTTGCATAACTTCCTCTTCGCCCCATCTTTCTCAAGTTAGTTGTTAATAACTCACAATTATCGAGTAGGTGTAAGGATCAAACCTCAATATTTGAAAAACAAATGTTCATCAACATGGTTATAATCAGACAGGGAAGCAATAAAAGAGAACGAAGTCCAATTCATTTCTTACAACAGAACTGATAGGTGTGAATGTGTCCTGCCCTTTAGCCACAGTCCACGGGAGCCCTGCAGACTGACAAACAATACAAAGAAAAAGCCATAATGAAGTCAATTTAAAATGCCCATTACTACACTCAACATTAAACGACAGAGATCGAGAGTGCACAGCAACACAATCAACACCTGGAAACATACACTTCTTAAACAACAATCTCACATCCATATATTTTCCAGCATTACACACATAGTCCAACGCAAGCATCCTTGCTTCACATTCACATTCACTTTCGCTACATTCAACAACTTCCTCCCACAAAACACAATTGTGTTCTAATTTCAACATACAATTATACGACGCAAGAAAAAAAATAGTAAAAGAAAGTATGTAATAACATTTTCTTGTTACAATCACTACAGATAAAAACACAATCTTTTTATTTACTTATTTTTACCTTAGCAGTAGCTTGTATTTCCCTAGCAGTCATATCCAATGCAAGCGCATACCCTTAAATAAATAAAAAAATTACTTCTATTTTAAATTTTCAGACAATAAAAATCCAACTTAAAAAAAAAAATATTTACAAGAAAAACATCAACCTCCAACATAATCCATGGCAGTTGATTCAGGCACATCACGAGCTTTCTCGCCAATAACAACAGCAAGCTCGACTTCATGATGCAACGACTCCAACGGTTGTGGAATCTCGATCGTACCTCCGTTTTCCAAATAAGACGACGTCGGTTTCATAAACAACACCGGTTCCTATCCATCGCAGATATTTCAAATTACACACACACACACACACACACACACACATATATATTATTGATTATCGAGTGGTTATTTTGATGATTAGAGAAAAACCTTGGGGACGGCGTTGCCTAGTTCTTTCGCGTGAGCAGCGTAGTTACGGCCAACGGCAACGATCTTGGTTCCTACACGAAGTAGCTTTTGTATGCCTGCTGACGGTGATGCCATTACGATCAAGATCGGTCTTCTCTTTATCGGAGCAATGTCAAACGGCGATCGTCTTGGAGGAGTACACTGGACTTGCGACCTTTTATTGTTGGAGAAAGGAAATGAAAGGGAAGAAGAAGTCAGAAAGTAACTCTCTAGACCCGACATGTCGTTAACACTCAATTAAAAAAATGATATATATATATATATATATATATATATATATATATATATATATATATATATATTGGTTATTTATTTTTTTTTTCATTTTTTTTTTCATGTTTTGTTGATAGGGATTTTGAATTGATAATTTGTTTGATTTTTTTTACGCGGTTACATGGTCTCACAAAAATATCCTAGCTGAGTTGGTGGTTGACTTCATGAAAAAAAAAAAATTATTCTTTAATAAAAATTGAAAATAAGGGACCAATATTAAAAAAAAATAACATATTTTTTTTTATTTTAAAAAAATATGATTTCAACTCAGGTCTCTTTTTTTTATCTTTATTTATCATTTATTTTTTAATTTTATTTTTTAATATTGTGTTGATTAGAATTTGAGGTTGATAATTTGTTCAATTTGCTTTTTATATGTGATTACACGGTCTCAGAAAAATATTCTGGTATCGAGTTGGTGTTTTGATTTTATGAAAAAATGGCAACCATTTTATTTTTTTTAAAAATGTGATTCAACTCTAGTCCTTTTTCTTCTTCTTCTTCTTTTTTTGTTTCCTTTAGTTATCATTTTTTTTTCAATTTTATTCTCAAATGTTGCGATTGGAATTTAAGGTTGATAATTTATTTTGATAATCTATTTTTCTGATCATCTTAATCAAAAACAAAAATCTCAATATCATGTTGGTTCTTGATTTCATAAAAACAAATATAATTTTATTGTTGGAGAAAGATTGAAGTATATCAAATTATAATCCTATATGGATAACCTATATTAGATAGGGAAATTGATGCAAACTAGAATGGAACTCACACGCGTTCCAACACACAAGGGTTTCTTCGATCTGTAATTCCGCAGAAAACATAAAAAAAAGAGATATTTGAGTTAACTACTCAAAGAAGTTTTTGTTTTTATTCCATCTATCCCGTCGCAAAGCGATTACAATCAAATAAATAGAGAAACTGAACTCTTAGACTCCTAATACAACTCCATTAAATCAGGAAATAGTCCTGCATTAACTAGGAAATAAAAGTTGAATGAAGAAACGGAAAGAAAACTAAACTCTTAGAATCCTAAAGCAAACAACCCAGAATTAATTAGGGAAATAAAAGCTAAATGAGGAAACGAGAAGAAAACTCCAATTGTTATGTAAGAAACTTAAGGTGCCCAGTTGTAAAATTTATCACCCAACAAAGTCAAGCCCTTTTGCTTACCACCAAGTCTGCACCATCCTCCCTATGCTGAGAAGAATTCGGCCACGAATTCGGTAAATCTTCATCCTCTAATGACGAGTCCCCGTGAAAAGGAACCAAGTGTTTGACATTGAATACATCTGCTGTGCGAATATGATTAGGCAACTTGAGGCGGTAAGCATTTGAATTAATTTTCTCAACAGTCTCCACTAGACCAATTTTTCGTGCAGACAGTTTATTGTACTCACCTATAGGAAAACGATCCTTGGTTAGCACCGCCCAGACAAAGTCACCCACCTCAAAATCGACAAGACGCCGCTTTCGGTCCGCGTCTAGTTTGAATTTGGCAATAGATTCCAATAAGTTTAGTCGAGTAAGGTTGTGAACGTCCCAGCAGCTGAGTGACAAAATCCTCTCGCTTTGTGATTAACTTTAGTGTTGCTCGGGAGATTAGCCAGGTCAAGTGGATGCCGTGGGAGAAACCCATACACGATTTCAAAAGGGCTGAGATTGGTGCTACGATTAACTGCATGGTTATAAGTAAAATCTGTCTAGCCAAGTTTCTTGTCCCAAGATTTTAACTAACCACCCACTAAACTGCGAAAGAGATTTCCCAATGACCTGTTCACTACCTCGGTTTGCCCATCTGACTGAGGGTGATAAACACTACTGAAATTCAGGTGAGTATTGACCATCTTCCAAAGACTCCGCCAGAAATGGCTTAGGAAACGAGTGTCCCTATCCGATACGATTGACTTTGGTAGCCCATGCAACCGATAAACTTCTCGAAAGAACAACTCAGCCACATTAACAACATCTGTCGTTTTCTTGCACGGGATAAAATGAGCCATTTTTGAAAACTTGTCTACCACCACGAAAATGGAGTCGAATCCCCGTTGTGTACGCGAGAGGCCTAAAACAAAATCCATATTGATGTCGGACCACAGACGTATTGGAATAGAAAGTGGCATATACAAACCGGCATTGGTAGCTCCTCCTTTGGCAACTTGATAGACCCGACATCGCGCAACAAAACGACCAACCTCCTTCCGCAGTGATGGCCAGAAATAGGTCGCAGCCACCAGTAAGTAAGTCCAGTCTCTTCCCACATGCCCTTCTCCGTGCAGTTCTTGTATGATCTTGGTTTGGAGACTACACTCAGGTATGCACAATTGGGTGCCTTTGAAAACAAACTCATCTTGCAGAACAAAGTCACTTTGTTGGTTGTTCTAAATTTTCTCTATCACAGCAGCAAAGAAAGGGTTAAAGGCATACAACTTTTGAAAGGAGTCGAAACCCAATATCTTGACATGCATGTTAACCATCAAATTGTTTCGACGACTGAGGGCATCAGCTACTCGATTCTGTGTACCCGCCTTGTGTTTAATGACAAAAGTGAATTGTTGTAAGTATGCAGCCCAAGATGCATGTCGAGATGAAATCTTATCTTGACTCCCCATGTGTTTGAGGGCATCATGATCAGTGAATAAGACGAACTCCTGAAGAAACAAATAATGTCGCCAATGCCTTACCGCTTGAACCACTGCATAAAATTCAACGTCATAGGTGTTATATCGTAATTTTACCCCTGAGAGTTTCTCACTGAAGAAGGCGACAGGCCTGCAATTTTGGCTCAGAACCACCCTGATTCCTAGCTCTGAGGCATTATAGTATAGCTCAAAAAGATTTGAAAAGTCTGGTAGGACAAGTACTGGGGCGGTGGTTAGTCGTTTCCTGATTTCTTGAAAGGCTATTTCGGCCTCAGGTGTCCATGCAAACTTGCCATTGCTCCTCATACAATCAGTTACTGGGGCCATTATGCCACTGAAGTGGGGAATGAAACGACGATAGAATGAGGCCAACCCGTGGAAGCTTCGGACATCATTCATGGTTTGCGGTTGTAGCCACTGTTTAATGGCTTTGATTTTTGAATCGTCTACCGAGAGCCCTCGGAAGAAATGGTGTAACCCAAGAACAAGACCCGGTCAGCTTAAGAACACACTTTGTTTTTGCTGCGAAAAACTGCTCCTTACATAACACGGTCAAAACTTCCCGAAGATGTTGTAGGTGCATCCTAGGATCAACATTGTAAACTAAAATGTCATCAAAATATACCACCACGCTTTTACCAATGTAGGGCTGCAGGGCTTGATTCATCACTCGCATGAATGTGCTTGGGGCATTAGACAGCCCAAACGGCATGACCATCCACTCAAAAAGTCCTTCTCGAGTCTTGAAGGCTGTTTTCCATTCATCTCCTGGCCGAATACGAATTTGGTGATACTCGCTTTTCAGGTCTAGCTTCGTTAATATTGTGGCCCCACTCAACTGATCCAGCAAGTCATCCAACCACGGGATTGGAAACCTGTAGCGAGCCGTAATTTTATTGATGGCCGTGCTGTCAACACACATTCTCCATGTCCCATCTTTTTTTAGGGCCAGAAGGGCAGGCATCACACAAAGACTAAGACTTTCCTGAATATGCCCTTTTGCTAGCAATTCCTCTACTTGGCGCCGTAACTCTTCATACTCCTTTGGACTCATCCGATAATGTGGCCTGTTGGGCAAGTTGGCACCCGGAACCAGATCAATTTGGTGCCCCTAATAGGGGTAGGTTCTCAGGAAGCTCAGCTGGAAATACATCTCTAAACTCCTGCAATAATGGCTCCACGTTGCCCGGAATAGTGTTATCCTCAACTTCCATTCTTTCGATCAGTACATAAACCACTCCAGATTCCCTAATTTCCGCCTCGAACTTAGCCATTATCAATAAATTGTTGTTTCCTCCTTTTGAAATGCCGCATGTAATTTTCCTTTTTGGTAACACAACCTTGGTTGACTTAAACATGAAAGTGCACGTATTCAAGAACCTATCATACATCACACGTCGGTCGTATAACCGCGGTCTGCCCAATAATAGATGACAAGCGTCCTTGGAGACCACGTCACACCAAACCTGATCCTTGTAGGTTGCACCGATTGAAAAAGACACCAAGCTGCGCTTTGATACTGTAACATCATTCTTTTTATCTAGCCATGTTAGTTTATATGGTCGAGGATGTGATTCTGTTGCCATGTGTATTTTACGAACCACCTCATCGGACACTACATTCTCAAGCTACCTGAATCAATGATGAATCGACAAACCTTCCCGCTAATTGTGCAAGTGGACTGGAATACATTAGTACGCAACCAGTCATCCTCTACCCCGCATGGTGCTAAACAACTGCGTCAGATCATTAACATCGATCTAGTAACCCTCTCTAAACGCTCTTCAATTATCTCTATGTTGCTATAGGTTGTCCCAGGTTTGATACCCATACCTTCCCCTGGGCAATATCCCAAGCACTTCTTGTGAATCATCAATAAGGGACCATGATCTCCCTCTAGTCGCTCCTCCTCATCATAAACTGGTTCTGTCTCAACATCCCCTTCTTGCTCCCTGATGTTTTCTTCGATGTCCAAAAACAATCCCCTTCGCGGTCCTTTCTCACATTCTGCGAATCTGTGTCCTAGTTCTCCGTAATTGAAACAACAAAAACCTGTGGTCAGTGCCGTTGTGTGTGTGGGCACAGTAGGTTTGGTAATAGTAGATGGTGGAATGGTTGCTTGTCCGCTGCTACTTGCACCACCTATACCGGAACCCTCGAAACTCATACTCCTTGGTCGTCCGCTGTTATTGCTTGTACCTGCACCCGAACCTCCAAAATTCATGCCCTCTGTATTTTTGTGCACCTGTTGTTTCTCTAACTGTACTGCTCTCTGGTGGGCATCAGACACACTCAACACATCAAACACAATCTTGGAATTGAATCCGCAGTCCTCCAATATATCGCGCAACTTGCAACTCCTCGTCCTCTGCTATCGCATCTCGCGACACTAACTGGTAGAACTCTATAGTGTAGTCATCAACTGATCGGTTTCCTTGTCTTAGATTTTGTAATTGTTGGTAGAGCGTCCGTGTGTAATTGTATGGTAAAAACGCAGTACGCATGTGTTTTTTCATCTTATCCCAAAGACGTGATCTTTCCTTTCCCCTGTAAAGTCCTTGTTTTCTTCACCTATTGCCACCAAGCCCTAACCCGACCTCTGAGCCTAGTTGCAACCAGGGCCACCCGTCTGTCTTCTAGAACCTGCTTAAATTCCAAAACTTCATCTACCGTATTGATTCAGTCGAGATACTCATCTGCTTGCAAACCACCATGAAACTCTGGTATGTCGATTTTGAGGCCTATCTCCGAACGCCTCGATTCATCATTCATTGGTCTCTTCTGTGTTGGTTGAGGGGTGAATGGATTTTCATCACTTTCGGACTCCTCTTCCACGTCTTGTGGATTTGGATCCCGATGTTGAGCCATCGATGCTGCTAACTGCCGCGTTAACATCTCGACTTGCTGTTGTAATCGTGCCATCTCATCGCGCTCGTAGACTTCATCCAATGGTTGTTCACGAAGGTTCGACAGGTTCGCATGTCTCTTTGGTGCCATAACGACGATAGCTGACCGAGCTCTGATACCAACTTGATGCAGACTAGAACGAAACTCACACGCATTCCAACACACAAGGTTTCTTCAATCTGTAATTCCGCAGAAAACAAAAAAAAGAGAGAGATATTTGAGTTAACTACTCAAAGAAGTTTTTGTTTTTATTCCATCTATCCCGTCACAAAGCGATTACAATCAAATAAATAGAGAAACTGAACTCTTAGACTCCTAAAACAACTCCATTAAATCACGAAACAGTCCTGCATGAACTAGGAAATAAAAGCTGAATGAAGAAACAAAAAGAAAACTAAACTCTTAGACTCCTAAAGCAAACAACCCCAAATTAATTAGGGAAATAAAAACTAAATGAGGAAACAGGAAGAAAACTCTAATTGTTACGTAATAAACTTAAAGTGCCCAGTTGTAAAATTTATGACCCAACAAAGTCAAGCCCTTTTGCTTGCCACCCGGTCTAAATCAGAAATATATGAAATTAAATTCATCAGATAATCATGTGAATTCTAACTTAGCTATACCACTGATAAATTTAACCTATTAAGGACTCTTGTTTTGAGTAGAATGGAACATTTTGTTTATTTATCCAAACTCTCGTAATCAATCGCTTTTTATCGTTAATTGTAATTTCTAGATGTTTTGTCAACCACCTTCTAATTGTTATTTAGGATTCTTTAAACTTTGTTGATTCTACTATTAATAATGGATTTCAGATTATTTTTTTATTTGATAATGAGCAATTGATATTTTTATATCAATAGTAAACATGTGGATGTTTATTTTTTAATGTAATTATCACGTACTAATGAAATCAATTTCACTCAGACTTACAACAAGCAAAATACAAGAATTGTGAGAAAAAGAAGAGAAAATAGATGGTTTTTTACATGTTTGTTATGTATAGACATTATTCTTAAAAATCTCTGTTAGATGTACATTTTGAATTCAACTTGTAAAAATGACAAAATAATTGCGCCAGGTAATTAATTAATAACTCATAGGGAAGGGAAAAAAGAGTTTGCGCAATTATTTTACTGGCAATGATTCCAGCAATTTGACGTTTATAGTAAACGTTGGTGTTAGCTTCAGATAATCAGAAATAGAAAAGATTATACCATCATGCTCTTGATATATATTTTGCCATTGCTTCCGGGATTTAGTCAGAATATCCAGAAATAATTAATGTCCTGTAATTGCTTGGTGCGATACTGGTGGTGAATGTGGCTGGACTATTGAAGAGAAGGAGGAGCCACCTTTCAAGGGGCAGATCATTGCTCCTAAATCCAAGGAAAATAAGCTCTAAAAATGAATGCCTACTTCACCGCTAGCCAAAATTTATCAATGTGAGTTGGACAGCCTATAGAAAGCTTGTGCCTCTACCTGTCTGATTTACTAAAAACATGGTATAAAGAAGGAGGAATGGAAAGAGAGCATGCCGCAGTTACATCGGAGAAGCCTCCTAACGAGGCCTTTTAGTTTGTGGAGAAGGAGAAACATACAAGGGCGGCTATTACAATGAAATATTTGGCAAATGCCCTCCTTATCTTGTGCTTATTAGCAGCCTCTTGTGAGGCAAAGGGTCTGGGACGCCGCGCTCGTGCCGCCATAAGAGCACCTCGCCGGACCGCTCCTAGAAGAGACCCGAATGAAAAGGTCTTCAACGTGTTACAGTATGGAGCAAAACCTGGAGGAAAACAGGACAGTGCATTAGTAAGGACTTTGATATTTTGGATACTATATATGCATGTTCATAATATAGAAGTTCGAAGCTTTTCAAGATGAACATGGAACATTGAAATTGAAGCATGGCAATGGCTGTAATCATCTGTTAAAACAAATCCACATTTGATAAGGGGTTTTAAGCTCTTATAATTTGTGGCGTGTATATCTGAACTTTCCCTTGATTTTTCTCACCAAGAAATTTTGATGAAATTGATTAGATTGTGGGTTTGACCTTCGCAGTCTTTCATCCGAGCATGGAGGGCTGCATGCAATTATAGGGGAACGGCAAGGCTACTTATCCCCATGGGAACCTTCTTGATAGGGGCAACTATCTTCCAGGGGCCATGCCTAGGTCCAGTACCCATTAAGGTTCAAATTGCAGGAACACTGAAAGCTGTTCCAGACCCTAGCATGTACGAAGAAGATTTCTGGATCTTGTTTGAAAACATCAACGGCTTGCTGGTTACTGGTACAGGCACTGTTGATGGCCAAGGCAATGCTGTCTGGAAATACAACGACGGTGGTTCCAGGTTCCCAAGTGTAAGCAACAAAATTATCTTGACATACATGCACTTGCTAATTAGTAATTAGAGAATATGGGATTAATTGCAATTTCATAATGATTCTTCTTTCCTTTTTCTTTTTTTTTTCTTTTTTTTTTTTTGTATTTGTGGCGCAGTCTATAAAATTCAATCATGTAGCCAATGGGATTATAAGACAGATCACCTCTGTTAATCCCATGGGTTTCCACATATCCATCGTTCTGTCCCAGAACATCAGGGCAAAAAATCTTCATATAACAGCTCCTGCGACGAGCCCCAATACCGATGGAATCCATATAAGCCAATCCAGTGTGGTGAAAGTATCCAGAAGTGTTATCAGAACCGGTGATGATTGCGTTGCTATAATTCAAGGAAGCACCGATGTCAGCATTAAAAAGGTTACTTGTGGGCCTGGACATGGCTTCAGGTAAGTCTCTGTTGAAAGTTTCAGGAAACACGTACGATCTTTATTTATTTTATGAATATACTTGGAGGAAGCAATTTTGCTACATATGTTCCTAAGAACCTTTCCTTGTTCATCACTTACATATCCATCCATATATATATATATAACAGTGTTGGTAGCCTTGGCAAGTACCCGGATGAAAAGGACGTGAGAGGAGTCGTCGTGACAAACTGCACACTAAGGAACGCTGACAATGGAGTTAGAATCAAAACATGGGGAGGATCACCACCAAGCCAGGCTTCAAACATTCTTTTCCAGGATATTATCATGGACAACGTTAAACGCCCCATTATTATCGATCAAACCTATGGATCAAAAAGCAACTCGGTTAGTTTCCTTCGACTTAACGATTGTTTTTTAAATTATTTTTTACTTAAAAATACCTTGTCTTAATTATTTTAACAAGGCTGCTTTTATCCTCCACAACTACCTGAGATCAATGAATAGTTTCATCTTGGTATTTTGTTTTTGCAGCCATCAAGGGTAAAGATAAGCGATGTTCGATACATAAATATCAGAGGAACCTCCGCGTCAGCAGTTGCAGTCGATCTCATGTGCAGCAAGACTGTTCCTTGTGAAAAACTCTACTTTTCAAACATCAATTTGAAGTACTATGGGCAAAAAAAGCTGCCTTTCACTTCTACGTGTACGAATGCAAAGGTCAACTATGCTGGCTACCAATTCCCACCACCTTGTCGATAGGTGCTTAATTGTAGTTGAAAAAACTTCATTCTTAATTTCTCTTACATAAGGAGATGGTCCCTTTTTGGATTTACAGAAATTAATATCATCATCTTTCACAAATAATGCTACTTTAATTTGCTTGTCATTGATTGATTGCACACGCACGCTGCAAATCCGCTGTAAACGTTTTGAGATCCTGTGTCAACTGTAAACATCTCAAGGGAAACCACAGGCATGATGGGATTCTTGCAGGGTCTACTGATAACACTGCAATATAATCTTTACCAGAGCTGACAGCGATCAATTCGTCAGTTTATCGTGTTCTTGCTAGCTAGCATTTTTTTTTTTTTTTTTTTGAGAATTTAAGAATGACTGATAAGACTTGCTAATAGACCAGATCATGGAAAAGGTCCAAAGCGGCCAATCTTAAATACAAGCGTTGCAAACTTGTCATGCCATCCATTAACTAATCTCTCTTTAAGTTTATGATCTATGAGCATTCCACAAAACTCATTCAGTTTCGTCCATTTGCAATTTAGAGCTCAAGCATTTTCCGAGTTGGCAGAGAAGATGTCATCGAGTTTTCTTTAATATCATGATTAGGATTAGGATGAGAACTTTTGTAGTTACCTCTCTGGCTCATGCTCTTCTAGCTAGGCCTCCATGTTTCCTATATTGAAATGCAGAAAATCCATAAAAAATTGAATATATCCATAAAAGGAAAAGAAAACAGAAATTAGAATAGACTAGCTCAAGTGGAAGAATTAGGGTGAAAACTTAAAGAGTTGGCTAACAACAAAGGAAATTATAATAAAGGAAAGACTTTAAATCCTGTATATAACATGAAACTAAATCAAGACCCTGACTCATGCTAACACTTTCTCTCAAATTGATCTCTTTGTATCCTTAATGCTCAGCTTGATAAGTGAGTCATTGAAAACTTGACTTGAGACTGCTTTTGCTATGATGCCTGCAAGTTGGTTTGTAGTTTTTATATGCTGAATGTTATTAATTTTTATTTTCCAACTTCTTGTAAATAAAATAATGATTAATTTTCATGTGCTTAATTTAATCATGTTGAACTGGATTTTTAATAATCTTAATCACTTATTGGTTGTCACAATATAACTTCATAATAGAATTAGATAGATAACCTAGTTGCTTCATTACACATTTTAGCCATATTAACTCACAAACACCCTTAACCATTATCCTATATTCAAGATTCACACTAGATAAAGTCAGCACCTTTTGTATTTTAGTCTTTTAAGTAACCTCTAATAGAAGTAAGATATCATGACATATATCGTAACCCAATTCTGGGTTATTCCCTAAAATTCATTTTTTTTCAAAATAAAAATTAAAAAAATAAAATAAAAGCTGGGAACGTGGAGAAAGCAGGCCGGGAAATCAAGTTGCAATTTTTGGAGGAAATTCAAGGTCTAATTGTACCCCATTACGCCCAAAAATAGAAAAAAAAATACAAATTCAAGGTAAAATTAAATGATTATTGGACGAATTTGCATAAAAATTAAGTCCAATGACATAATTAAATTTTTAATAGGCCAATTTATTTAATCATGGGCCAAATTAAATTTGAATTATGTTTAAGAATTAATTTGGGTCCAATTGAAGGATTTAATTAAGTGTAAGGACTTAATTATACTTTAAATGAGTCAAATTAATTTTATTTGGGGCTTAATTGATGAAACATTAAGTTTGGGAGCCTAATTTGGGCTTAATTGAGAAGATTGGAATTTTAGAAGATCAAATTTAATTTTTACCATGTTAATTGATTGAAATTAGGGGCCAAATTGCAAGAAAATTAGGGGTTAAATTGAAGAAATTGACAAACAAGGACCAATCTCGCAAAAGGCGCCGACTTTAGGGGCTTAATTGACAAAAACCGGGGGTGAAATTAAAGAAATTGAAAGTTTAATGGTTAATTAGGGGTTAAATTGACAAAATCCGAGACCAAGGACTATATTGTAAAAGGCGCGTAACTTCGGGGCTCCAATTGAAGTTCATCAGGGACTTAATTGCATTAAATCCAAAGTTTAGGGTCAATTAGGAGTTCAATTGAAAGAAATTGAAAGATGGGGGACTCAATTGAAAATCTGTTAAAATCCCTAATTCAGTCCAAAATGGCGCCGTTTTGCATAGAAAAAAAAAAGAAGACCAGACGACGCGTCCTCTGGTCACTATTCATTATCTTCCCCGTTTTACCCGAAAGAAACAGCGTGAAAGCCTACTTTGCAGGTGCATTTAATGCTTGATTTTTCCATCAAATCGAACAAAACTTGCATGAAACGGATCCCCTGCAGTTCCTCTACAATCCTATGTGAACGTTTCAGGATGAGTGACAACACGATGACACCGGCGACAGCATGAAGAGGTCAACTCATACAGCCTTTTCCTGCAGATTTGACAACTCAAGGAGGCTACTTTGAACCAATGGTTGGGATCCTTACCAAACAAATCAAGGGTTGAAATTTTACCCCGGTGTAGACGAGATTACCCTCTTCCACCGGCTATAAATAGAGTCTCTGTTGATGGCCTGAGGGAGGAGAAAATCGGGTCCAAAATAAGCTAAAAAACCAGCTTTTCCGGTTTCTGCACTGTCCTCTCTCTTCTTTTTCTCTCCGTTGTGGCCTTCAGCCACCACCACCCTCATCACCGGTCTTCCCACCATCAGCTCCACCATAGGAAGCCACCACAACCACCAAGCAGCCACCGAGACTCTCTCTCTCTCTTCTCCTACCATCTTTTCTCTCTCCTCTGCAAACTTCTCCCTGCAAAGTAGTAACTCCGGCGGGCAAGCTCTCCATCAACGCCGCCACCAACCTCTTGTCAGCCACCTAGACAACGACTCCTTCTCCTCCGCCAGGTTGCCTTCCATCTTTCCCCCACAATCTGCAACTGTGTTGTTGCATGCAGAACGTGAACAGTAAGTTCACATTCTGCAAAATAATTAACCTTTGGGATGGGCCGGACCCGTTCCAGCCCAAACCAAATGTGTAGGCCGGGTCCGGCCCACCCCAAAAAAGAGAAAGTCATTTTCTGGGTTTCTCCTGGCCCAGCCCGGCCCACCTGTTTTAATAATATTTAATTAATATATAATATTATATTATATATTTCCTTTATTAAAAAAAAACAAAAACAAAAAAAATCTAAAAAATTTCAAAAATCATTTCAAAAAAATTGTGATTTTCTCAAATATTGTTCTACCAATTTTGCATAATATCGGGTTGTATATTTACACTGTAAAATACAAATCTGGTATTAAAATACCTGGTTTTCTCCGAAATATTTCAAAAAAAAATAAAAAAATTTCAAACATTTTCAAAGAGAAAAAAATATTTTGTTGCATACGGCCAAATTCTAAAATTTTTCCAAGCATATTTTTCAATAAAAAACAAAAATTGCATCTTTCTCATGTTTTGAAAAAAAAAAAAAAATGGATATCATAACCAGTTTATGATTATCCATTAGAATTTGGCCAACATGTCAAAAACCTTTTTTCAATCTTTTTAGGGTTTAGATGTAGACTTTAGTATTTGTGGGGTGTAAAATTACACGATAAAGTACACCCTCATGTATTAAAGATACAAGGTGTAAATAAATGCGATGCTAAAATTCAGACTTTAGAACGGTTAGGATTTAACCCGATAAGGTAGAGACTTTCTCATGAAGAGAGATCTGCTTTCAGCCTTAGAAAAGACCAACGAATAGAAACCCGATTTAGGGAAAAAAAAAACAATCAAACAACAATGCAGCTTACCTTAGGTAGGGTGTACTGGGGGTGATGCGTCTTCCCTTTGCACAACCAGTCCCTTACTCAGACTCTCGCAGACTATAGGTTCCTAGTGACCATAATACTAGGTGGCGACTCCTGACATTAATCATAATTTTATGATTAAATCCAAAACCCTTTCCAACACACAACACCCTTCATCAGGAGGCACGACATAGAGCCTCTGCCGTCGCCATACGACGTCGCGCCATCGGCTCATGCCCCCGCGACAACATAGTTCGTTGCCTTTCCCCTTTAGCACCCCAATTCGAGCAGTATACCTAGAAATTCTAGCATGTTGCTGTAACGAGAACATTAACTATTTTTCTAGTGCAAACATCAAGTACCATAGAATTCTCATTATAGCATTCATATGAATTTATCTAGGATTTTGAATAAATTGCTCTCGTCACACTTACATCATATGTGTTAGGACTGTTGATCTCTTAATTGTTTGAAGATGGAACACAATAATTTAATATGATTCGAAAACTTGTTTACATCCACAGAATAACCAATTATATAGGGAGAGAACAACATCTTGCAATCAATGGAGAAGGAGAAACATCAACTTTACTTAACTCCCAATCTCACACATTTTCTCTCTGTGCAATGTTGTAATTGCAGCCACTACTGTTGCCTTCTAGAAAATCTCTTTACCTCTACTTTCTCCTAATAATTGGCTCTTTGTCTCTCATTTGCTCTCTTCATTTGGGTTTATTTATAGGCTAAAATGACACCATTCTAACTTATTATAGCAACTTCAGCTACAACTTTCTTGGACTTCAACATGGAGTGAAATTGAACTTCAACATTAGTGGTTGCCAAACCTGCTAACCATAGATGGTGTTGTTTAAAGCTTCTTCCAACTCATTTTTGGTGCAACTTTTATTGACTCTCCCCAGCCTTTTTTTTTTTGGATTTAGAGAGATTCCATTGCATATGAATGTCAATAACCAAAAAACGACCCCCTTTGTCGTTCATGTAGGTAATCATCCTCTTTACTACTTCAACACATGTTTGTATCTTGCATCTCTTCTAAACATACCATCATGAGAGTGTCTTATCCAAATTTACATGTACTTGTAAAACGATTCCATCACTAAAATCACCAAACCAAAAGATCATTACAACCTGACAGCCTACCACGCCACATCTAAAAAGTGTTCATGCTTGTTTCTAGAACATATTACATTACCTCATCGAGATTTGTAACCATTCTCTGTCTGGAATGATCAAATAAGCCTTTCATCTTACAGCACCCCTTCAAACAAAAATATCTATTTTTTAGTGTGGCAATCACTAAGTATCACATGCAGTTATAAGCTTACCACTCTTTTTAAGAATTTGCTCATACAAGAGTTTTAGTTTCATTTTATTCCACCATAGGAATTGCATCTTACTTATCTATAACTCATATGATCTTCATTCAAGATTCCAATTAGCTCTCCATTTTAATCATGGGGAAGCTCATGAAAAGGTAATTTGCACTTGTCTTTATACTCATCATATCCACACCATTGGTTATCCATACACATGTCCAATTATATCCAACCATAAAATTGGCTCTAAGGCGATCTAATTTGGCCTCAAGTTATGGCCCTTACATCTTTTCACTAAGGTGTCTTTGTCTTTATTATAGGACCAGTACATCCTTATTTCTCTAGGATGCCTCAAAGTGGCTCCAACACTCTTTACCACCATGTGCATTACAGAAGAGATCAGTGCCACTAATCATATGAAGTTTCTACACCTTCAATCGGAACGCCTAAGCTCTTTCACTCAGGATGTTCATGACTATATTCACATTTTCAAACCAAAGTGTCTTCACCTTTCATCATAGATGATTGCCTTTTATCATAGGTAGTTGCACCTCCTTAATTAGATGCCTATACAATATCTTCTATTTCCATCATCTGTATGTATTGGAAAGGTCTTCATTATTATCTTCAACGAGAGCACATAATACATCATATTATACACCTTCTTGTATTAGTCTTTACTCTAAGCTTCATTAGGAACACATCTTTTCAATGTACTCGTCTTTATCTCATTTCAGTACCACATTGGATCCATCGATACTCTATACAATCTTCATGTGCCCTTATGCAATATTTATTCACTAGGTTTCTATATTCCTCACTTATATTTTACAACATCTTCTCTTATCACAACACCCCTCTAAGTCAAAATAGGATGTCAATCTTTTTTTACTTGTATTTTTCCATCCTAGTTAGGGGCTTTCTTGGTTATATCCTCGAGAAATTATAGTCACTAAATCAATCATCTTTGGAGAAATCACTTATTTATTAAATTCTTGAACATGTGGAACCTGCCTATTTTTGTTTTGCTATCAATTTGCTAAACTATCATAATATATAAGAATAATATCGTGTAAATAATACTTTTACTAAGAAAGATCATAGAAAAGATTGGAGGGTTCATACACTGTCCTATTTAAAACTTAATCTCTTTAGAGGAAATTTCTTAGATTGTATATATCCATCGTACTGACTTTCCATATATTTCAACTTGCTAGCTATGTTGCTATTATCTTTTACAAGTGATATGAATGTCGTAGGATATCTATCTATCTAATTTCTCAACACTTGGTAAGACTTCCAAGGCTATAGATTTATCAAGATTGGTCTTTCGTTCTTTTCACTCTACACCTTGATATTTTGTATTACACTTAACCAGGTGTGCAGAGCACCCAATCCTTCCTTCCCTCAAGGCTACTAAAATCACCATAATAATCTAACACATATATTGGGCTTACGTGTGAGACTTCTTCTTCTTCATTACCACTGACCACCATAATGACCTTCACATGCCTCTCTATGAACAATCTATCTTCTTATATCACCAATAATACTCTTCATCTGAATCTTAGGCTCATTATTGTATCCAAAGTTACCTTAATCATATTGTAGACAACTACAATTTGATCACAAAAATCTTAGGCTCATGAGCGGAACAAGTTTAACAACAAATCTGGTTTCATATGGGATCAACTACACTAGATCACTACCTTTGACTCACACTTACTTTATGTAGCTGGTGGGACTTGCATGCTGATATTGTCATTGACTTTACTAATGACGTGGAACATTTGCATCATGATGATGTCATTCTTCTAGTTTTGGGTCAACATACAGGTCAAAGCAGTTCTTGTAGGTAAAGATGGAGTTTGAAATAGCTTGACATGCACCTAGGTACATGTACAATATAATTGGAGCGTGGAGCCAACATGATGTTAGTTTTTCATGATGTTTTCTCCACTATATTCCTCTCTACCTCCTCTTTAAAGTGTTATACTGAAAACACATTTTTGATGATTTTTATTTCTAGAAAAAAAAATGAAAACACCTATTGTTCTCACCAACCATGCTTAGATACCACTTATTTTTCTCTCTAAAACATTTGAAGCTTTTAAGCTTCTTCCAGCTCACTTTCAGTGCAACTTCATTTACTCTCCTTAACCTTCTTCTTGGACTGGAAGAGTTGTCATTGCCCATGAAAGGCAACAATCCAACAATATGTAATATCATGTTTTGTATATGACAAATAGATTAAATGATCAACTAATATTTGATACCTTTCTTTGTTATTAGATACTTAATCTTTAATTTCTTTTAAACCATCATTTTATTCAACAGTCATACTTAAAGGTTGATACTCGAGCATGTAAATTTCTTTTAACAAGTTTAGGATAAACTTTCTCTATGATAGAAAAATACCTTGATGTGGACAACTTCAATTCCTAAAAAATGCTTCAATCCCTACCCTTTAAAAAAAAACATATCAAATTTAGAAGCCAAATAATTTTTTAAATTTTCCATCTCATCTACATCATTGCCAGTAATAACCATATTATCTATACAAAATAATGTGTCATCAATTTATCATTGTCTCTTTAAAAATAATGTATTATGAACATTACTTTGTATAGCTCAAGACCTGTTAAGAGTTGCACCTAAAAACAATTTTAGGATTAGGATTATGGGGGAGTTTAATTTACTTTAAAGGCCCATGCCATTGGCCTTCCATGCTCCTCTAGCTAGACCGCAATGTTTTTTGTATTGAAATACAGAAAGTCCATACATAACTTTGTGTTTTAGAAAGATTTGAATAGATCCATAACAAAAGTAAAAAAAAAATGCATGCTTCTCTACGTCCATGAATTTAAAACTCTAGCATTAATGATGAAAATTAACCAGCATGTAAACTTAGTGAAAAGAGAAAGGTTGTATCTAGTGCAACCATTGAGTTGATTTCCTATAATGTCTTTGGTTAAATTAATTTTCTGAGGACATGCAAATAAACCCCTGCTTTCATATGAGCACTTGAATATCAACTTGGCCTATAACTTAATTTTAGCCTATTTTCAGCTCAAGATTGGAACGGCAAATATATAGTTTTGACTTTCATTTGTCAAATCTCATAATCATGGTATGCAATTATAGCAAAAAAAATCCTTATGGACTTTAACATAGCTATTGGCGAGAAGGTTTTATTAAAGTCAACCCTTTATCATTATCTGTAACATTTGGCAACTACTCTAGTTTTATATGTTTGTACATTATCATCCATGTCACTCTTTGAAAATGGACTAACTTATTAGGGAACCTAATAGGTCACCACGTATGAACCATTAGTTAAAACTTAAAATTGGATGATTAATCAAATATGACTTGATTGTAAATAAATTTTTAAAATTGAAGACTGGAATGTAATTAATACATAATTATGATTATGCATCTCAAAGAGTTGTTTGATGCAGCTAAGGTATTGTTCCACTGCAAGATGACAAATGGTTCCTCGGTGAACAACCATGTTTTGAAAATGATTGGTTATATTAAGAAATTAGGTCAATTGAGCTTTGTTATGGACCATGAGTTAAGTGTTGACTTAGTCTTGTAGTCATTACCCCAAAACATTTTGCAATTCATTATGAACTATCATATGAATAAATTGAATAATACATTGCTAGAATAGCTTAATATGCTTAAAACTGCTGAAGGGGCCCTTAAGAAAGAAAAATGTCATGTTCTTCTAATTCAGTCTTCTAAAATGTCTAAGAAGAAGGGAAAAAAAGAATAAGGATCCTGTCTCTAAAGCAAAGAAGTCTACTAGGGGCATAAAGATAAAAGTACTCATCATCATTGTGGCAATAATGGCCATTGAAGAAGGAATTGCATGGAATAACTTGCAACCGTAAAGAGAAAGAAACTTATTAAGGTTTCTACATCAGGTATATTTATGATCGAAAACTATCTTTCTACTTCACATAATAGTTCTTGGGTATTTGATATCAGATATGGTTTTCACATTTGCAATATTATATAAGAACTAAAGAAAAGTAGAAGATTATATAAAGGCAAAGTGGACTTATGAGTTGGAAATGGATCAAGGGTTGCTGCATTAGCTATATGAACTTATTATTTTACTTTGTTAAGTGGGCTGATACTAAAACTTAATAATTGCTATTTTGTTCTAGAACTTTTTAGAAACATTATCTATTTCTTACTTAGCTTTGAATGGATTTAAATTTATTATTGATGGCAGATATTATTATTTTTATAATAATGGTGTTTTTTATGGATCTGGTGATTATACAAATGGTTTGTATATACTTGATTTTGAAATGTCCATGCTTAATATAAACTACAAGAAGAATAGATTAGATAATTAATATCCTTTAAATTTATAGCATTGTAGAGTAGGTCATATTAATGAAACAAGAATCATTAAGTTATATAAAAAAAAAGATATTTTGATCATTTTGATTATGAATCATATGAAACTTGTGAAGCTTGTTTATTACGTAAGATGACTAGAACACTCTTTATTGGAAAGAGTGAAAGATCAAAAGAATTGTTAGGTTTAATACATACAGATGTATGTGGACCAATGATGATTCGTGCCATAGGTGGATATACTTATTTCATTACATTCTTGATGACTATTCTAGATATGATTATATGTATTTAATAAAAAAACAAGTTTAAATCATTTAAAAAGTTCAAAGAATTCAGAAATGAAGTTGAAAAACAAACTGGAAAGAGTATCTAAATACTTTGATCGAATTGAGGTGGTGAATACTTGAGCCAAGTATTTCAATATTATCTAAAAGATAATGAGATTCTCTCATAATGGACACCTCTTAAGACACCACAACTTAATAGAGTTTCTAAAAAAAGAAATCATACTCTATTGGATAGGGTACGATTCATGATGAGCTATGCAGATCTTCCATCTTCTTTTTAGGGCTATGCCCTGCAAATTGCTACTTACCTTTTAAATAGGGTTTCATCAAAATTTGTTAATAATACTTCATATAAGATATGGAATGGTAAGAGACCAAACTTATCATACTTCAAGATTTGAGGATGTAACATTTATGTGAAGCATATAGTATCTGAAAGTTAGGAGCCATGTTAAATAGGGTTTCATCAAAATTTGGTATCTTACCATTCCAAATTGCTACTTACCTTTTAAATAGGATTTCATCAAAATTTATTAATAATACTCCATATGAGATATGGAATGGTAAGAGACCAAACCTATCATACTTCAAGATTTGAGGATGTAACATTTATATGAAGCATATAGTATCTTAAAGTTAGGAGCCATGTTAAATAATTGTAAGTTTGTTGAATATCTAAAAGAATTTATTGAATATTATTTCTACCATCTCGTTGAGCAAAAAATATTTGTCTCAAGATATGCTACATTTCTAGAGAAATAATTTGTTATTGAAAGGAACAATAATATAATTTAATGAAGTTCAAGAACCATAAATAGACATCTAAATGGAACAAGAGCCTAAGGCTATAATATTTGATGTTCAGCTTGAAACTCAAGAACTTAGTAGATCTAGTCAGACACGTCAAACACCATTGAGATATCAACTTCTCGTGAAAGTTGATGATGACGAGTTTCTCATATTTGATGAGCCTACCAACTATATAGAAGAAATTAATATCTAATATTGATTTCAAGAAAATGGCTTGAAGCCATGAAATCTGAAATGGATTCCATGTACACCAATCAAGTATGGACTTTGGGTGATCCACTTGAAGGGATAAAAGTTATTAGATGTAAGTGGGTCTTTAAAAGAAAGACTGATATGAAGGATAATGTACAAACATACAAAGCTAGACTAGTTGTCAAAGGTTATAGACAAATACAAGGGGTTGATTTTGATGAAACCTTCTTATCGTAGTTATGTTAAAATATATAAAAATTTTGCTTGCTATAATTGCATACCATGATTATGAGATTTGAAAAATAAATGTCAAAATTGCATTTTTAAATGGAAATCTTCACGAAGATGTGTACAGGGGCAGAGCTGGGATTATTTGATAGGGGGCCAAAATAAGATAAAAAGATATATTTTTTTTTAATTTACTGTACATGAATTGTAAAAAAAAAACTGCATGATTTAGTTTTATTCAAAGAAGTAACTACAAACATATGACGATCTTTGTATAAGATAAGAGGTTTAAAGCAATACCAAATTGAGTCAAAGCTATGAAGTTAATTTCATCTTCATAATGTATTCATCACTTTAATTTTGTTGGTCTTTGTACCTATCAAATATAAACATACAAAATTTATAAGAAACATTAGCTAAAGCGATGCATTATTTATATTTGATAAAACTTTGAAATAAAGTAAAAAATAATAAAGAATGATTCTTACACATTTATTTTAATTATGCTCGTCGTTCTTTCATAGAGTAGAAATCATTGATTATCATATCTTCAGGATGTTGCATCTGAAATCTCAAATGAGTTTTTTCTTGGTCAGAAAAGTCTTCAGGATAAAACTTGTCAACAAGTAAGCATATATCTTCAACACTGAATAATTTATAGTTATTTTTAGGATCTAAAACTACGCTCAACTTAAGAAGCTCGATTGCCTGCTTATTGAATCTATTATTTAGTTCTTGTAACTGTTGATCAATGATAGCTGTAAATATATCAACTCAATAGTGATGCTCAACTGTTATTGATTTTGTTTTATGGCGAGATCGTCCCACACTAGAAAGCATCCATATCAGGAACTTCAATGTCTTGATGCTTACAAAATGATGTCACTTCTTCTAAAAGATTTTCCCAGCCATCATCTGTTAACTTTTGAATTAAAGTCTTTGTGGTAGTCACCAAATGTATAGCATTTAAAATGTCTTGAGATTTCTGTTGCAAAACTTGGCAAAGCACATCAGTAATTCTCATAACATTCTTCATTATATGCAAGATAAATGCAAAATCAAATGACATTAGCAACTTAAATGAAAAGGCCGCGTCACCACGTTGAGAATAAGTAGATCCATCTAAAGCGATGTTTTTAAGAACCAAGCAAGTTGCCCCATACATTTTTATCAAACTACAAATTGATTTGAAGTGCGAACTCCATATGCTATCTCGAGGTCGTTGCAAACCACCTACTTGATTAACTCCTTTACCCGTTTCAATCTCACCAATATCAACTAAATGTTCAATTGTAGCTGCTTGAAAAGTCCGTAATTCATCATTACGCTTGCAAGAAGCACTAACAATGTTAATAATAAAAATCAAGTTTTGAAAGAAAGTATGAACATCAGATATTTCTCTAGCTGCAGCAATAAGAGCCAATTGTAATTGATGAGCTAAGCAATGTACATAATATGTATAAGGGCAATCATTAATGAATAAAGCTTGCAATCCATCCCACTCTCCACGCATATTACTAGCACCATCATACCCTTGGCTCCTAATATTTTGAACATCAAGATTGTGATGAGATAAAACAAAGGAAATCTCTTTCTTAAGAGTTGAAGCAGTTGTGTCTTTGACATGAACTATATCCAAAAATTGTTCTCGTATAAATCCACTTCTATCAACAAACCTAATAACAAGGTCCATTTGCTCTCTTTTGGATTCATCTCGAGCTTCATCAACAATTAAGCAAAATCTTGCATCACCAATCTCATGACGAATTGAAGACTGAACATTTCTAGCAAAGACATGCAAAATTTCTTTTTGAATTTGATGCGAGGTGTATTTAGCATTTTGTGGAGCATTATCCAAAACAAGAGCACCTACTTGTTCATTGTATGATGCTAAAAGTTCCAACATTTCAAGAAAATTACATCGGTTTTTTTTTTATTCTGGATGTTTATCATGTCCTCTAAAAGCACATGCTTGAAATGTGAACCAACGAACAATATCTATTGAAGCTTTAATATGCAATCAATTATTTAGAATTTCTTGAGTAGTTTGCCTCTTAACTACCTTCTCAATATGACATGACTGATTTTTCAAATTTTCCAAGCACCTGGTAGCAAATCTATGAGCTGAATTCGGACCTTTTCCTATATGAGTTAAAAAAGCACATCGTTCCCCATCATTAACTTTCTTCCAACAATTGAATCCTTTAACAGTAAATGTGTCTGATCCTAGCTTTTCAGATGACTTACTTGAAAATAGATAGCAAGGGAAACAAAATGCAGTATTTTTCTCACGAATATTCAAGCCATGGATAACTTTTGAACCAATGAGACTGAAATCGACGAGGATGTTTTTTACCAGCAATGAGATATTCGACATCAAAGGTTGATATGGCCCCAAATTAATGTATGCCCTTCTAATTTCATCTTGTTGATTAACTGGGTATTTCCAAATTTGAGGATGATTGCTTGGATCTCTAATCAGATGAGCAATGTCGATTCTAGTAGGAGGCTACTCATTAATCAATGCAGGTTCTTCATAAACTGAAGCACATTGGGGTTGTTCAACCATAACTTCAACATTACACATTGGAGTTGATTCACTAGGCTGTGAGTTATCAATATTTTTCCTCTTTTTCTCAAAAAAGAAATCTATTCTTCTTTTTTTGTTCATGGTTCAACCTAAAATCAAAACATCATAAATTTTTATTGTTTTCTGTTTTAAAAATAAATACAAATAACGATGTGTTGAAGCAATAATCAGAATCAAAAATAAATTTTTACATGTAAACCACACTGACATATGAAAGTAAAATTAACATATTAAAAAAAGAAATTGATATATAAAAGCATATCTAACATAAAAAATGGGATTACTGGTTCCTAAAAAAGAAAACTTACACTGAATCAAAGTTGGGTATGTGCTCTTCAAAGAACTCAATTTGGCTAGAAAGATCGTGTCTAATTGTATATTGGACCTGGTGATAGTAATGTACACGTGAGAAAAAATTGATATTTTTGGTGGCTCTGCTAAAAACAAAACATAAAAAAAATCCAAGCATAATCGAAACAAACCCATAAAATATATACAATTAATTACAAAAAAACAACATTCACTATAACAAGAAATAAAAAATGGTAAAACTAGTACATCTGAAAAAATAGCATAATTATATATATATATATATATATATATAAAATTCATCAAATTCTTAACAAACATAAAAAAAAAAATTTAGTCACCAATTACTTTGTTTTGTTGAAGAATTAATTGGCAGCTTTGCTTTAACCTCCTTTACACATTGCTTTGTATTATTATATTTTTCAGTTAGGGTTAGAGAAGAAAGAAAGAGAGACAATAAAGAAAGGGAATTAAATTGAAAAGGTTATTTGTCCTTTTGTTTTCCACTTACCCAAGGAGATATAGTTTTAAAATCAAACATAACTAATATAATAATAATTTATTATTAAAAAGCCTATTACTTATCATATTTAAATACTAAAAAAAAGGTTTTGTAGGGGTCCGAGTCCCTGCTGGCCTCCCTTTAGTTCTGCCGCTGGATGTGTACATGAGGATGGACACTTCTAAAAGATGTTACAATCAAGGAAAAAAAAAACAGATATACCAGATTTCTTTTATTTTTTCCATTAATAGAAAGGTTCTCCAACAAATTAAGTTAAAATTTGCTTAATTGTTGAGCTTGTTATTTAATTCAGTACTATAATTCGGGGAAAAATCTTAAGGATAGCATTTATTAATTTGTGTCTTGACTAATTATAGAAATAGAAAGCTAAGTAAACTGACGCTTAATACAGAACAGAACCACTGCAACCTAACTACGTACAGACCAAACACAATATCTAATGCAGTTAAACCTCCTACGTACAGGTAGCTTTTAACAGTACAATTCTGTTTTGTTAGAAAAAAAATGGTGTAAACATCTATCGATTCAGTTAAATCTCCAACAAACTTGGGTATAAAGTAAGAGAGCTTCTCACAATTACAACATCAGACAACAACCATCTTTAATCATCGAGTTGAAGCCTTTTATATATAGATTTTGTTGATAGAGAGAAAGAAATATAATTATATAGCTTGAATTGGATAGATCATGGCAATGGCCATATTATTTACATGGAAATCATCGGCAAATGCCTCACTCATTTTGTGCATTATAGTGGCCTCCATTGTTTCAAAGGCTCTGGGGCACCATGGACGTGCCGACAGGAAAGATCCCAATGAGAAGGTGTTTAACGTGTTACGTTATGGAGCACATCCTGGAAGAGCGGATAACGCACTGGTAAGCTGGTTTAGTATTTTGGATCGTTAGTATTCATGGCATTAATAGTATATTAGAGGCATTTATTTAATTATCTGTTAAAAGAAATCCTCATTTGATGGGGGGTAAACTATTATAATTTGTGGCGTATGTATCTGAATTTGCCCTTGATTTAATTTCTCGTAAAGAAATTATGGTGAAATTGATTAGATTGTGGGTTTGGCCTTCGCAGTCTTTCATCCGAGCATGGAAGGCTGCATGCAATTACCGGGGAAAGGCAAGGCTACTTATCCCCAAGGGAACCTTCTTGATAGGGGCAACTATCTTTCAGGGACCATGCCAAGGTCCAGCACCCATTAAGGTTCAAATTGCAGGAACACTGAAAGCTGTTCCAGACCCTAGCATGTACGAAGAAGATTTCTGGATCTTGTTTGAAAACATCAACGGCTTGCTGGTTACTGGTACAGGCACTGTTGATGGCCAAGGCAATGCTGTCTGGAAATACAATGTCGGCGACGGCGGTGCCAAGTTCCCAAGTGTAAGCAACAAAATTATCTTGACATACATGCACTAACTAATTAGTAATTACAGAATATGGGATTAATTGCAATTTCATAATGATTCATCTTTCCTTTTTTTCTTAATTATTTGTGGCGCAGTCTATAAAATTCAACCATGTAGTCAATGGGATTATAAGACAGATCACCTCTGTTAATCCCATGGGTTTCCACATATCCATCGTTCTGTCCCAGAACATCAAGGCCAAAAATCTTCGTATATTTGCCCCTTCCGACAGCCCCAACACTGACGGAATCCATATCAGCCAAACCAATCAAGTGTATGTATCAAATAGTGTCATCGGCACTGGTGATGATTGCATTGGCATCATACGTGGATGCACCGATGTCCACATCAGAAATGTAACCTGTGGCCCTGGACACGGTATCAGGTAACTAATTTGTATCCAAGTGTTGAATGTTCCTGCTGCATATATATATACACACTTGAAGTCAGTAATTATGAATTTGTAATTAACTAGTGTAGTAACCTGCAGCTAATTAACTTGTAATTTACATTTCCATATATAACAGTATTGGTAGCCTTGGAAAGTACCAGGATGAGGAGGATGTGAGAGGGATCACTGTGAAAAACTGCACATTGAATAACACGGACAATGGAATCAGAATAAAAACATATGGAGGATCACCTCCAAGCCAAGCTTCAGGCATACTTTTCCAGGATATCGTCATGGACAGAGTAAAAAACCCCATTATTATTGATCAATCTTATGGAAACAAAGAATCGGTTCGTTTTCTTTTACTATGACATCAACCCCTTTAACAAGCTGCTTTCTTCCTTCGATCATGAGTTGGAGTAGAGTATATCAGTTTTATCTGAATTTGCCTTCTTTAATTCTGTTTGCAGGCATCGAGGGTAAAGCTCAGTGATGTTCGATACCAAAACATTAGAGGAACATCCACTTCAGTTGTTGGAGTAAACATCAAGTGCAGCAATACTGTTCCCTGTGAAAGAGTTAGCTTGTCAAACATAAATTTGAACTACGTTGGAGCAAAACAGCATAATCATGAAATCAGCTCTGTGTGCACCAATGCAAAATTAAATTATGCTGGCTTCCAACTCCCATCACCTTGCCGATAGTTGAAAATCTCTTTCTTCCTGTTTACGATCGAGGAGATGGACCCTTTGCTGCTTTCATTAATTAGTGTAAATTAAAGTTTGTAAAAATATATCACATCAGATAATAAAGATTTTTAATTTATCATATTAAAGTTATATTAAATAAAAAATATCTATCAAAAGCCTAGAATTTATACACGTTTAAAACTATGAACATATAAAAATATAATTAACAACAAATATGCTTTCAACACAAAAAAATAATAATAGAACCCTAATATGCATACTAAGCATATAAACAAACATGCAATTGATATTAATTCAACGTTCTAACATGCATACTAATAATAAAAAAATATATTTATATTTAAATTAAAACAAAGGAGTATACATACTTGTTGAAGCACTCTTCTTTAAAGTAATGATACTTTTGTTGTAATTGTTAATGATGAATTTTTTGTTCTTGAGGCTTTATTGTCGTTCACTTATGCAATTAGGATGTTTGCAATATGCCTCTCGAGATTCCAACACTATCATCTTAGTGTAGATGCACTTCTAAATAAAGTCTTTGAATCAAAGAATATGAAACTCAAATATCTCTCAACAAGATGAACCTAAAATCTAGATTTGGGAGGAAACTAAAGCTTAAAATAAGAATAAAACACTAAAATATAAGGTGGGGAAGAGTACATAAAAATTTAAAAAAATATAGTTGGAAACTCTTCCTTAACCCCCGCCCCCCCCGGGCGCGCTTTTTATAGTGAATTTTAGAAGTTAAAATGTTAGAAAATTAATAAAAATTAACTCCCACCATTATCAACATTTGATTAGTCACTATAAATCAAGAATTAAATCTAGAAAAATCAAGGGCTCTTTAAGATTAATTTCTTATTCACTCATTTTAAAAAAAAATCATGTTAATTGAAATAAATTTGTAACAATCCCCCATATAAATGGAAATTGTCTCACTAGTTTGAAAATGACTTAAAGATTTATTGAGAGATACTGATTTGGTAAATTACTATACTAGGATAGGTAGCTTTTTGACTTTGAACCTTTCCTAGTGAAATACTATTGGATTTACTCGGTTAAATAATGAACGCGCGATGTCTTGAACTATTCAGCCTTTTATGTAAACCAATACAATAATACTCACATAGTTTTTTACATAGAGGTTTCCTTTGATTCTCATTGTTATGTTCATTTTGATTCTTAACAACTCTTAGATTCATGGGTGCTTTATAGAATTCATCATTTATCAAAATTTTCAAAGAAACGACCATATTTCTCACTTACATAGACGATCTTTCATTAAAATTATTCTGTTATATTCCATTTGGTATACTAAGATATGAAAATCATTAAAAGTTCAACTCACCCTTTATCACGACCGCTTTACAATTGTTGAGATCCGCTATAGCTAACACTTATTTCATCATAGAAATAAGCAGGAAATAATAATTTTCTAGTGCTACCAAGAATGTTATATGACTTAGTTTTTCATTTGAACATAGATCTTGGGATCTCCAATTAACTAGGTATAGTTACCATCATTACACTCTTTCATCTTTTAAAAGCTTTATGCCCATTCTCCTTGATGAATTATACACAAGCTCTCTCGACAAATCTTTAGTTAGTGGATCCATAATATTGTCCTTTGACTTTACATAGTTAATGAAAATAACTTCATTCAATAGCATGTGTTTAATGGTATTATGTCTACGACGTATATGTCTAAAATTTCCATTATACATACTACTTTATTCCCTTCTAATTGTTAACTGACTATCCAATGGATACAAATAGTTGTCACTAGTTTTATCCATTTGACTTGGAATATTCTTTAAGAAATTTTGAATCCATTTGGCTTCCACTCCAATTTTATCAAGATCAATGAAATATGATTCCATTATGGATCTAGCGATGCATGTTTATTTGAAGGATTTCCATGAAACAGCTGCTCCACTAAGTATGAAAACATATCCACTAATGATTTTAAATCCTTAGTGTTGAATATCCAATTAGCATCACTATATTATTCTAACATTACTATAACCAGTAATAGTATAGCCCGTAATCCAAGGTGCACCTTAAATATTTAAGTATCCTTTTTATTACCTTCTAATGATCTATACTTAGATCACTTGTAAATCTACTCCATTTGTAAGCAATATCAAGCCTTGTGTAGTTCATAACATATATTAGGCTTCTAGTTATTCAAGAATATTTCAATTGATTTACCTCAATTCTTCGACAAATGTACATTTATATTAATTGATATTTTGACAATGCTATTATCACTTTTAGAAAATTTCTCGAAACTTTTCTCAACATAATAAGATTTAGACAATATCAATCCATTAGATGTCTTATAAATATTAATTCTTAGTATGACAATTGCAACACCTAATTCTTTTATGTAAAACTTACTAGTTAACATTTTCTTAGAATATGTTTGGGAACGCGTTCCCAAAAAATTCAAAATTTTTTTTTTGCTAAAATTTAATATATTTTATATGTTTTAGATCATTTTGATGTGCTGATGTCAAAAATCATTTTTAAAAAATAAAAAAACATCATTGGCATGCATTTCGGCATGAAAAATTATTTGAAAAGCAACCGCAACCACACTGTCAAATACTCTCTTAGTAGACTTGATCATGTGATCATTGCTATATAAAATTAGCATATTGTCCATATAGAGGCATAACATTTATCTATATTTTTCACATAAACACATTTATCAACTTTGTTGATTTTGAACTCATTTGACAACATAATCTTGTCAAACTTTTTATGTCATTGTCTAAGTGCTTATTTCAAACCATATACTAATTTGACAAGCTTATAGACTTTTTTTTCTTATTCATTGATAGCAAACCCTTCAGGTTGTTCTGTGTAACCCTCCTTTTCAAAGTCACCATTTAAGAAAGCTATTTTTACATTAATTTGATGTATTTCAAGCTTGTTAATAGCTACAATGACTATTAATATTTGTATGGAAGTTATTTTTAACATAAGTGAATATGTGTTAAAATAGTCAACACCTTCTTATTGTCTAAATCCTTTAATAATAAGTCTAGATTTATATTTATCAATAGTGTCATTAACTTTCATCTTTTTTTTGAAGATTCACTTATAACCTAATGGTTTACTTTCAGGAGGAAGATCAATTAGTTCCTATATATGACTATTCGTAATAGATTCAATTTCAATATTGATTATCTCCTTCCGGACAGGACATTTCCTCAGAGTGGGTTCGAGATTCATTTTCTAACATGTTAAAAAATCAAAACCAAATGTTTTGGTCATTTTTGCCCTCGTAATCTTTCTAAGCTTAACTTCATCATCTTTTGATTTATGACGATTACTTGAGCTAGCCTCAATTGTTATTTTAATGAACGATTTTTTCATGCTTCTTTTCATGGAAACACATCCTCAAAGAATATAGTATTTTTTAATTTCATAATAGTATTAAGATGAATATCCTTAATACTTGATAATATTAATACTATTATGAAATTAAAAAATGCTATACCTTTCATAATAGTGCATATAAATTTCTTAATCAGATATACCTTTTTTATTTTTTTAATTATTTTGTGAAAATTTTGACATCGGTCTTCAAACTTGTCAGAAAATAACATCAGTCCCTAAAAATAAGAGACTCGTTAAAGGTGTTAACGTTAAGTTTTAAAAAAAGATTTTTTGTTGAAATTGCTAAAAGTGGACGTAACACGTATTTAATTTTAAAATCTAGACATCAATCTTTTTTTTTTAAAAAAAGCATGTCAATTAAATTGTTTTTTTTTTGGGTGAGATGGTAGAAAGTAAGCTTTTAAACCCATACCTTTTAGAATAACTTTTATTTTTGTTCTTGTAATTTTTTAAATACATTATTTTTTTTCTTTATAATTTTTTCTATTCATATACAGGTCCTTTGTAAAAAAAATTTTAATTGAGAAATACAATTTACAAGAGATTCATAAACTAACTTCTTAATTCATAAACTAACTTAATGATTATTTTGAAACACGAATGCAATTTGAAATTATAATAATGGTTACTTTTTAAAATATTTTTCATTTAAAAATATATTAAAATAATATTTATTTTTAAAAAATTTATTTTTGACATTAACACATCAAAACAATCTAAAATTATTAAAAAAATAATAATAATTTAAAATAAAATATTTAAAAAAATTTAATAACACTTTTTCAACACAAAAACAAATCAACTGAAATACATGGGATTCGTAAAAGAAAAGGACATGAGATTTAGAGATGATCATTAGACTTGTGTAAGCTCAAGAAAGTTTTCATCTTCAGGCAGTAAGAAATCCCGGCATTGGACATCCATGGACTAAATGAGTGTGCGCGCACTTATTATTCATGATTTAAATCTTATTGAATACGATTTCCAGAACTTACAATTCATGATTTAAATCTTATTGAATACGATTTCCAGAAATTACAATCCCCCCTGAGGGATGATAAAAACATGTCATCTTGCAACCAGTCAAGGAAGTCATCTCATAAGCAACATGAGCAGCTCTGGTTTTTCAATCAACTGTTTCCACTCATTGCAAAATCTTGCAACAGTCGCCCCGTCCAAAACTCTATGATCTGCACCAATATTTACCTGAGAAAAGAGGCAGATGATCAGATACAATAATGAAACGCCATAAAGAGCCGTCGTTTTAACAATCAGTAAGCGTGATGTATAATTTTAGCCCTTTTTGTCACAAGAGTTCTCTAATTGTTTGAAATAGCATGCCCAGTTTATAGTAAGATTGTCCTATACATGGACAGTGCTTTACTTTTCTGAAGCAAATAAAAAAGAAGTGACTGAAACATTGCTTACCGTCATAACTGATACAGGATATGCATTTCCATCATCTGCAAAATGAGCCACTTTCTGAATTCGGCCAATTGCAATAATTGCCACTTCAGGCAAGTTGAGGATGGGAGCACCAAACTTCCCACCAATTGCTCCAATGTTGCTTAGTGTTATTGTTCCACCAGTTATATCCTCAGGGTTAAGCTTATTAGCCAAGGCCAATTGTTGCAACCGCGAAAGCTCCTTTGTTATCTAAATACATAGGTGGACATTGTCAACAATGCCAGAGAAAGGGAGGAAAACAAAAGGTTTTTTGAGGAGAAGTACTTGAAAGTAAATGCATTGAGAATAAACAAGACAGATTCCAAAAAGGAAAAATTAGGCATTGTGTCATTCTTGCCTACAGTTATGGATGAAACTAATTGTAAGTATGCATATAAAGCAAGATGCAACCTTAAAAAAATTACTGATTTCAATATGAATTCGTGTGGTTTATAACATTCTAACTTTCATTATCAAATCTATCAAATTATATATCTCTCACCTTAACTATTAAGTATGAAAGCAAAGTTTGAAGTCAAACTCAGTACTTTGAAATCCCATTTTATTACTTGAACACAAGCAAGAAGCTGCTAGCAATCAAGCAGAGTGAAATAGAAGATAGTTGTGTACGTAAATAACAGACAGGAGACAATGAAACTAACCTCCAAGATGGAAAGAGACTGCACATTCTTTATATTGGGTACAACTAGACCAGATGGAGTAGCCATGGCAATTCCAATATTGTGGGAACCTATGACATTCAACAGTTGTTATGACCACGATTAATTAGAAAAGAGGGTTAAGGATATCAATAAGAATATTCAACATAATCCAAGCAACATTCTGATCAACAGATCTCAAAGAAGCAACAATTATTTTACATCAGAACAATTCCTCCATTGGCAAGAAATATAAGCACATAAATACATCCTTATAGAGCCAAATGCAGAGCTTCTGCAGGATACATCCATCTCATATGGAAGTAGGATAAATTTATATTGGTTTTATAAGCAGTCAAGACCAGTGAATCTGTTGTGAATCTATAATCTATAAATGTCTGTCTCATTTTACACTTTTGTTGACGATGGATCTGGTTCCAGCTTTGTTAGATCCTTGAAAGACTTGCAAAGGACACCAAAATTACAAGTTTAAATTACTTTGAGAAGAAATGCTTTCGCAAGCAAGAATTATCGTGCTCGTATACTGGAAAGCCTACTGTAAATAGTTGTTTTTTACCACTCATTGAACATGTGCCCATCAGAAAATAGAAGCAGTAAACAACATTGCAGCAGCAAAGAAGAATAAATCAACAAACCTTTCAGGATGACCTCCATTGAGTCCTCATTGAAGCGACTATTAATCCATGGATATTTGCTGATGGCCACTGAAAGTGACTTTATCAAAGATGGAAGGAAAGTATGCTTCACACCTGGTTCGGTGTTATTGTTTTGGAAACTTTCTTTAAGCTCCACCAATGCATCACAATTTATCTCTTCTACATAATGAAAATGTGGAACTTTTGCAGCCATTGACATTGTTTTCACCATTGTGCGTTGGAATCCCCTGAAAAAAAAAAGTAGGCAATTATTTTGCCTCAACACTAAATTTAAAGTGTTTTGGCTAATAAACAAGTATTCTTTAAGAATTTTAGTACATGGAATTGAAAAATAACTGTCTAGTGACTCTACACTAACACAAATGAGTATTGAGGGGGGGGGTGTGTATAAGATTTCAATCACAGTTTTTGCAGTAAAAAGGTTAAGGGTATCAGAGGATAATTTTGGCATTTAAAATTAAAGGTTATGATATCTCACAGGACAAGATTTACAATACAGGTGTTCTTCCACCCCATGTAAAACTAGACCATTGAATTCACAAGATATGTCTGATTTTATTTATACAGTTCCAACGTAAAAGAACTTCATCTGTAGCAATCCTATTATCATTTAACATAACTACATGTACATAAGTGGATCTCTAACTGTTGCTTGTAAAAATGAAGTCTACAGCTAGAACCTGTAAACACAATCTCATAAGCAACTTGTAAATAAAAGCTATTAGACAAACTATGCACGCATGAACCTTTAGGTGCACAATGCTAGGCAATCAAAACCAGCATATGCTTGATATGGTCTGAAATCAAAACATAGGCTTGCAGTAAATGGTTGTGGCTGCCTGGCTTATGGCTTGGATACCAAATTAATTGACCTATCATTATAATTAAAATGGCAGGGAAAATTAACACTTCTGCAATATAACAATTGCTATGTAATCCTAATCCTATCATTTTAAAAACAAAAATTGGTTATTTTGTGAAGAGTAAAATGCTATGGAAAGTAGTTTTGTACATTCCTACCCCCTTCTTTTAAAAAAATGATAGGAAAAAGGTTTTCAGTTCACATTAGCTTCTAATATTACCTTAGAGGAATTGTCTTATCACCGTGGTGTGAGCCTAACTCAGCTGGCACGTATGAGTAGTCCTCTTCACCTCTCAAAAACTGGTCTCCAGAATCAGCATTCTCAAAGCCAGAGGAATCTTTAATGATTCCTTTCTGAATAGCGTGTTTAATTATATCTTCTTTTAATACCCTCCCATCTTTACCAGATCCATGGACATCATTTAGATTTATATCATATTGCTTACCAAGGTGTCGCACAGCTGGTGTTGACAGGACTCCACAAGTTTTACTTTTATTTACCTCACCCTCAGAACAATGAGAAATAATATTTTCAGTAACATCATGTTTCTGTGGTGGAACTTGAGCTCCCTCAACAACCATTTTAAGAAGAGTCTCTCCAACCTGCATAGATCACGCATTACCAGAAATTCAAAATATCAATACACATGCACAAAAGCTATATGGTAATTTTTTTTTTCCTCTACTTCTTCCATGACTAATTTCAAGTTTTTGACACCCCCATCACTGTGCAAAGCACACCCACCCTATCTTTTTCCTCCCCATGAGAAATGGAGCCAGCTTTGCCATTGTGGCCTGAATTAAGTTCACACAAGCATGTGCTACTGCTACCCAGTCTGTCTAACAAAATAACACCATATTTCATAAGTCGTAAAAATCTTATTTGTTTGACATAGTTTCAAAGTGAATTCCAACAGATTCCCAAATTCATGTTTCCCACCTCAAGAAGGTTGCTAATTTCATCTTTAGTATCCCACGCCATTTCTCACACAGGCAAACCACTTAGCGAAACACATAAAATGAAATTATTATTAATCTACAAAATGTCAACATGTTTTCTTCACCAAACCAATGAGCAGTAAATCAATAAATTCTCACCTTTACAATATCTCCTGGAACGTATTGAAATTGAGCAACTTTTCCTTTGTAACGACTCGTTATCTCAATAGTCGCTTTGTCACTCTGGACTTCACATAGTGGTTGAAAGTCTTCAACTTCATCCCCCTACCACAACAACAAGCACGTTGCCATCTTTCCTATCACTTATAAAGACAATTTGAAACTCACCAAACTGACGACTTTAAAACCAGCAGCAACTCACAAATTAACACAAAAACAAACAAATAAATTTACAACTTCATCAATCATTGTTTCATTCAATTACCTCTTTCACAAACCATTTGAGCAGTTCACACTCAGCAATACCTTCACCAGTTTGAGCTAAAGGCACATCAACAATTCTATCACTCATCCCCCCATCAGCCAAAGCTTGACTTGAAAACAAACGCCAACCCACTTTAGTCTCAATCTTGATCTACAAAAACAAAACCCAACAGTCATTTAACTAATTTCACCAAAAAAAAGATTAACAAATTAAATATATAGTCACTCACGTTGATAGAGTTATTAGTGTAACCAGTGAAAGGAAGTTTGGGGGCCTTTAATAGAGCGGGAGCGGGATACGGGTAGAGAAATCGTGGGGTGGAGCTCCTGACCAGTTTATGCCACACCCTTCTGACAATCAACATTCTTGCTTGCTACTCCCCCTTCAAGAAAATGAGAGAAATTTTTGTTGTTTGTATAAGAATTACGACAAAACAAGTGTCTTATTATTATTATTATAAGATCTTGGGTAATCCCACGTTTTGGATCAAAGATTTATGATATAGCCCTTCTATTCCTGTTTGGTATTGCGTTGCGGTAAAATTTTTTTTTAAAAAAAAACAATTATTTAAAAATTATTTTTTTATATTTTATATTTTTTTAATTTTTTAATATTAAAAATAATTTTTAAAAAATAAAAAAATTATTATTTTAATATATTTTTTAAATAAAAAATATTTTAAAAAATTATTATTATTATATTTTAAATACTATTTAATATTTTTTCAGATCGCACCAAAATATTAGGAAAGGCAGCTAAGTTTAGAAGTACTTTAAAATAGGTGCTTTGTACTAAGCTTTAATAATCTATTTGCCACTCTTCTTTTTTAAACCAAAGAAAGATAGAGAAATTAAGTAATGTCTTGGTTCAAGTGATTGGTGAGTACTCTCATGTAAATCTAAGTTTCAAGGGGGAAATGGAATCAATTTGAGTGTGGATAATCTATTACCCTACGAAACTTATAATAAATTTTTTTTTTTTAATTTTATACTTAATTTTTTTAAATTATTGTTTGGATTATTTTTAGACCAGTCAAGTCGACTAGATTATATTGATCTTTTATTTTTTTTTCTTGTTAAATTGACTTTAATTGTAATTTTTCTCTTCGATTAAGTCCTTAATTGAATTAACAAGACCTTCAAACTTTTCTATCTCTTTCATTTTGATTATTGGTCTTTTAATCATCCCTAATTGTTCCTCAAAATTATTGAACTTTTTTAATTGTTCTAGCTCAGTCCTAGCTTTTATATAAAAAATTATTATTTGTTTGATTTTATCTCTAATTGTATTTTTTTTATTATTATTTTTTATGATTCTTTTTTTCTATTTTGATTAATTTTTAACTGCTATATATATAAGGTTGGAAAAATTACTTGCCCCATATGGACCGATGAAGGCCCCGTTGAATTGGAAAATTTAATTTGGGAAAGCAAATTCAAACTAGATGTTTGTGAACTCAAATGGAATTTTCAAGATTTAATTGAATTTATTAAGGGCTTAATTACAAGAAAATTTGATTTTTGAGTTCAATTTGGGCTTTAATAAGAGGAAATTAAAGTCCAATGGTTAAATTGCAATTTTAAAAAGCTAATTTGGTCAAATCAGAGGCTTAATCACACAAATATTATTTTTCATGAGAAATTAGGGACTTGATTAAAGAAATTTAAAACCAAAGACCAATTTGTAAAAAGTGTGTGACTTCAAGGACTGAAATTAACAAAATCAACGGACCAAGTTGAAGAAAATTTAAAGATAAACGGTCAATAGAGTGTCAATTTGCATAGATTAGAAACCAAATACTAAAATGAAAAAGGTGCTAAACTTTGGGTTGGTAATTGAATTTGATAAGGACAAAATCGCACAAAATAAGAAGTTGAAAACCCTAATTTGAGAAGATTTGAGAGTTTAGGGACTAAATTGAATTTAACATATATGACACGTTGTTTGGTTCATGTTTAAAACGTACTGTTTGGAATAGAGTTCATCTTCTTCTTTAGGCATTTCTGGGCTGATCGAGTTAGCAACTTTAAACAAATGAATATGAAATTACAGACCTCCAAATTAAACAAGGTTGTATCTAAACAAAAGATATGCACCTTCTTTACCAACCTTCTTAGTGGGTTCTTATCAAAGGCTGAACACCTCCCTTTCAAGATCAAAAAGATAAAAATTGCAAGGTGTTTTATCTGAAATATTATTTGAAATGACATCAAGAATTCCAAGTTTATCATGAAAGAAGTCTTAATTATAATTGAGAACATTTCAACTCGTGTCCCATGGTATAATAGTCATGGATATCCGAAATACCAAAGACAAAAGAGAAATGAAAATCACCAAATCTCTTTTGAGTAATAAACTAAAGTTCATTTGCGATGTATAAGCTTTGAAAAAACTTGTTTTCTTTAGACATTTTTCAAACCAAGTTCTTGACCTAAGAAACCAAGATTTGCTCATCATAGAAATCTCGTCATAGATACACTGATAAGAATAGAAATACCATTAGACCATAGCAACTACAAACGAAGAAAAATAATGCAACTTACCTAAAGTAAAGCATACTAAGAGTATTAATACATTCTCTTTACAAAACTAGTATTTGCTTAAAATATCTAAAGAGCAGTTAGGGTTCTTAGTAACCATAATACTTGGTGGTGACTCCTTATCCAACCAAAGACCTCATAACCTGTCCAGGAAAGGTCACCACGACGTTGCGCTCTCGCGAATGTTGTTACCGGGTTTTTTTACCCATAAACAATCAAGAAAATATAAAAATGAAAATCCGAAAATATAAGAGGATACACATGAAGAAAGCTTAGAAGATTGCCCAAGTTGGTGGTGAATGACCAAAATAACAAGTGGAAAAGTTGAAGGACTAGAATGTACAAGATTAGTAAAATTGACAACCCGATTCTGATTGACAAAAGGCCCAATTGATGAAAATATTTGTATTTGAGGTAACTAAGGACTCAATAAGGATTTTGGAAGGCTTAATTAATTTTATTGAGGACTTAATTGCAAGAAACATCATTTTTTGGAGTCAATTCGGGTGATAATTAGAAGAAATTGAAGTTTGGGGCATGGAATTGGACTTTGAAAAGTTTAATTGGTTAAATCAAAGGCTTAATTATAAATGTTGTTATTTGGTAGCCAATTAAGGGTTTAAGTGAAGAAATTCAAAGCCAAGGATCAAATCGTAAAAGGCGCGAGACTTCAAATGTTGAAATTAACCAAATTAAGGGCCAAATTGAAGATAATTGAAAGTTTTATGGTCAATTAAGGATCCAAATGCACAAATCATAAACCAAATACCAAGATGAAAATGGAGGTAAACTTCAAGGCTAATATTTGAGTTTGACAAAGGTTAAATTGCATAAAATTAAAAGTTTTTTATGTCTATTAAGGGTGCATGTGCCACAATTAGAAGAATATGGACTAAAATGATTATGTCATATCCCAATTTAAAAACCCTAATTTATAGGAATTTAACCCAGACGACGTGTCGTTTAGCCTCTGTTCATCTTCTTCCTTGGCAGTTCGCATGATCAAGTCAGCACCTTTTAAGAGCTCGTTGTGGAGTTCGAGACCACTAAATGGCATGCGATTTTTTGTAAATGGAAGAGGAACATCCCCTCTACAATCCTATTTCCATGAAATTGGACGTTTACATCCTAATGTTTTCATAGAAGTCCCTAACATCTTGTCTCTAATTAGCCATCACTCAATTTTCAAATTCTAGGCTAATCAAGTTGGCACCTTCAAGCGAGTGAATGTAAAGCTACAAACCTCAAAATTGAATAAGGTTAGATCCAAACAAAAGAAGTGCACCCCCTCTCCCAACTTTAAGTGGTATTTAATGACGATGAGATCGAAATTAAACCAACAAAACCTTGAAAGTGGCAAACCTAGTCAACCTTGACCGAGATACCCATTTGAACAAAAAGCACCCAATTTTTTCATGTGTTCACACTTAAAAATTCCCAGAGGTTTCTTATCAAACGCTGAGAAAACTTCTCTCAATATCAAAGGGGTTGAAACACTTCACCTTGGCCTCTAAGTTTGATCAAAACCACCTACATCCATAACCATCTATCTTGTATTAAAACCAACCTATTTGTTAGAACCCTAACAAACTCATCTAAAAGCTCTAAATCAGCCTATAAAAAAAGAGGTAATCTGATAAAAAAAATAGGAGAAAATTTGGCTAAGTTCAAGAACTCAGTAAAGGTTCAAACGTTTGGCTTTGATGGGTTTAGATACAAGAAGAAAGAAAAGCAGCAACATAAGTCTATTTCCATTAAAGATTCCAAAACTCGAAATGTATAATTTTACAAACTTTGAAAGTGGAGTCCATAAAGGCTACTGAATTCAAAACCTTATGTTTAGTGTATAGTGCAATGTTTCTCTCTTAATATATTGATGTGTTGGATGTGAAAAATTGGTTTCTCGGTTTTTTTTTTTAATGTCATATGGTTTTAAGCTTGCATTTAGTTTGATGCTAAAAAAGTGTTGTTTTTTTTTCTTAATCTTGTTTTGAGTTTATTATTATTGTTGCTAGGATGTTTATGAGGTGTTTGTGTCTTTGGTTTTAATGGAATGAAGTAGAAGAAAGAAGTTGGAAATGTGACAGTAGATGGTTTTATGTTGGTTAATGCATAAGTTCCTAGGTTTTGATTAAGTTCTCTAAGTGTTAAGATGCTAGTTTTGAACAAAAATTTGTATGATATTGTTGCTACCTAATTTTTGACCCATGTTTTTGATAAATTTTTAGAAAAAAAAAACCAAAAATAGCAAAAAAACAACGAAGACCCCCAAAAAATGCATTTCGGATATATTTGCATCTTTTTTAGCATTTTCAACATCGTCTCAAAAGAATTTAAATTTTCAAAGGTATTTTGAACACGTTTAACTTTTAACGCATTATTTTTACAATCATTGATTTTTCTCGTCGAGTCGACGTTGATATTGCTTGTTTTCAAAGAAAATACAAAAAAATAGAAAAATCAAAATTTACAAAAAATAAGGAAGTTGAGGGACCAATATGTTTTAGGGACCAAACCACTTTGCCTATAAATAGAGGTCACAACACACACAAAAAGAGGGGGAGGCAATTTTGCACAATATGAGGAACACAAAAAAACCCTAAAAACCTGAACCCTTTCTTCTCCCTCATTAAAGCCGCTACTCACTCCCTATCTCTACCAAAAAACAAGTTGCCGCCCCCTAGCTTTTAATTTTCTCTCCCAAGACCAACACCTCTCTTCTTCGTCCCCAGACACGCCCGACCACGACTTCCTCTCTATCCCCAGCAGCAAAATCTTAATCTTTTCTCTTCCCCGATCTGACCTCTCTCCTTCCACACCCAGAGCCTCCATTTCCTACCCGTATCTCCACCACTCCCCACCTAAACCAGAGCCTCACTCTCCTCTCAACTGGTCTTCACCATCAGCAGCAGCAGCCCCCCCACGAACCCAAATCTGTCCGCCGCTCACCCTTCTTTCCCTCACAAATCTCCACCCAACAGACCCACAACCGCTCATTTTGTCTTTAAATTGAACACAGCAGCAACCCCTGCTTTCCTCTTCATCTCCTTCCACCAATCGTGCACCAGCGTCTCCTTCCCCACAGCAACACCGCCTCTCTCCTCTTAGTGTTGGCTTCTCCATTGTAGATCTGCCACCGGAAGGAGAGGGAAAGAACAACAAACCAAGAAAGAGACTCGAAAGAATTAGATTTGAGAAAGAAAAAGAAAAAAAACAAATCCATGAAAAGGGAAAGAAAATTAAAACAAATTGCTTGTTGCGTCTTTGAGTGTTTTTACAGATCACCACCAGTGGAAAAAGGGGGAGTAGGGGACAACGTTCCAGATCCACACGTCTTCTGGATTTTTTTGTGGCGGTGCGTGGGTTCACGCGCCGCAAGTGGCGGGGGCGCGTTGAGCGAACCATAGCCTGCATTATGTGTTTTTAAAAGCCCTTTTTGATCAAGTAAGCAATTTGAACGAATAAATGACGCTCTCAAAACTTGAAGAGCTTTTTCATAAAAGTTATGACTTCATGAATTAAGCTACTGGTTATTATACATGTTGATAAAATTGGTGCTAAAAAGGAAAGCAACAATTTCTTGATAAAACCTCGAGTTTGACTTGAGTACCTTGTTTTTCTTTAAATTCACAGAAGGTCATTTCATAGCATGCCATCAAATGATATACCAAAAATCAAAGATTAAAATTGACACAAAGAACCACAGAAAAGGCTCTTTTTTTTTTTTTATCTTATACTAGGTCAATTTCTATTTTCAAAATACAAGACAATCAAAGGACTACATTGAATAGCGTGTGTTAGATCTTTGACCGAAGAAGTTTGATTTTCAAAAATACTTTCAAAAATTGACATCTCTTTGATTTCATTTCAACAATTAGACTTGAATAGATATGACCTTTGAAATATAAGAGTTGATTCCAAAACAAGAAAGATTGTTAAACAAGAAGAACACCGATCGAATTTGCAAAACCCTTGACAGAAATGAGATCAACACTTCTCGACACTTCTTGAAAAGTTGACCACCTAGGGCAATGCAGTGGACACTAAGATGAAAAATAAACAATCTTCAGATCAGCTGAGGGCAAAAAAAAAGGATCAAATGATGAATCAGTGAACGAGCATACTCAGATCAATCGAGGGCAAAAACAGTTCATGCTCTAGTGAACCCCAGCAGCAATTGAGAGTGGTGTTGCACGTGAAGGACATGTTCATTTGGGTTTAACCTCTGAAACATGGCTATAATTCCCAACAGATGTTATTTTGCAGTTGCATTTGAATGAATGTTGAAAATATGCATGCCACTAAGACTGACTATGGGACCATCTATTTTGAAACCCAAAGGCGCACTTCACCGCATGAATATGGGTGATGAACATTATTGATAGTGTCAATGCATTTCTTTTCATGATCGGTTTGACAAGCTGAGAGGAATCCATTGAGAAGAACACTTGAACATACAACCATGAGTCTTTTACTGCAAGTGATGAGAGGCATGTCTAGACGACTGGATAGTTTCCAAGAAGGCTGATGATAACATATACTTGAAAAGTATTGTTTCAACTAGAGGCAAGTTCGTGGCTGATTGACAATCTAGGATGAGGTCGATAATAAAAAACCTCTTTATGAGTGTTAGCACGATACACACAATCAATGAGAGAGCAATTCTCAAGAGAATCTAGAAGATGAATGATTGGTTAAGCTCATTCATGATGAATCAAACAACACAACATATGGGGGCACGATCATATTTGATAAACAACAAGAGCAGTAATCATTGCGGATAGCCTAGGATAGGCACAACACTTACAACTGAGTGGAAGGCTAGGACATGGACGAGCCGACAAATCAGAAGGACAAAGAAAGCTTTGGAATGCAAACAAAGGCACCTTATAGCGATAGAGCATCGAAGAGGGGGGACCTATATTTCAAACCATGTAAGGATGCATGCATGTCATTTAACCTCAAAAAATTGCACATATTTTTGATTTGTTACAGGAAAATTCTCATTGAAGTCCAGCAAGATTGTGGATAAAGAAAGAGTCATTGAGTTGATGATAACAAAGAAATCACAGTTTTGACCCTGAAATGGGAAAGAGATGAGATGAACCCTACCATTAGGAAATTCTCAAGGAAATGAGAAGATCAACCTTATCAACAAGAAAAGTCTTCATGTCAACCCTGCTATCAGGAAGACCACACAGATTTGAGCTTTGGTTAAAGGGAGTCGCTAGATAGGATTTCAAGTTGACTAAGCTACACACACATAAACATTGGTTATGGTTAAAAGGGATCGCCAGATGGGATATCAGGTTAGCCCAATCACACACAAACTTTGGTTCTAGTTAAAGGGGATCACGAGATGGGATCTCAGGTTAGCCCAACCACACACAAGATTTTGATTCTAGTTAAAGGAGATCGCCAGAAGGGATCTTAGGTTAGCCCAACCATATACAAGATTTTGATTCTAGTTAAAGGAGATCGCTAGAATGGATCTCAGGTTAGCCCAACCACACACAGGATTTTGGTTCTGGTTAAAGGGGATCGCTAGAAGGGATCTCGAGTTAGCCTAACCACACACGGATTTTGGTTACGGTTAAAGAGGATCGCCAAAAGGGATCTCGAGTTAACCCAACCACACTGAGCTTTGGTTCTGGTTAAAGGGGATCGCCAGAAGGGATCTCAAGTTAGCCCAACCACACACAGAATTTGGTTATGGTTAAAGGAGATCGCTAGATGGGATCTAAGATTAGCCTAACCATACACACTGTAACGTCCCCCGTATCGAAACCAATGCATCAACCTTAAAAAAAACATGATAATTTTTTTTTTCTTTATGGATCTCATACACAGTTTATTGAAATTTCTACTGAAATTTCGGCAGAGTTTCCCTATGCCGGGAGGTCCCAAGTTATCGACAAATTATTTGTACACATCTTGTATTCATTGATTATACACAATCCAATCATTCCAAGTCTTAAACTATAGGCTTTTAAGATAAAATTCACACAATTATCAAGTTATAAAAATGAGAAGAATCTTAGGATTTAAGAGGTAACCATTAATTAACCATCGTAATTGCATTCATACGTTAGCATAATAAAGATTTTAAATTTCAATTTACTACTTACAGTTTTAACAAAAATAACACTACATAACTTTATACATACAATATAGGAGTATTGTTATATACAACCCAAAGGGAAAATTCTTCAATCTTCCTATTAACTTAAGTGACTATATAGAGGGAACACCCAAGCATCAACTAAGGGTTACGCTGCTGAGATGAACCTGTATAGTAATTTGCATAAACATAATTAAATTAATTAAGGTGATCAAGTATATTTTCATTACACTAACAATTTGCTTTTTAATTCTTTTATTCATCAATTTCTATAGTTTTCCACCTACCCACACACCCATCTTGTCCAATAATAACTAATTATATTGATCGCCCTTTCGTATGGTACCAGTTTCAAACCAGAACACTGATCCAACCATCAGCCCATTCACAGGGCACCAATTTCAATCCAGGACACTGGTTTATTCCTCAACCCATTCACAGGGCACTAGTTCCAAACCAGGACATTGGTCCATTCATCATTCAAACACTACATATAAATACAAAATTTGAACTGCATCTTATTAGGGATTAAGTTAAAGAATTACACAAGACTTTAAATTAGAAATCGAAGTGTCGAACACCTACCTGAAAATTATGCTCTGCTAGTTGTCCCCTGCTACCGTCTATTTTCCACAATTTCACCTTTTATTACAAAACATTGAGTCAAGAGATTGAGATCAACCCCTTTTCCTCTTCTATTTCCTTCCTTCTTCTAACCCTTCCCTTCCCACTAGCAAATTTTTTCTAAGTTTTCTTCCTAAATCTTATGTGAAGCACTCTCAGTTAACTTACTCTCACTTTTCTTTGGATTCAAAGGATGAATTTACAAGGTTTCCTCTTAATTTTTCTTTTCTCCTCTTTCTTCCTCTCCTTGGCCGGCCATTACTCTAAGGATTTCTTCTTATTTATAATTATGTTTCCTTATTTGCATCTTGCCCCCTATATTTACTTCTATTTTCACATTGACCCCACCATTCCTTTTATCAATCCATTGACCCCCATTACTTCTCTTTCTCTTTACTAACCCCTTACTCCTTTATTATTTTTTTCAATTTCACCCCTCATTAAATAACTTCTCTTTTAATCCAATTAATTTGTTCAATTTAAGCATTTCTCCATATCCTTTGTATTTTATTTTATTTTACTAAATCAAGATGAGATTATTATATTTGAGGGTTTACACACAGACTTTGGTTCTGGTTAAAGAGGATCGCCAGATGGGATCTCAGGTTAACCCAACGACACATAGGATTTTGGTTCTGGTTAAAGGGGATCGACAGTAGGGATCTTAGGTTAGCGCAACCACACATAGACTTTGGTTCTGGTTAAAGGGGATCGACAGAAAGGATCTCAGGTTAGCCCAACCACACATAGACTTTGGTTCTGGTTAAAGGGGATCGCTAGAAAGGATCTCAGGTTAGCCCAACCACATACAGACTTTGGTTCTGGTTAAAGGGGATCGCCAGATAGGATCTCAGGTTAGCCCAACCACACACAGACTTTGGTTCTTGTTAAAGGGGATCGCCAGATGGAATCTCAGGTTAGCCCAACCACATACATAATTTTGGTTCTCGTTAAAGGAGATCGTCAGAAGGGATCTCAAGTTAGCCCAACCACACAGACTTTGGTTCTGGTTAAAGGGGATCGTCAGATGAGATCTCAGGTTACCCCAACTGTAACACAAATTTTAGCTTTGGTTAAAGGAAGTCGCCAGACAGGACCTCAGGTTGACCGAGCCACCAACATTAACTTACCATTAGAAGAAAAATGAGAGGAACCGTACCATTAGAAAATTCTCAAAAAAAAAAGAAAAGGGAAAGAAGAAAAAAAACAAGACGAGAGAAAGAAAAATAAAGAAAAGAAAGAAAAGTGAGAAAGAAAGAAGAAAAAAAAAGAAAAAAAAAGAGCAAAGTCTTTAGAAGAGTGGATCATCTAGCAAGTTAGGAAGACAAAAAGACAAGTTTTCTTTACAAAACTTACTATGCAAAACATTGAGGAGTTTTGCTTTCTAAGCATTGTAAATAGAGAGCATATGTTATTACCCAATTTTTGACCCACCTTTTTGATAAAATTTTTGAAAAATAAAAAAATAGCAAAAAACAACGAAAATCTAAAAAATATGTTTTTTAATATATTTGCATCGTTTTTAGCATTTTCAGCATCGTCTCGAAAAAATTTAAATTTTCAAAGGTCTTTCAAATGCGTTCGACTTTTCACACGTCATTTTTAAAATCATAAATTTTCCTCGTTGAGTCAACTTTGATATTGCTCGTTTTAAAAAAAAAATACAAAAAAATTAATAAATCAAAATTTACAAAAAATAAAGAAATTAAATGACCAATGTGTTTTGGGGACCAAGCCACTTTGCCTATAAATAGAGGTGTCACAATACACACAAAAAGAGGGGGGAATTTTGCAATTGAGGGGGAGAAACCTAAACCACACAAAAAACCCTAAAATTTTCCCTAACTCTATCTTCTATACAGGGAAGCCGCCACCCCCCTCTATTTTGGCTGAAAATCAGAGAGCCCTTCCCGAGCACAAGCCTTCTTTTTCCCTTTTCTAGCCGCCACATCTTTTTCTCCCTTACCAGACCTTCCCTCCTGAACTAGAGACTGGCCCCTCACTCTCCTAGCCGCTCTTCAGCCTTCCACTTCCCCACAACCTAGAGTCAGCCCCTCACTCATCCTCTTAGATGGTCTTCACCGTCAACAGCAGCAACCTCCCCCCCCACAGACCCAGATCTGTCCGCCACTCACCCTCCTTCTTTCCCTCACAGATCTCCACCCAACAGCCCACGAGACATCGTCCCTTCCTCATCCGCCAGAGCTGCCCGCCTTCTTCATCCAGTAGCAACTGTCGCACGTCTTCGCGCGACGTCAATGGTGATTTTTTTCGTTGTTTGATGGTTCTTTGGGAGTCACCACCTAGTATTTCATTGAGGGGTTACTAGGAAACCCGAGTGTCTTGGTTTAGTCGAGAATTCACCGGTAAGGGACTTTGGTTGTGGCTAGGAAAGGTATTAGCACCCCTAGCGCACCTTACTTGAGGTAAGTTGCTTCGTGATTTGATGTGATAAAAAAGTTTTAAAGATTTTATCTTTTCATCGAATATTAGAAATACGACTTACATGTAAGTTCATAATCCTTTACCGTGAGCAAATCAAAACATTAAATTCTTCTTTATTCTTTATGATTTTATCATAAAAAAATCCATAAAAAAAAATACAAACACACACACACTTTCACTATATTTTTCTTTTTTTGTTTATTTTTTTTACATCCATATTTGCACAGTACAAACTATAAAAAATCAAAAACTAAATAAATAGTACATTAAACAATTTGAAATTTACAAATAAACCCAAAAAAAAATTCAGAACAATGTCGGGCAGTCGTCTAAGGTTGCAAAAACATGGTGGCGTGTTCACTCCACACGCCATCGCCACTGGCGGCGTATGGGTTCACACGTCACCGCAAAAGTGGTGGCGCGTTCGCTCCATGCACCCCTGCCACTTGCAGCGTGTGAACCTTCACGAAGCCAAAAAAAATCCAGACAACGGGTGGATCTGGGATGTTTTCTCCTCCTCCCCCTTTTCCACCAGTAGTGACCTGCAAAAACACCCAAAGACGGAACAAGCAGTCTATTTTAATTTTCTTTCCTTTTTCATGGATCTATTTTTTTCTTCTCCTTTCTTAGATCTGCTTCTTTCAGGTCTCTTTCTTGGTTTGTTGTTTTTTCTCTCTCCTTCTGGTGGCAGATCTGTTGTGGAAAAGCCAACAATGGGAGGGGGGAGGTGGTGTTGTTGTGGGGAAGAAGATGTTGGTGCACGATTGGTGGAAGGAGATGAAGAGGACAGTAAGGGCTGCCGATATGTTCAGTCTAAAGATGAAAGGAGCGGTTATAGGTCTGTTGGATGGAGATCTGTGAGGGAAAGAAGGAGGGTAAGTGGTGGACACATATGGTTCCGTGGGGGGCTGCTGCTGCTGACGGTGAAGACCGACTGAGAGGAGAGTGAGGCTCTGGTTTAGGTGGGGAGTGGTGGAGATGCGGGTAGGAAATTGGGGCTCTGGGTATGGAAGGAGAGAGGTCAGATCGGGGAAGAGAGAAGACGAAGATGCGGCTGCTACGGATAGAAAGGAAGTCGTGGTCGGGCGTGTGTGGGGATGAAGAAGAGAGGTGCTAGTATTGGGAGAGAAAATTCAAAGCCAAGGCGACAACGACTTGTTTTTTGGTAGAGATAGGGAGTGAGCGGCGACTTCAGTGAGGGAGAAGAAAAGGTTCAGGTTTTTAGGGTTTTTTTGTGATTTAGGTTTTTTTGTGCAAAATTGCCCCCTCCTTTTGTGTGTGTTGTGACCTCTATTTATAGGTAAAGTGGCTTGGTCCCCAAAACACATTGGCCTCTCAACTTCTTTATTTTTTGCAAATTTTTATTTTTCTATTTTTTTTTGTATTTTCTTTGAAAACAAGTAATATCAACGTCGACTCAACGAGGAAAATCAATGATTGTAAAAATAACGCGTTAAAAGTTGATCGCCTTCAAAATACCTTTGAAAATTTAAATTCTTTTGAGACGATGCTGAAAATGCTAAAAACAATGCAAATATATTAGAAAACATAATTTTTGGATTTTTATTGTTTTTTTTTTTGGATTCTTCAAAAATTTTATAAAAAAGGTGGGTCAAAAATTGGGTAACAACATATTTGTAGGCTATTCTTAAGTTGGTAGTTTTTGAAATCGAAATCCATTGAATTTTCTTGATGTTTTGGTATATTTGTTAATGCTTTTGATCTGAACATGTTTTCTCTTGGTAATGTGGTTTATATGGATAAAAAAATTTGGAAGTTTAAAGGCATAGATGTTCAATTTCTAGGCTTGACAGTGGTTGGGGCATAACTGGGTTTTTCTAGGTTTTTTTTGGTAATGTTCTTTGTGTTATAAGGAAGAACATTGCCTTATCCTGTAGATTTGGACCATTTTTTTATCCATTTCTTTGAACATAAACCTTCTTTATGCATGATTAACCAATAATATAGTGTTTATTGTAATTAATAACATGTTTAAATGATTTTTAATCCTAAGATTTTGGTTTTGAACTGAAACCCATTTTGATAAAATTATAATGTTTAAGTGAAAATCAAAGTGATTGGATGTTGGATTATTGATCCTTGAATGATGTCCAACATGTATGTGCCTTTTTTTTTTACTAAATCTGGTCTAATTTGAATCCCATATTGCTGGGTTCGGTTTGAGTGTTCTTGGTGTTCTTCGATTTTCTTGATGTTTGATATGTTTTTGCAAGAAAATTTTATGTTTTTTCTAGTTTTGATTTGTTTCGATTTAAATCTTTGTTCTGGTTTAGCTTTAGGTTAAACCTTGGTTTTTTGGTTCGGTTCATGGTTGAACCAGTGTTTTCAGGTTGACCTGGTGGGTCAAAATCAGGTCACTTGGTAAAAGCCTGTTTGTTTTGCTAATGTTTTTGTGAAAAGATTTTCTTAGCCTAAGGGGTAGTTTGACAAACACACCCTTAGACTTATTTTGACTGCTTTATTTTTTAATAAAAATAGGTTTTGTCAAATTGACCCCAAATAAATTCCAAAAACTTTTAAGTTCAATGTAAAATTATTTGTAAGTCCCTCACACCTTTTTACAACACTTTTATTTAATATTGAGACTATATACTTACACTATAAGATGTGGGTCTGATATGAAAATACCCGTTTTTCACTGAAATTTCAAAAACAATTCAAAAAAAATTAAAAAACAATCTTCTCATTTCAAAAATATAAAAATATGTTTTATTTAGTGTGCATACGGCCAAGACTCTCGGAAAAAATATAATGAAAAATTATATTTAAAAATAAATAAAAATATATGGTGAGTTTTAGCATTTTTTATATACAAAAATATCTTTGCATGCATTTTTGGACTTTATAACCAGTTTATTAAATCCATGAGAACTTAACCGATATTTCAATAACCCCTTTAAATTTTAATTCATGAGAATTAATTGTTAACATTCTGGTATAAATATCGGACCTACAAGTAGGCTGATATTTAAATACTAGAAGTTAGTCATAAAATTCTTAGAATTATTTTGAATTTTCACCAATTCTAATTGGAAGTGTTTTTCACTACATCATATGAATTGTGGAAAACCCTTTCACCTTTCATGATAGTTAAACCCTGTCAAGACACCTACATGGACTCTTCCAATAAGAATTTGTCTGGGCATACGAGCCCATAATAAATTCAAAATGCTAGATTCATTCATAAGAGTAAAAAAAATTAGCCATAGATTGACCATCGATTAAAAACCCATCAAAACCTTTAAACCACATGAAGACCACACAATACAGCTTACCTCAAGTAAGGTGAGCTAAGGGTGTTAATACCTTCCCTAGCCACGACTAATCTCTTATCCTAGAATTTATGATAAGACCAATATGCCTGGGTTTCCTAGTGACCCTGAATCAAACAACTAGGTGGTGACTCCTTGAAACCCCACGTCGCTCGCCCACATGCGACAATGAAGTTTAATGTTTGTTTATTTGTTAGTTATGCATGGTTTACTTTGTTTAAGAGCTTTTGCGGGCTTACTCTTTAATACGTAAAAATATTATTTTTATTGTTTAAATCTTGCTTTGAGTTGATTGTTGATGTTCCTGAATACCTAGATGATATTTATTGGATTGATTTTGATGAAATAAAGTGGTTTTGAAATCTTCCATTTATGGTAGTAAGGTTTGTGATGTTTTTCTGTGTTGGCTAATACATGTTCTTGCCTTTTGGTTTTGGTTAAGGCCTATTAGATGTTAAAATGTTAGTTTTGAGCTTTGAATTGTTGAATATGCTTGCTATTTTAATTTGACAGTTTTAAAAAGTAAAACTTCATGCATAATGATTTGATGTTGTTTGTTAGTTTTTAGATTCAAATATGTTTGGTATTGTTAATGTGGTTTGTTATGATTGAAAGAAGTGAGTTTAGAGGTAAAAAATACATTTTATAGGGATCGGCAGTAGCTAGTTTTTCTTGGGTTTCTATTCTTCATGTTCTTAGAAAGAACATTGTCTTTGCCTCGTGATTTGGACTGGTTTTGGTCCGATACTTTACACCAACAACTTTGTGAGATTTGATTAATCAATAATTAAGTGTTAATTTACATCAATAACTATATTTTTTGTTTTAATCCTATGGTTTTGTTTTTTCACCAAAACCTATTTTGATCAAATCATGATTTTTGGTTGATAATCATTAATGTTTGATGCTTGATTATGGTTCGGTGATTGATTTCCAACATGTCTATGTCTTTGTTTTGTTTATATCTTTTATGGATTTTGATTCCTACTAACCGGGCATTTTTTTCATGTTCTTAAGTTTTTATGGGTTTTGATATGTTTTTTACAAGAATTTTCATGATCCTGTGTTTTTGCAAGTTTGATATGTTTTGGGTTGTGATTTTGGTTTTGGTTTTTTTTTGTCAAACCAGTGTTTTTGCTTCATTTGATGGTCGAACCAAAGATTTCGGGTTATCCCGATCATGTCAAATTTGAGTCATTTAGGTAAGGTCTTATTTGGTTTTCAACTTTTTTGATAAAGGATTTTCTAGCTTCGTATGTTTGGCAAACATACCTTTAAGCATATTTTGACAGTTTTATTTAAAGAAAAAATAAGTTTTTGCCAAACAAAGCCTTAAGAAATAATAATAAAAGATATTTCTTTTTTCTTTAAAAAATAAAAGGTTTCCTTGCATTTTTAGAAAAAAAATTCAAAAAATATGTTGTATGTTTAAAAATACAAAAAGTATTGTATGGATTTTACAATCAGTTTGTGAAATTTTAAAGGATTTTGACATATATTTAAAAAATATTTAAAACTTATTTTTTGTAAGAAAATATATTATTAGCTTTTAATATAAGGATAAAACACCTACAAAGGGTTAATCTCCAAAATATTATTAGGAATAATAATCTATTATTATTTATTTTTAATATAAGGATAAAAAAACTTGTATAGGGGTTAATCTCCAAAATATTAATAAGAATAATAATTTATTATTATTATTCATTTTTAATATAAAAATAATAACCTAGAAAGTGTTCGATCAACTATATTTCGACCAAAAAGATTGATTTTGGTATCAATAGATTTGTCTTAAAGAGAGGGGTTTAATGGAAGTAGTGTTTTTCTTTGAACATGTCGTGAAATGTATATTAGGACCTGTAATTTTTTTTTCAATTGGATATCAGTTTTAAGTGTTATTTTAAGCTTTTATGGGTTTGGAATTGGGTTTATTAAGGTTTCTAGGATGAACTTGGAGTGTTTTTAGATGAAAATAAGTTAAAAATTAGATTTTTAGGACCGAAGAACTCATATTCTAACTTTACAACCACTAATGGTGGCTAGAAAGTGAATCAAAAGACGACACATCATCTGATATATATTTTTTAAAATAATAAATCGTAAGACATGTGGTTCTTTGTTTAAAAAAGAAAAAAAACAACTAAGTGTGTGGGCTTGGCCTTCTAGGCCTATGGATGTTTTCCCTATTTTTCTAGAGTGAGACTTATCATATGATATTTTTTTAAAAAAATAGATGGATGACATTTTTACCCTTATTTTTTATTTTTTATTTTACAAAAACTCCATTGAATCAATTTATCCAATTATATCATTGTTTTAAGAAAATTATGGCTCTTTTTACGATGATATTATTGATTACTTTATAATTAAATATGTATTAGCTTCATATTCAACTTTTTTTGTTAAAAAAACTTTGTTCTTTAAAACTTTTTTGATGTATATTAGCTTCATGAGAATAATATATTTATTTTAAAACTTTTTTGATGTAAGAATTTTATATAATTTTCTCAAATTTATTACACTTTTCCATATAGATGCATAGAAATGATTGATTCATGTATTGTTTTTTAATCTTTTAATCAAACCTTGCTTTCACGATCATAATTGGTTTTTTACTTAGTGACCGTTTGTGGCTGTAGTTTAACTTGTTTTTCATGAAAAATTGATTTTTTTTTTGCTTCAAATTAATTCTTTTAGTGTTTTTGAATTGTTTTAATGTGCTAATATCAAAAATAAATTTTAAAAAATAAATAAAAAATATTATTTTGATACATTTTTTAGCAAAAAAATATTTTAAAAAGCAATCGCCACCACACTTAAAAAAACATAATAATTTTTTTTCTTTATTGATCTCATACACAATTTATTAAAATTTTCTACCGAAATTTCGACAGAGTTTTCCCTATGTCGAGAGGTCCCAAGTTATCAACAAATCATTTATACACATCCTGTATTCATTGATCATACACAATCCAATCATTTCAAGTCTCAAACTATAGGCTTTTAAGATAAAATTCACACAATTATCAAGTTATAAAAATGAGAAGAATCCTAGGATTTAAGAGGTAACCATTAATTAGCCATCGTAATTGCATTCATACATTAACATAATAAAGATTTTAAATTTCAATTTACTACTTACAGCTTTAACAAAAATAAAACTACATAACTTTATACATACAATATAGGAGTATTGTTATATACAACCCAAAGGGAAAATTCTTCCGTCTTCCTATTAACTTAAGTGACTATACAGAGGGAACACCCAAGCATCAACTAACTGAGATGAACCTGCATAGTAATTTGCATAAACATAATTAAATTAATTAAGGTGATCAAGTATATTTTTCATTACACTAACGATTTGTTTTTAATTCTTTTATTCATCAATTTCTATAGTTTTCCACCTGCCAACACACCCATCTTGTCCAATAATAACTAATTCTATTGATCGCCCTTTCGCATGGTACCAGTTTCAAACCAGAACACTGGTCCAACCATCAGCCCATTCATAGGGCACCAGTTCCAATCCAGGACACTGGTCCAACAATCAGCCCATTAACAGGGCACCCGTTCCAAACCGACACTGGTCCATTCATCATTCAAACACTATATATAAATACAAAATTTGAACTACATCCTATCGGGGACTAAGTTAAAGAATTACACAAAGAAGTGTCGACACCTACATTAAGGAGTTTTGCTTTATAAGCATTGTAAATATAGGGCATCTATTGTTACCCAATTTTTGACCCACCTTTTTGATAAAATTTTAAAAAATCCAAAAATAGCAAAAAACAACAAAAATCCAAAAAATATGTTTTTTAATATATTTGCATCGTTTTTAGCATTTTCAAGCATCGTCTCAAAATAATTTAAATTTTCAAAGGTCTTTCGAACGCGTTCGACTTTTAACGCATCATTTTTTAAATAATTAATTTTCCTCGTAGAGTTAACGTTGATATTATTCGTTTTAAAAAAAATACAAAAAAATTAATAAATCAAAATTTACAAAAAAAAAAGAAATTAAAGGACCAATGTGTTTTGGGGACCAAGCTACTTTGCCTAAAAATAAAGGTTACAACACATAGAAAAAGAGGGGGGAAATTTTGCAATTGAGGGGGAGAAACCTAAACCACACAAAAAACCCTAAAAGTTTCCCTAACTCTATCTTCTGTATAGGGAAGCAGCCACCTCCCCTCTATTTTGGCTGAAAATCAGAGAGCCCTTTTTCCCTTCTCCAGCCGCCACATCTTCTTCTCCCTCACCAGACCTTCCCTCCTGAACTAGAGATCGGCCCCTCACTTTCTCAGCCGCTCTTCACCCTTCCACTTCCCCACAACCTAGAGGCAGCCCCTCACTCATCGTCTTAGACGGTCTTCACCGTCAAGAAGAACAACTGCCCCCCACAGACCCAGATCTGTCCGCCACTCACCCTCCTTCTTTCCCTCACAGATCTCCACCCAACAGCCCACAAACATCGTCCCTTCCTCATCCGCCAGAGCTGCCCGCCTTCTTCATCCAAAGAGCAACCGTCGCACGTCTTCGCGCGACGTCAATGGTGATTTTTTTCGTTGTTTGATGGTTCTTTGGGAGTCACCACCTAGTATTTCATTGAGGGGTTACTAGGAAACCCGAGTGTACTGGTTTAGTCAGAAATTCACTGGTAAGGGACTGGTTGTGGCTAGGAAAGGTATTAGCACCCCTAGCGCACCTTACTTGAGGTAAGCTGCTTCGTGATTTGATGTGATAAAAAAGTTTTAAAGATTTTATCTTTTCATCGAATATTAGAAATACGACTTACATATAAGTTCATAATCCTTTACCATGAGCAAATCAAAACATTAAATTCTTCTTTATTCTTTGTGATTTTATCATAAAAAAATCCATAAAAAAAATACAAACACACACATTCACTTTCACTATATTTTTCTTTTTTTATTTTTTTTTACATACACATTTGCATGCTACAAACTATAAAAAATCAAGAACTAAACAAAGAGTACATTAAACAATTTGAAATTTACAAAATAAACTCCAAAAAAAAATCAGAACAGTGTCGGGCAGCCCTCTAAGGTTGCAAAAACATGGTGGCGCATTCGCTCCATGCGCCATCACCACTGGCGGCGCGTGGGTTCATGCATCACCGCAAAAGTGGTGGCGCGTTCGCTCCACACGCCCCCGCCACTTACAGCGCGTGAACCCTCGCGCCGCTGTAAAAAAGTCCAGACAACAGGTGGATCTGGGACGTTTTCCCCTCCTCCCCTTTTTCCACTGGTGGTGACCTGCAAAAACACCCAAAGACGCAATAAGCAGTCTATTTTAATTTTCTTTCCTTTTTAATGGATCTGTTTTTTTTCTTCTCCTTTTTAATAGATCTGTTTTTTTTCTTCTCCTTTCTCAGATCTACTTCTTACGGGTCTCTTTCTCGGTTTGTTGTTTTTCCCTCTCCTTCCGGTGGCAGATTTGCTGTGGAGAAGCCAACACTGGGAGGATGGAGGCGGTGTTGCTGTGGGGAAGGAGACGCTGCTGCACGACTGGTGCAAAGAGATGAAGAGGACAACAGGGGCTGCCACTATGTTCGGTCTAAAGATAAAAGGAGGGGTTGTGGGTCCGTTGGGTAGAGATACTCGAAGGAAAGAAGGAGGTGAGTGGCGGGACGATCCGGGTCCGTGGGGGGCCGTTACTCTGATGGTAAAGACCGACCGAGAGAAGAGTGAGGCTCTGGTTTAGGTGGGGAGTGGTTGTGGGTCTGTTGGGTGGAGATCTGGGTTCGGTTTAAGTGTTCTTGGTGTTCTTTGATTTTCTTGGTGTTTAATATGTTTTTGCAAGAAAATTTTATGTTTTTTCTAGTTTTGATTTGTTTCGGTTTAAATCTTTGTTCTAGTTTAGCTTTAAGTTAAACCTTGGTTTTTTGGTTCGGTTCATAGTTGAACCAGTGTTTTCAGGTCGACCTAGTGGATCAAAATCAAGTCACTTGGTAAAAACCTGTTTGGTTTGCTAATGTTTTTGTGAAAAGATTTTCTTAGCCTTTTATGGATCTTGATTCCTGCTTACCGGGCATTTTTTCATGTTCTTAAGTTTTTCTGGGTTTTGATATGTTTTTTACAAGAATTTTCAAGATCCTGTGTTTTTGCAAGTTTGATATGTTTTGCGTTGTGATTTTGGTTTTGGTTTTTTTTTTGTCAAACCAGTGTTTTTGCTTCATTTGATGGTCGAACCAAAGATTTCGGGTTATTCTGATCATGTCAAATTTGAGTCATTTAGGTAAGGCCTTATTTGGTTTTCAACTTTTTTTATAAAGGATTTTCTAGCTTTGTATGTTTGGCAAACATGCCTTTAAGCCTATTTTAACAGTTTTATTTAAAGAAAAAAATAAGTTTTTGCCAAACAAAGCCTTAAGAAATAATAATAAAAAATAGTTCTTTTTTCTTAAAAAAAATAAAAGGTTTCCTTGCATTTGAGAAAAAAAATTCAAAAAATATTTTGCATGTTTAAAAATACAAAAGTATTGCATGGATTTTACAATTAGTTTGTGAAATTTTAAAGGATTTTAACCTACATTTAAAAAATATTTAAAACTTATTTTTGGTAAGAAAATATATTATTAACTTTTAATATAAGGATAAAAGACCTACAAAGGGTTAATCTCCAAAATATTATTAGGAATAATAATCTATTATTATTCATTTTTAATATAAGGATAAAAAAACTTGTATAGGGGTTAATCTCCAAAGTATTAATAAGAATTGTCGCACCCTCGCGAGCGGAGCGCGGCGTCGCGGCGATCCTCGATTGATTTCGGGGTCTTTGTTTTATTGTGAATAAGGGAGTCGCCACCTAGTATTATGGTCACTAGGGAACCTAACTGGTCTTTTAGAGATTCTAAGGCAAGGGACTGGTTGCGTAAAGGGAAGGTATTAGCACCCCTAGTACGCCATACCTAAGGTAAGCTGCTTGGTGTTTGGTTTGTCTTATAATTGCTATGGTGTTGGTGTTTGCTAATCCCATCAGTTTTCTAGGTTTTGATTCAAACTAAAATTATTAGGATAGAAATACAAGAAGTTCCATGTGCTTTAAAAGCTCATTTTCCCCTTAGTTTTTCAAGAGTTTACGACTCGTAAATCGCAAGGAGGAGGGACAAAAATTTAGAAATCTAGGGTGCTTTAAAAACCTATTTTTTTTTGTCTTAGTGTTTTATACTCTCACGGCTCGTAAACCGTGGAGTAAAAAAAATTGAAATGTCCTCGATTATAATCAAGGCTTCTTTCAAGGATGTGCGATGACTCCCTAGAAAATTATTTTGGATATTTACCACTTAGGGTTTCTTTATCCAAATATTAACAGTGAATAATAACAAGTTATTCCCATTAAATATTTTGGATATTCATCCCTTTGGGATTTCTTTATCCAAACATTAACGGTGAATAATAGATGAATTCCCTCCAAAATAAGATTTTTTATTTTTTTGGAATATTGGCCAATACCCTTTGGAGTTTTACAAACATGTTGTAAAATCCAGAAATGCAAGAAAATAAATTTTGTTGTGTTTAAGAAATCCATGCGAAAACACAATTTCTAAACTTCCAATATTTTTTGTATAAAAAATAGCGTTCAAAACATGTTAGGGTATTGGCCGTATGCAACACACAAGAAAATATTTTTTTGATATATATGTATATTTGTCACATTGCGTCAAAAACCGGGTAAAATACGAGATTTCTATTTTTACAGTACAAAAAATAAATACACATGCCTTGCCCGGTTACTGTTCAAGTGAATTAAGAATGCATGCAAATGCCGGGAATAAAAAAAAATAATAATACACGTTCAAGTGAATTTGCCTTCCCTGGTTACTGTTCAAGTGAATTAAATTCACTTGAATAGTAACAAATGCAAACTAAGAATGCACAGTGTCTTAACATGCAAAATGCAAAAAAACTGGGATAGTAGAGACACGGCTTACCTGGTCCGCTGGCGACCACGGCTCTTTCAGTCCTCCACTGTCTGCAAATCCCTGCTTGTTCTGAATCCCAAAGATGACTTGCGAGCTGATGGACAGAGCTTCTGCTTTCTCGCCTTTGGTATCCAAAGAGAGACTCCTTTCTCCTTTCTCCTTTCTCTGTTTCGGTCTCCTCTCTTTCTTCTGGTTTTCTGCACCTTCTTCCCCTCTGTTCTGCAGATTTTATTTGCAGAAAGAATGGAGCAAAGACCGAAAGTCAGTCCCTGTTTCTTCCTTGTTTCTCCTCTCTTTTTTTTTTTTATCTTTTCTTTTCTCTTCTTTCTCTTCTACTGCCTGCCTTCCTGATCTCACAGCAACGCAAGGATGAAGGAAGAAACTCCCTCTGTTCTATGCGTTTTTTCTGCACGTCTTTGGCTGTTTTTTCTGCTCTTTTCTCTCCGTTTTCCCCTTCTTTTACTGCTCTTTCTTTCTGCGTTTTTCCACCCTCTTTCACGTTCCAGTCCAGGCTTTTTAGTATCAAAGAAAAGCCTCCTTTCTTTCCTCTTGTTTTGCCTCCGTCTCCTCTATTTTTCTTTCTCTCTTCTCCCTTTTTAGGTCAGCAGAGGCAGCGTATATATAGTCTATACACAGCTCTTATTAGGAAAGATTCAATGCATTAATCTAGGACGCAAATCCTAGCTGATTTGCAGCCAAATAATTAAAATGAGGAAACTACAATATTGTCATTGATTATGTGCTGATTCTAGTGATTTCTTTCCAACATTAACACATCATCCCAGCCATCTATGTTAGGGATAAAATCCCAGCCATTAGATGATGGTGAGGTTCTTCTCTTTATGGCATTTTGCAGCTGTCAAAAGCTGCTGTTTCTTATGAATTATAGCTGCACAAAAACGTGATTTTCCTTATTCGGTGTGGTAGAAATCCTGTCATTTATGATGATCCAGCCCCCCTCTCCAGCTTTCAATAGCCTTCTTCAATTCAATCCCTCATTTTAGCACCTTTCGATTCAGTCCTTGGTCCAAAAAAAATCCTTCGAATCAGTCCCGCGAACTTGGGTAAAAAATCCTTCTTGCGGCAGAATTTTCTGCCCTCACGTTAGATATTCAAATGGGAATATCTTGAGCTTCTGATATCGAAATCAAGTGATTCAAAAGCCCAAATTCATCTACGCTTCTAGGACTAAAACTTTGATGAAGAAGTCGAAGTGAGATAAAATCTTTTTACAGAACAGAATCTAGCAGTAATTTGGTTGGTCGAGAGGGATCTCCGGGTCTAACTCAAAAACTGACAAATGCCGAGAATTCTGATATGACCGAGAGTATGAACTAAGAACAAAAATCACAAAAACTAGGCCAAAAATAGAGTTTTTTTAGTGCAGACTCGGGTCAATATCCTTCTCGCGGCAGAATTCTCTACCTTCACGTTAGATATTCAAACGGGAACATCTTGAGCCTCTGATATCGAAATCGAGTGATTCGAAAGCTCAAATTCATCTACGTGTCTAGCACTATAAATTTGATGAAGGAGTCGAAGTGAGATAAAATCTTTTTACATAACAGAAACTGGTAGTAATCTAGTTGGTCAAAAAGGTTCTTGATCTGACAATACTGAGCATCCAAATCCGATCGAGAATCTGCTCTAAGAAAAATGATCCCTAGGACCTAATAAAGGTGTACGTCAATTTTTCAATATGTAATGAGTGACAGAATATACCTAGGATGGTCGATATCGTACGAAACCGAGTCGAATTAGAGCCTAAGTTGAAACAAAAAATTGCGACAACAAGATAACTATATTTTTTTAGTGCAAATTCGATGGATTTATTCAACCTTAAAGACTAGATAAAAAAGAACGAATTTAGCATTATGAAGACTCTTGATCAACCTAAGAAAAACCCGATGATTTTGGTAGTAAAGGGGAAGGATAAAAAAAGCGAAAAACTGACTCAAACAAGGTTAAAAAAACAAAATATTTCTTTACGTGCTTTTGTCAATCTTCCGGCGAATATGAGCTAAACTCCTATACTGCTTCAAAAGAGGTATACACTGTCTCTAGCACGTGGGGTCCGAAAATGAGTAACAACAGATGCCCCCTCTTTACAATGCTTACGAAGCAAAACTCCTCAATGTTTTGCATAGTAAGCTTGTAAAGAAATAAAAGGTCTTCTTGGCCTCGCTAAGTGATCTACTCATCCAAAGACTTCATTTCTTTTCTTTTCTTTTTTTTTTTTATAGAAAATTGGTCTATTTTTATGGGCCGCCGCCCTTTTGATTGGGTTAACCTAAGATCCCATCTAGCGATCTCCTTTAACCAAAGTTAAACTCGTGTGTGGTTGGGTTAACCTGAGATCCCATCTGGCGATCTCCTTTAACCAGAACCAATACAAAAATGTGTGTGTAGACTTTGCAGCATGCACCCTTACCCTTCTGATTTCTTTCCTTTTTTTTTCCTCTGCAAATTTCCTGCTGGTTTCCATGTTTGTCTTGCTGATTGGAGAGCTGCAGACCACGTTTTTATTGATTCATTTCAAAGGAAACAATTTGGTGCCTCATGGTCCCGACTATGGAAGGAAAGAAAGGAGCTGTACCACCCTTTGATCAATGGAAATTAAGTGCTGAAAATCAGAATAGGAATAAGAATATTTCGGTTTCCTTTTTGCATTTTTTTACCGCACATCGCCAGGATTTGCATCCTAGAATTAATGCATTGAATCTTTCCTAAATAGAGATATGTTAGACTATATATAAACCCCTCTAATGACCTAGCAGGGGGCGGGGGAAAAAGGGGAGAAAAATATTGAGAATGGGGGTAATTTTTCAGAAAAGAGAGAAAACACAAAGAAAAACCTAAACCTATCCTCTCTAGCAAAGGAGCCGTAGCCCTCCCCCCCTTCCGATCTTTTTAAAAAACCGGCGACCACCCCCCGATTTTAAAAAGAAAACAGAGATCTCTCTCTCGGCCGGACACTGTCCCCTCTCCCTCTCATCAACATAGACCTTTTGCCCCGCCGGTCTCCGCTCACTCTGCTCTCTTGAGGACACGGCGTCCCCGAGCCGCATCCGTAAGGCCGCAAGAATGTTTCTCACCCCGGATGAGAAGAACCAACGCTGAATTTTCGAAGGTGAAGCCTTTCTCCGCAGGGATGAACAGTTTTGACTCCCGAAACACATTGATTTTTCTCTCATAAGTCCACTTAGAGGTGGCGGTCCTGGAAGAGTGAAGAGAAAGAATCAGAAGGCTGCTGCCTAGTGGATGCTTGAGGCGAGAAGGCAGAAGCTCTGTCCATCGGCTTGCACGTCATCTTCTACATTTAAAACAGGCCATATCAGCAGGTATGAGCCTCAGTTTTTTTTCTTCTTTGCCGTATGTATATTTGGGGTTTGCTTGTTCGTTCTTTTCAAGAACTTGTTTCGTTTTCTTTAAAACGAGGTAGCTGCCATTTATTTCTTTAGTCTTAGTCTTTAACATACGGGGAATAGAGCATGCTTGCTCGGGTTCTTCTCCTTTCGCATGAAATTAGTATGGCCGCACCGCATCGCTTTTTTTTAGCTCAAACTTTGGTGTCGAACCTTGGCCCCCCTTTGCGCATACGTATATTCATTTTCCAGTTATAGCATTTTAAGTTAGTTGGCTTTTGAATGGGTTTTTATGAGTTGTTTTAAGTTTTTTTGTAAATCTTATAATATATATGATGGCTTGCTATTTTTTATCGTAATGTTTGCGTTAAATTGCGATGCTTGTGATTTGGACCGAATACAAAAAATGTTTTTTTGTGTGTTGCATACGGCCAATACTCTAACATGTTTTGAACGTTCTTTTTATATAAAAAATATTGGAAGTTTCGAAAATGTGTTTTCGCATGGATTTCTTAAACACAACAAAAAATTATTTTCTTGCATTTCTCGGATTTTACAACATGTTTGTAAAACTCCAAAGGGTATTGGCCAATATTCCAAAAAATATAAAAATCTTATTTTTGGGGGGAATTAATCTATTATTCACCGTTAATGTTTGGATAAAGAAACCCCAAAGGGATGAATATCTAAAATATTATTGGGAATAACTTGTTATTATTCACCGTTAATGTTTGGATAAAGAAACCCCAAAGGGATGAATATCCAAAATATTATTGGGAATAACTTGTTATTATTCACCGTTAATGTTTGGATAAAGAAACCCCAAATGGATGAATATCCAAAATATTATTGGGAATAATTTGTTATTATTCGCGTTAATGTTTGGATAAAGAAACCCAAAGTGGTTAATATCCAAAATATTTTTCTAGGAATAATAAGTCATTACACATCCTTGAAAGAAGCCTTGATTGTAATCGAGGACATTTTAATTTTTTTTACTCCGCGGTTTACGAGCCGTAAGAGTATGAAATACTAAGGGAAAAATGAACTTTTAAAGCACATGGAATCTCCTTGCATTTCTATCTTAATAAATTTAGTTTGAATCAAACCTAGGAAAATTGATGGGATTAGAAAACACCAACACCATAGCAATTATAAGACAAACCAAATTAATACCAAGCAGCTTACCTTAGGTAGGGCATTCTAGAGTTGCTAATACCTTCCCTTTACGCAACCGCCCCTTGCCTTAGAATCTCTCGAAAGACCAGTTAGGTTTCCTAGTGACCATAATACTAGGTGGCGACTCCCTTTATCCACAATAAACAAACAAAGATCCCGAAATCAATCGATGGTCGCCGCGACGCCGCGCTCCGCTCGCGAGGGTGCGACAGGATGGCGACTCCGCTGGGGATCGAACCCAAATCCTAGCTGATTTGCAGCCAAATAATTAAAATGAGGAAACTACAATATTGTCATTGATTATGTGCTGATTCTAGTGATTTCTTTCCAACATTAACACATCATCCCAGCCATCTATGTTAGGGATAAAATCCCACCATTAGATGATGGTGAGGTTCTTCTCTTTATGGCATTTTGCGGCTTGTCAAAAGTCAGCTGTTTCTTATGAATTATAGCTACACAAAAACGTGATTTTCCTTATTCGGTGTGGTAAAAAATCCCGTCATTTATGATGATCCAACCCCCTCTCCAGCTTTCAATATCCTTCTTCAATTCAATCCCTCATTTCAGCACTTTTCGATTCAGTCCATGGTCCAAAAAAATCCTTCGAATCATCCCCGCGAACTTGGGCAAAAAATCATTCTTGCGGCGGGAATCCCCGCTTTCACACTAGATATTCAAACGGGAATATCTTGAGCCTCTGATATCGAAATCAAGTGATTCAAAAGCTCAAATTCATCTACGTGTCTAGGACTATAACTTTGATGAAGGAGTCGAAGTGAGATAAAATCTTTTTACATAACAAAACCGATAGTAATCTAGTTGGTCAAAAAGGTTCTTGATCCGACAATACTAAGCATCCAAATCCGACCGAGAATCTCGCTCTAAGAACAATGATCCCTAGGACCTAATAAAGGTGTACGTCAATTTTTCAACATGTAATGAGTGACAAAGATATACCTAGGATGGTCGATATCGTACGAAACCGAGTCGAATCGAGCCTAAGTTGAAACAAAAAATTGCGACAAAGCAGTAGAACTATTTTTTTAGTGCAAATTCGAGGGATTTATTCAACAAGATAACAAAGGAACGAATTTAGCATTATGAAGACCCCTAGTCGGTCTAAGAAAACCCGATGATTTTGGCAAGAAAGGGGAAGGATAAAGAAGCGTAAAAAATGCTCAAACAGGGTTTCGAAAAAAAATATTTCTCTCTCCATTTTTGTCAATTTTCCAGCAAATATGAGCTACACTCTTGCACTTGGTTCGAAAGAGGTATACATTGTCTCTAGCACGTGGGGTCCAAAAACGAGTAACAACAGATGCCCCCTCTTTACAATGCTTACGAAGCAAAAACTCCTCAATATTTTGCATAGTAAGCTTGTAAAGAAACAAAAGGTCTTCTTGGCTTGCTAAGTGTTCTACTCATCCAAAGACTTCACTTCTTTTCTTCTTCACTTCTTTTCTTTTTTTTTTTTTTTTTTTTAGAAAATTGGTCTGTTTTCATGGGCTACCCGCCCTTTTGATTGGGTTAACCTAAGATCCCATCTAGCGATCTCCTTTAACCAAAGTTAAACTCGTGTGTGGTTGGGTTAACCCGAGATCCCCTTTGGCGATCTCCTTTAACCGGAACCAATACAAAAATATATGTGTGGTCTTATTATGACGGGTGACCTACCCAAATGCAAGATTGTCTCATTGTGATGGGTGACCTACCCAAGTGGAGAGAAGGGAAGAGTGGTCTTATTCTTATAGGTGACCTACCCAGGGAAGAATGGCCTCATTATAATGGGTGACCTACCCAGGTAAAAAAAATGGAGAATGGTCTCATTCTAATGGGTGACCTACCCAAAAAATGGTCTCATTGTGATGGGTGACCTACCCAGGTGGAAAAGAGGAAGAGTGGTCTCATTCTTATGGGTGACCTACCTAGGGGGAAGAATGGCCTCATTATAATGGGTGACCTACCCAGGTAAAAAAAAATAGAGAATGGTCTCATTCTAATGGGTGACCTACCCAAAAAATGGTCTCATTATGATGGGTGACCTACCCAAGTGGAAAAGAGGAAGAGTGGTCTCATTCTTATGGGTGACCTACCCGTGGGGAAGAATGGCCTTATTATAATGGGTGACCTACCCAGGTAAAAAAAGATGGAGAATGGTCTCATTCTAATGGGTGACCTACCCAAAAAATGGTCTCATTATGATGGGTGACCTACCCAAGTGGAAAAGGGGAAGAGTGGTCTCATTCTTATGGCTGACCTACCCAGGGGGAAGAATGGCCTCATTATAATGGGTGACCTACCCAGGTAAAAAAGAAGATGGAGAATGGTCTCATTCTAATGGGTGACCTACCCGTAAAAAATGGTCTCATTATGATGGGTGACCTACCCAAGTGGAAAGGGGGAAGAGTGGTCTCATTCTTATGGGTGACCTACCCAGGGGGAAGAATGGCCTCATTATAATGGGTGACCTACCCAGGTAAAAACAAAAATAGAGAATGGTCTCATTCTAATGGGTGACCTACCCCAGAAAAAATGGTGGTCTCATTGTGATGGGTGACCTACCCAGGTGGAAAATGATGGTCTCATTATGATGGGTGACCTACCCAGATGTAAGAGAAAATGATTTTAGAAAGGGGTCTCAATATCTGGAGGCTTGCCCGTTTTATTTTATTTTTATTTTTTTAGAAAAACTCCATGCTTTTTCTAGAGAATGGTCTCAAAATCGGATGACCTTTTTATTTTAAAATTTTTAGAAAAACTCACGTTTGTTTTTCAAAAAATGGTCTCAATATCGGGTGACCTGCCCGTTTTGAACTTCAAAATAAATCATCTTACCTCGAGGAGTAAACAGTGCCGCTTCACAATTCCTATCCTTTTCCATAGTTACGTTGACCTGAGATTTTGTACCTCGCCAGCTCCCAAAACTTGGAAACTATTTTGGCTTTCATCACACATTTTCCCGCCAGAGTTAGTGTTATGACAATATATCATGCATGTTTTTGTTACCTATTTTTGGAAACATAGGTCCCCTCTTTCCGTTGTGGACTTTTTCGAGCACTTATTTCTATTTGTTTGTTCGACCTATCCTCTTGAACTGAAATATGCTCAACGCGTTATATTTCCTATCCTTTTCATGCTTGATGAAGAGATCTCTAGTTCCTTATGGGGCCCTTTCTTGCTCCATTGTACATTGCTTTGTATTATACTTTTGTCGATGTTTTAATTGCCTTTTCCATTTTTTTGAGAAATTATTTTTAAAAGGAAAACTCAAAAAAAAAAAATTGGTTTTGTTCATGAAAACTAAAAATCATATATTTTTTTTTAAGCAACTCTCATAAAAGGTGTTTCAGAAGTTCTATGATGATACCCCTTTGGGCTTTGGTTTACTATAGACCCCTATGTGCACCTTTTGCCCCCTAGTGTGGTGTGCAATACCTATCAGGTTTAAATTTGGTTTGGATCCCTTCAATTTAAGAATTGATGGAGTCATCTTCTTAGTCATGTGTAAAAACAGTTCTTTTAAGTAAAAAAAAAAAATTTGAATGTTATGAGATCATGCGCTTTATGAAGAAACGGTTTTTTTTAAAAAAGAGTTCATGGCCGAACTTTATTTTATGGATCCGGAAGCATAGTATTTCTTTATAGAGTCAACATTCACAGGTCTAACTAGATCTTCTCAATCCATTCTAGATAACAATAAAGCTCCTCCCTAGAACGCTTTCTTTACCATGTAAAGGCCCTTATTGTTTGGCGTCCATTTACTCTGATCTTCTCCTGGTAAAGGCTATATTTTCTTCAGTACAAAATCTCCTTCATGGAATCCTTGAGGTCGGACCTTCTTATCATATGATTTGGTCATCCGTGATGATGATAGATTGCAGCTATCCTCTTTTACTGATCGATTCAACTATTCATATCTAACTTTTACCCATCCCACCTCTTCTAAACTCAAAGTCTACCAATACTCTTAATGAGGGGGTTTCCACTTCTAAAGGCATCACCGCCTCCATTCCATATACCAAAGTGTACGGTGTGGCTCCCGTTGAAGTTCGGATTGCAATGCGGTACGCATGAAGGGCAAATGGCAACATCTCATGTCAATCCTTGTAGGTGACTACCATATTCGAAATAATCTTCTTTGACATTTTCCTTAGCAGCTTCTACCGAACCATTCATCTTTAGCCTATAAAGCGAGGAATTGGAATGCTTGATTTTCCATTTAGCACAGAGTTCTATTATCATCTTGCTATTGAAGTTCTGGGCATTATTAGTTATAATATTTTCTAGTGGACCATATCGACAGATCAAATCTCTTTCCAAAAATGTTTTACCACCTTTTGCCTCCACGGCATCCAAATCTCAACAATGTTCCATCAGATGATTTCTTATACAAAGTTTCCCCATCAAGATAGAAATCCATTACCAACCTCCTCAAAGTCTTCTTATTGATTTTGGATGCCCCCATGGGATATTTCTGGTTTTGGATGAAATTCTTCATATCATAGTACCAAGGGTTTCCATCTATTTCTCTTTCAACCGAGCAACAATGAGTCGGGTTATTTCCGGTATCAAAGTGTACCGGCCGCACCTTGTGCCCAAAGTCTATTCTAGTCATAGAAGTTAGCGTGACCAAAGCATCAGCAAAATGGTTTCCTTCCCTTCCTAGATGGGTGAACTTTATTTTCTAAAATTCTCTAGCCAATTTAGACAGGTATTATTGGTAAGGTCTCAACTTCTCATCCTTGGTTTGCCATTTTCCTTTCACTTGGCAAATAACCAAAATCGAGTCTCCATACATATCTATCTTTCTAATATTCAGCTCCAATGTTACCTCTAAAACGAGAATGCAAGCTTCATACTCCTATGTTGTTATTGCACCTAAACTACGACTTAAATGAAACCGGATAATGTTTCTCATCAGGAGAGATTAGCACCGCCCCCACTTCGTTACCATAGCACAATCAAAGTACATAATCCACTAATCTGATTTCCCTTCCTCGAATGAAAACACATCTTCATCGGGAAAATCAAAGTTTAACAACTCATAATATTCCATAGCATGGTCACTAGGTGATCGGTGATGACATTCATGGCTTTCCTTGTCATATATACTATGTCGTACTCACCAATAGAACTTGCCATTTGGCTTGATAGATAAGGGTGGATTAAGTAGGTACTGCTTGATTTTCGCGAAAGCTTCTTCACACTCTTATTCCAAATTCCAAGATTCTTCTTCCTTAACAATCGAAGATTGGGTCACAAGTCATGGTTAATTGGGATATAAACTGGGCAATGTAATTCAATCTTCCTAAGAACCTTATTACATCCTTCTTAGTCTTGGGAGGTGGCATAGATTGAATAGCCTTTACTTTGTTGGGATCCACTTTTATCCCTTTGTCACTTACCAATTCTAACAACTTGTCAGATTTCACCCCGAATGAACACCTCGCTAGGTTAAGCCTCAAATTATATTTCCTTAGTCTTTCAAACAATTTCTTCAATATTTGGACATGATTCTCTCCCTCTCTAGATTTAGCAATCATGTCATCCACGTATACTTTAATCTCTTTTTGCATCATGTCGTGAAATAGAGCCACCATGGCCCTTTGGTAGGTGGCCCCGACATTCTTTAACCTAAATGACATGACCTTGTAGCAAAAGGTTCCCCATGGTGTTACAAAGGTTTCTTCTCCTTATCCTCTTGCGCCATTTTTCTCTTATTGTAGCCAGAAAATCCATCCATGAAGGAATATATGGAGTTACGTGCTGCATTGTCAACTAGCAAATAAAGGAAAATTGTCTTTAGGGCTAGTTCGGTTTAAGTCCCTAAAGTCCACACAAACTCTGATTTTATCTTCCTCTTCGGGTACAACCACTATGTTGGACACACATTGCGGATACTTAACTATTTCTAGAAAACCAGCATTCCACTACTTTTCAATTTCTGCTTTTACTTTGATTAAGACATTCGGATTGGTCATTCTTAACCTTTGCTTAACTGATTTGCACCCTTCTACTAGTGGTACCCTATGCAAACCAAGCATATCCTTGTAAGACCAGGTAAAAACATCTACATAATCTCGGAGTGGTGCAATCAACTCTTTTTTTTCTTTAGGGGTGATCACAATCCTTATCTTCAGTTCTCTTTTGATTTCTTCATTGCCTATATTTATGGTTTCAAGTTCCTCTTTAGCGGGTTTCCAAGCTTGTTCATGTTGTTCTTATTAATTTTTGTGAATCCCATAATGTTATTTTCTTTAAAGTTCGACCATTTATTCTCGGTGTAAAGTGCAGGTGTTTGTTATGGAAGATCCGCTTTTAGGGTTTCTGAGAGCGGAAAGTGATGTGTAAATGCATAGTAAAAACATAAAGATGAACTTTTGAAAATGCATGATCTCATTAAAAGGAAAAGTTTGGCTAAAAAAACAAGAATAAAATCCAATTGACATTTGGAAACTCGATTTACAAAGGTGAAAAAGGCAAACAATATCATGATCAAACAAGCATTGTTGATTAAATTTTGAACACCAATAGAGCTTCTTGGGTCTCGCAATTCTAGAACATCTCTCCCTTTGCTAGCTTTTGAATGAAGGTCTTGAGATTCAAGATGCTTTGAGCTTAGGCTTGTTTGGATGCAAAAAGATATTATGGAGCATACATCCTAAGGATAGGTTCTATTTCCTTTATGTGAGACATTGGGTAGGTTTACTACTTGGTCTCTAAAGAGGGTCTCTTGCTGTCCTAGTGATCACCCTCGTAAAGGCAATATGGGGGTTCAGCAGATAGTGGGATGGCACGTGTACCAATCACTATCGGGCCTAAACACTCAAGAAAGAGTTGGGGTTTACACAAACTTAAACCTTGACTCAAGTCATAAGGCAAGCTGCTAGTCCCCCACTTAACTTAAAATTTAATGTGTGTGCTCTCAAAAAAGAAAATAATAATAAAGTGATGAATGACTACACCATGTATGACAGAATGTACAGATGCATGCTAAAGCTTTTAAACAAAGTATCATTCATAATAATAATAAAAAAAACAACACATAGCATAATAAAAAAAACAATTACCAAGCTTAGTCCAAGGGTCCCCAGTGGAGTCGCCATCCTGTCGCACCCTCGCGAGCGGAGCGCGGCGTCGCGGCGATCCTCGATTGATTTCGGGGTCTTTGTTTTATTGTGAATAAGGGAGTCGCCACCTAGTATTATGGTCACTAGGGAACCTAACCGGTCTTTTAGAGATTCTAAGGCAAGGGACCGGTTGCGTAAAGGGAAGGTATTAGCACCCCTAGTACGCCATACCTAAGGTAAGCCGCTTGGTGTTTGGTTTGTCTTATAATTGCTATGGTGTTGGTGTTTGCTAATCCCATCGCTTTTCTAGGTTTTGATTCAAACTAAAATTATTAGGATAGAAATCCAAGAAGTTCCATGTGCTTTAAAAGCTCATTTTCCCCTTAGTTTTTCAAGAGTTTGCGACTCGTAAATCGCAAGGAGGAGGGACAAAAATTTAGAAATCTAGGGTGCTTTAAAAACCTATTTTTTTTGTCTTAGTGTTTTATACTCTCACGGCTCGTAAACCGTGGAGTAAAAAAAATTGAAATGTCCTCGATTATAATCAAGGCTTCTTTCAAGGATGTGCGATGACTTATTATCCCTAGAAAATTATTTTGGATATTTACCACTTAGGGTTTCTTTATCCAAATATTAATAGTGAATAATAACAAGTTATTCCCATTAAATATTTTGGATATTCATCCCTTTGGGATTTCTTTATCTAAACATTAACGGTGAATAATAGATGAATTCCCTCCAAAATAAGATTTTTTATTTTTTTGGAATATTGGCCAATACCCTTTGGAGTTTTACAAACATGTTGTAAAATCCAGAAATGCAAGAAAATAAATTTTGTTGTGTTTAAGAAATCCATGCGAAAACACAATTTCTAAACTTCCAATATTTTTTGTATAAAAAATAGCGTTCAAAACATGTTAGGGTATTGGCCGTATGCAACACACAAGAAAATATTTTTTTGATATATATGTATATTTGTCACATTGCGTCAAAAACCGGGTAAAATACGAGATTTCTATTTTTACAAGAAAAAAATAAATACACATGCCTTGCCCGGTTACTGTTCAAGTGAATTAAGAATGCATGCAAATGCCGGGAATAAAAAAAAAATAATACACGTTCAAGTGAATTTGCCTTCCCTGGTTACTGTTCAAGTGAATTAAATTCACTTGAATAGTAACAAATGCAAACTAAGAATGCACAGTGTCTTAACATGCAAAATGCAAAAAAACTGGGATAGTAGAGACACGGCTTACCTGGTCTGCTGGCGACCCCGGCTCTTTCAGTCCTCCACTGTCTGCAAATCCCTGCTTGTTCTGAATCCCAAAGATGACTTGCGAGCTGATGGACAGAGCTTCTGCTTTCTCGCCTCTGATATCCAAAGAGAGACTCCTATCTCCTTTCTCCTTTCTCTGTTTCGGTCTCCTCTCTTTCTTCTGGTTTTCTGCTCCTTCTTCCCCTCTGTTCTGCAGATTTTATTTGCAGAAAGAATGGAGCAAAGACCGAAAGTCAGTCCCTGCTTCTTCCTTGTTTCTCCTCTCTTTTTTTTTGTCTTTTCTTTTCTCTTCTTTCTCTTCTACTGCCTGCCTTCCTGATCTCACAGCAACGCAAGGATGAAGGAAGAAACTCCCTCTGTTCTATGCGTTTTTTCTGCACGTCTTTGGCTGTTTTTTCTGCTCTTTTCTCTCCGTTTTCCCCTTCTTTTACTGCTCTTTCTTTCTGCGTTTTTCCACCCTCTTTCACGTTCCAGTCCAGGCTTTTTAGTATCAAAGAAAAGCCTCCTTTCTTTCCTCTTGTTTTGCCGCCGTCTCCTCTTTTTTTCTTTCTCTCTTCTCCCTTTTTAGGTCAGCAGAGGCAGCGTATATATAGTCTATACACAGCTCTTATTAGGAAAGATTCAATGCATTAATCTAGGAAGCAAATCCTAGCTGATTTGCAGCCAAATAATTAAAATGAGGAAACTACAATATTGTCATTGATTATGTGCTGATTCTAGTGATTTCTTTCCAACATTAACACATCATCCCAGCCATCTATGTTAGGGATAAAATCCCAGCCATTAGATGATGGTGAGGTTCTTCTCTTTATGGCATTTTGCAGCTGTCAAAAGCTGCTGTTTCTTATGAATTATAGCTGCACAAAAACGTGATGTTCCTTATTCGGTGTGGTAGAAATCCTGTCATTTATGATGATCCAGCCCCCCTCTTCAGCTTTCAATAGCCTTCTTCAATTCAATCCCTCATTTTAGCACCTTTCGATTCAGTCCTTGGTCTAAAAAAAATCCTTCGAATCAGTCCCGCGAACTTGGGCAAAAAATCCTTCTTGCGGCAGAATTTTCTGCCCTCACGTTAGATATTCAAATGGGAATATCTTGAGCTTCTGATATCGAAATCAAGTGATTAAAAAGCCCAAATTCATCTACGCTTCTAGGACTAAAACTTTGATGAAGAAGTCGAAGTGAGATAAAATCTTTTTACAGAACAGAATCTAGCAGTAATTTGGTTGGTCGAAAGGGATCTCCGGGTCTAACTCAAAACCGACGAATGCCGAGAATTCTGATATGACTGAGAGTATGAACTAAGAACAAAAATCACAAAAACTAGGCCAAAAATAGAGTTTTTTTAGTGCAGACTCGGGTCAATATCCTTCTCGCGGCAGAATTCTCTACCTTCACGTTAGATATTCAAACAGGAACATCTTGAGCCTCTGATATCGAAATCGAAAGTGATTCGAAAGCTCAAATTCATCTACGTGTCTAGCACTATAACTTTGATGAAGGAGTCGAAGTGAGATAAAATCTTTTTACATAACAAAACTGGTAGTAATCTAGTTGGTCAAAAGGGTTCTTGATCTCGACAATACCGAGCATCCAAATCGACCGAGAATCGCTCTAAGAAAAATGATCCCTAGGACCTAATAAAGGTGTACGTCAATTTTTCAATATGTAATGAGTGACAGAATATACCTAGGATGGTCGGATATCGTACGAAACCGAGTCGAATTAGAGCCTAAGTTGAAACAAAAAATTGCGACAAAGCAGTATAACTATATTTTTTTAGTGCAAATTCTGATGGATTTATTCAACCTTAAAGACTAGATAAAAAAGAACGAATTTAGCATTATGAAGACTCCTGATCAACCTAAGAAAAACCTGATGATTTTGGTAGTAAAGGGGAAGGATAAAAAAAAGCAGAAAACAGCTCAAACAAGGTTAAAAAAACAAAATATTTCTTTCTGTGCTTTTGTCAATCTTCTGGCGAATATGAGCTAAACTCCTATACTGCTCAAAAGAGGTATACACCGTCTCTAGCACGTGGGGTCCGAAAATGAGTAACAACAAGAATAATAATTTATTATTATTCATTTTTAATATAAAAATAATAACCTAGAAAGTGTTCGATCGACTATATTTCGACCAAAAAGATTGATTTTGGTATCAATAGATTTGTCTTAAAGAGAGGGGTTTAATGGAAGTAGTGTTTTTCTTTGAACATGTCGTGAAATGTATATTAGGACGTGTAATTTTTTTTCTTCAATTGGATAACAATTTTAAAGGTCATTTTAAGCTTTTATGGGTTTTGAATCGGGTTTATTGAGGTTTCTAGGATGAACTTAGAGTGTTTTTAGATGAAAATAAGTTAAAAATTAGATATGTAGGACCGAAGAACTCATACTCTAACTTTACAACCACTAAAGGTGGCTAGAAAGTGAATCAAAAGATGACACATCATCTGATATATATTTTTTAATAATAAATCATACGACATGTGATTCTTTGTTCAAAAAAGAAAAAAAACAACTAAGTGTGTGGTCTTGGCCTTCTAGGCCTATGGATGTTTTCCCTATTTTTCTACGGTGAGGCTTATCAT